>BPTQ01000007.1:282005555-282234172 GCA_019973895.1 Chrysanthemum seticuspe
ACCATATCGAGTTGAGACGACTAGAGACATACTTGATACTAATGCAGATGGTACTCCTGTTTACGGAATGGACAGACCTAAGATGTATGATGAGCTTGATGATAAGGATAAAAAGAGATTTGATGCAGATATCAGGGCTTCAAACATTGTTCTTCAAGGTCTTCCTAAAGACATCTACAAGCTGATCAATCATAACACAGATGCTAAGGCAGTTTGGGACAATGTTAAGATGCTTATCTCAGGTTCTGAATTAACTATGGAAGACAGAGAATCCCAACTCTATGAAGAATTTGAGCATTTCAAGATGAAACCAGATGAGAATGTCTATGAGTACTATGTGAGATTTCATAAGCTAGTTAATGACATGAGGAACATCAGAATGACTATGCCTAACATTCAGTTGAACTCAAAATTTGTGAACAACATGAATCCCGAATGGCACAAGTTTGTTACCGCTGTGAAGCTCACTAAAGGATTGAAGAATACAAACTATGAGCAACTCTATGCCTTCCTCCTTCAGAATGAGAGACATGCTATGTTTGAAAAATTAATTCTCAATCAGTTCAAAACCAACCAGGGAGAGACTAGCTCGTCTAATGACTCTACAGCTTTCTACTCAAACATCGGAATCTCAACCAAAGCATCACAAGTCATACCCTTGGGTAATGGTAATCACAAACTCATTCCTGATCCTACGTACAAACAAGCTGATGCTGATGCTCACGTGGGTAGCTTCATTAATCAACTAGCTCTACTCATTAGTCAAAACATGAATACTCTCCCACAAACCAACAACAACCTCAGAACTGCATCTAACCCACACAATCAAGCCACTGTTAAAGATGGAAGGATCGTGGTGCAACCAGTTCAGGAAAGACAGTATGATCAGGGACGAGGTGGAGCTGGGAGAGGTTATGTTGGCAACCAGAATCGAGGAAGGAATGGTAACCAAGGTCAAGCTAAGCCAATCAAATGCTATAACTGTGGTGGTGAGGGACACATTGCAAGGAACTGCACATCCCCAAAGCGTCCACAGAATGCTGAATACTTCAGAGATAAGATGCTGCTGGCACAAGCTAAGGATAATGGTGCTGCTTTGAATGAAGAGGAATTGCTGTTTCTTGCTGAGGGCAATGCCAAGACCTATGATGCAGATGTAGATGAGCAGCTTATTCAGGAGATAGGTCACAATCATCAAAATGCCTTTCAAGTTGGTGACTGTGATGCATACGACTCTGATGTGGATGATGGACCTACGGCACACACAATCTTTATGGCTAATATTTCTCCAATGGTTTCTCCCAAGGTCTCTTCTTCACCACTGGCTGGCCCATCCCATGACAAGCTTATCTCAGAGGTACTAAAACTATACGATGATGCTGATGTGCAACAGATGCATGACAAAGTACAATCAACTGAAGCTATTGAATCAAATATTGAAAATATGGGTAATATCGATATTGTCCCATATGATCAATATGTGAAACAAAGTGAAAGTGAAGTTGTACCAAGTGATGCATCTTCTGCAGTCAACAATGACTATGTTTTAGATGAATACACTGCATATGCCCCTGATGAGTCTGTAATTTCTGAACTAAATGCCTATAAAGAACGTGTTGCTATCTATGAACAACGTGCTAAGTTTGAGTTGACCACTCGTGAGCAGGAAATGGATGACCAAGTAAGTACAGTAATTAGAAAAAGTAAGTTTAGAGAAGAAGTATTGAAACAAGAATTAAATTCCTTGCAAGAAAAACTTTCTAAAACAGCTAAACAAAAACAAGAACTTCAAGAAAATGTGAAAATGCTTAAGCAAGAATTTAATGCAAAGGAATCAAAACTCTTGAGAGATTTTCCTAATCTGAAAACTTTGAAAAACAAACTTGAGAACAAGTTGTACATACAAGGAAACACCATTCAGACTGCTCACATGGTCACTAAACATCGAGTCTTAAGCGATAAGCATAGCATTCCCCTTGTTGAGGAACCAAATCCAGAGGTAATTAAAAAGGCTAGAAATGCTCATAAGGTGCTTTATGATGGTAATGAAATTCTTAAGCCTAGGTAGAAACCTAGTTGCGTTGAGTGCACTGAGGAAGATAAGAAATCTGATGAAGTCACTAGGGAAAGGATGAACAAAAAACTAGATGACCCGAAATGCAAAGAGAAAAAAATTGTCATCACTCCCCATGACTACAAGAAGGAAAACTGGATTTCCTTGAACATGTTCAAGCCTCAAACATTGCTGACTCCCGAACAAATTTTCTGGAAAAAGGATTTAGAAAAGCTGAAAGCTGAAAATATTATTGAAACAAACCCCCCTTTATGGAAAATGCCTAGAGCGACTGAGTATCCTCCTAATACACCAATGCATCTAGTTCCTAGAAAAATTGCCACTAAAAGCAAGACCTTAATTAGTCAATATGTCATATTTCAACTGTTTGTTGATTTTGAGAAAACTTGCAAGAAAAGGATTACACCCACTGGTATAACAGAAGGAGAAAGGGGTTTTGAGCAAATGAAAGAATGTTATTTAACTGAGGTCATGCCTTTCTTTAAGCTTCTGAAAGATCACTTTGAGAGTCTTAAAAAAGGAATTGAAACTGATATCAAGGGAATGGAAAAGGAATTTGATGCAATGGTAGCTGAAGTTAGTGATTATGAGCGTGCACTAAAATATAATGAGATTGAGAGGAAGAACTTGCATACATTAAATGAGACTCTTATTACTAAATGTGTTGCTCAAGATATTTTTTTCACTGCTTCAAATTGCTCTATTAATGCTTCCAAATTTCATGAACTATCTGTTGCCCTGAAAGTCTCCCATGATCGTGTCATTGAGCTTGAAAAAACTAATTCCAAACTACACGAGAAAATTGAACTGGATGATCACGACACTTTGGTTAAACATTTTTCTAAACTAGAAGTTGAGTATTTTAATTTACAACTAAAATATCAACATCTCAAAGAAAATGTCAAAACTTCAAATATCAAGACATCTTCAGATGCTCCAGAGTTTGATGCAGTGTTTCAAATTAACAAACGTGATGAACAGATTCAAGCTCAGTGCAACACGATCAGAAAATTGAAAGCCCAGATCTCTCAATTAAAAGGTCAAACGAACAATATGACAGGCTCCCATATGCCTCCTCCTTTAGATTCTCAGAATTCTCAAACGTTTCATCTTCAAAACTTAGTAAATGCTTTACAAAAGGAAAATGAAAGTTTTCTAGAAGAAAATGAAAAGGTTAAACGTCATTTCAATGAGTTATTTGAATCAATTAAAGTCACTCGTAACAAAAATAACGATCAAATAGCATCATTGCAAAAGGAAATTGAGAATCTGAAGAGCCAGGTAAAAGGGAAAATGCCAATGACCAATGGGGAGAATGTAGTATCAAAGGATCACTCTTGTAATAAATATGCTTTATCTGTGACATATGTCCCCCCTCATCTAAGGAACAATAAACTTGCCATTCAAACATACTTCTCATCCCTTAAGGAGTGCCTAGAATGTCTGCGTGAGATTGTTGAAGAGGATAAGCTAGAGAAACCTCATGATAATGCAATTGGTCATGCATGCTTATATGCCAAACGATCTCAAGAAATCTTAGAATGCTTGATCACAATTTGCCCAAAGTCATTAGGAGAGAGAGTTAATCCTTTGATTCCATGCTCAATGCCTAAAGCTAAGTATGATATGCATTCGATTCCCAATGTTTTGAGTATGAACCGTAGTGTACCTTTAAGTAGTTCAGATTCCCGATCTGTCAATGCTAAGAAAGAGAACTCAAGTGTGCCTTCTAGGAGTACAAATCACAGTACCTCCAGTTTTAAGAAAGTAAACCTTAGTGCACCTGCATGTAATTCAGATCCCAGTACATCTAAACAGGTGATGCAAAGAGTAGTTAAGCCAACTAATGTTCCCATTCCCTCTACAGGAGTAATCAGTGACATTAAACGGAGCAGGTCAAAGTCTCAAGACAATACAAGGAATGATAGGACCTCTCAAGCTAAGAATGTGCACTGGAAGAAAGTAGAAGAACAATCTAGGAACTTTAAGCTTGAATTGAATAAAACGAATCGTGTTGATTCTAGTATTTGCCATAGGCGTACTGTAATTAATTCGAATTCAGATACTATTTGCAAACCTTGTACTGATGTCTGCTTGAATTCTGTTTCTAATCATGAATGTGGTGTTAATGTTCTGCCTAATGATGTTAATTGTCCAGTTAATATTGTTAATGCTAAAATTCATGCTAAGAAGGCTAAAAGGCAAAAAAAAAAGAAAGTTAGAAAACAGTGGAAACCCACAGGAAGAACATTCAGTAAAATAGGCTTTTATTGGACACCTGTTGGTCTTAAGACTAATCAGATAATGCCCACTAGAAAATGGATGCCTACTGGTAGAACTATTCCCTTAAGAAGTGATCACACTGTGAACAGGGCTAAGGCTGACACTAGTACTGCATCTATTCACAACGATTCCATTGCCTCACTCTCTGATATGAATGCTTCTATTTCTGATGTGGGTGTTCCAAACATTGTTACTAACCAAATGGAACCCATTCTTGCATGGGGATCCCAATTATCCAGTTATCCATTCTTGTCTGTGTTCAACTGCAGATCGTTCAAATCGTTCTGTGGTACCTGGACTCAGGCTGTTCCAAGCATATGACTGGAGACCGGTCGCGGCTCATGAACTTCGTGAGCAAATTCATCGGGACTGTTAGATTTGGTAATGATCATTTCGGTGCTATTATGGGTTATGGAGATTATGTTGTTGGTGATAGTGTCA
Source organism: Chrysanthemum seticuspe (assembly GCA_019973895.1). Taxonomy (NCBI): domain Eukaryota; kingdom Viridiplantae; phylum Streptophyta; class Magnoliopsida; order Asterales; family Asteraceae; genus Chrysanthemum; species Chrysanthemum seticuspe. The sequence goes on from BPTQ01000007.1 coordinate 282,010,354, forward strand.
TCTCTAGAGTGTATTATGTGGAAGGTTTAGGTCATAATTTGTTCTCTGTTGGTCAATTCTGTGATTCTGATCTAGAAGTTGCCTTCAGAAAACATACATGCTTTGTTAGAGATCTTAATGGTAAGGAACTGTTAAAAGGAACTCGTGGGTCAAATCTTTATACCATCTCTATTGATGACATGATAAGGGCTTCTCCAATCTGCTTGTTATCAAAGGCTTCAAAAACAAAGTCATGGTTATGGCATCGTCGTCTCAATCACTTGAACTTCGGCACCATCAACGATCTTTCCAGAAAGGACTTAGTGGTAGGTTTACCTAGACTAAAGTATGAAAAGGATCATCTCTGTTCAGCATGTCAATTGGGTAAAAGCAAGAAGTATGCCCATAAACCCAAACCTACTAACTCTGTCACAGAAGTTCTTCATATGATTCATATGGATTTATGTGGACCTATGAGGGTGCAGAATATCTTTGGGAAGAAATATGTGTTAGTTGTGGTTGATGATTACTCTAGATTCACTTGGGTCAAGTTCTTAAGGACAAAGGATGAAACTCCTGATATCATCATCAAACTCATCAAACAGCTGCAGGTTCGACTTAACAAAACCGTCAGAATTGTCAGAACAGACAATGGAACTGAGTTTGTCAACAAACAACTTAATGAATTCTATGAAAGCATTGGAATCAGTCATCAAAGAAGTGTACCACGAACTCCTCAACAGAACGGTGTAGTTGAAAGACGAAATCGGACTCTGGTTGAAGCCGCTAGAACAATGTTGATTTACTCAAAAGTTCCAATGTTTCTCTGGGCTGAAGCAATCGCCACTGCATGCTATACACAAAATCGTTCCCTAATCCACACTGTACATGGAAAAACTCCATATGAACTTGTCCACAACAGAAAACCTAATCTCTCTTTCCTTCGTGTGTTTGGTGCATTGTGCTATCCAACAAATGAGGGTCAAGACTTAGGGAAACTTAGGGCTAAAGTTGACATTGGAGTATTTGTAGGATACGCACCAAACAAAAGGGGATACCGAATCTACAACAAAAGAACCCGAAATATCATGGAAACAATTCACGTTACGTTTGATGAGCTGACCGGTCAAATGGCTCCTGGACACTCCAACTCAGGACCCGCACTTCAAGACAGTCCCATTGGTTCATCTCTTGTTCCTAACTCTACTCAAGAAACTCCATATGTACCTCCATCTCAAGATGATGTAAAGAAATTGTTTGATCCTATGTTTGATGAACTGTATGATTCAAATACTAATGAGGTGATGATTCCCACAACAGAGGATGCTCATATTCCAGTGAATGAAGTCAATCCCTCAGTCTCAATATCTTTAAGTCATGAAGCACCCGCTGCTGATCCTTCAGTCTCATCAACAAATCATCATTCTTCAAATGTACATCATGGAAATGTTTCTGGCATCAATGATGAAGTTAATCCCTTTGCAACTCCTGAAGATGCTCCATTTGAAAACATATTTGCTACTCCTGAATCATCATCAGAACCATCTTCTTCAGGAGACATCGACTCAGCTACCTCAGTTCCTCAACAACTGCTACATGAACACCTAAGAAAATGGACTCACGATCACCCCTTAGACAACATCATTGGAAATCCCTCTCGTCCTGTATCAACACGGAAACAACTCGCAACCGATGCCTTATGGTGCTTCTTCAGCTCCGTACTATCTAAGATCGAACCAAAAGATGTTAAAACTGCCATGAATGAAGATAGCTGGTTCAATGCCATGCAAGATGAAATTCATGAGTTTGATCGTCTTGATGTATGGGAGTTAGTACCTGCTCCAGACTGTGCTATGATTATAGCTCTCAAATGGATCTTCAAAGTAAAACTTGATGAGCATGGTGATGTGTTGAAGAACAAGGCTCGATTGGTTGCTAAAGGATATCGTCAAGAGGAGGGTATAGACTTTGAAGAATCTTTTGCTCCAGTGGCTCGAATCGAGGCAATCAGAATCTTTCTGGCTAATGCTGCAAGTAAGAACATGGTGGTTTATCAGATGGATGTAAAGACGGCATTTCTGAACAGAGATCTTAAAGAAGTCGTCTACGTCAGCCAACCTGAAGGATTTGTGAATCAAGAGCATCCTACTCACGTTTATCGTTTGAAGAAGGCTCTTTACGGTCTAAAGCAAGCTCCAAGGGCATGGTATGATACACTGTCAAAGTTTCTTCTATCAACCGGATTCATCAAAGGAGCAGTTGATCCTACATTGTTCACCAGGAAGTCAGGCAAACATTTAATTCATGTTCAAATTTATGTTGATGATATTATTTTTTCCTCGACTGACCCAATGGAATGTGATCGTTTTTCAAATGAAATGAGTTCAAAGTTTCAAATGTCAATGATGGGACAAATGTCATTTTTCTTGGGATTACAAATTTCACAAAGTCCCGGAGGCATTTTCATAAATCAATCTAAATATGCAACAGAGATTTTAAAGAAATTTGGATTTGATTCATGTGACCCTGTTGACACCCCCATGATTGACCGAACCAAACTAGATGAGGACCTCTCAGGGATCATGATTGACCGAACAAAATATCATAGTATGATTGGATCCCTGATGTATCTCACAGCTAGTAGACCAGACATCTTGTTCGCTGTTTGCATGTGTGCTAGATACCAGGCTAATCCTACTAAAAAGCACCTTGAAGCAGTTAAACGGGTCTTTCGGTATCTCCAAGGAACCATCAATATGGGACTATGGTACCCGAAGGACACCGGTATGTCACTAACGGCCTATGCAGATGCTGATCATGCAGGTTGTCAAGATACTCGTCGAAGTACATCTGGAGGTGCTCAGTTTTTGGGTGATAAGCTTGTAAGCTGGTCTTCAAAGAAGCAAATGAGTACCTCTATTTCCTCTACAGAGGCTGAATACATAGCCATGTCATCTTGTTGTGCTCAAATCTTATGGATGAGATCTCAATTATCTGACTATGGCTTTGAATTCAACAAAATCCCTCTGTACTGTGATAATAAAAGTGCTATTGCTCTCTCATGCAACAACGTTCAACACTCAAGAGCAAAGCACATCGACATTCGACATCATTTCATCAGGGAACAAGTGGAAAAAGGTGTAGTGGAACTATATTTTGTGAGGTCTGAATATCAGTTAGCAGACATCTTCACCAAAGCTCTTCCAAGAGAACGTTTTGAGTTTATTCTTCCACGTCTTGGCTTGAAAAGCCTTCAACCAGAAACACTCAAACGTCTTCAGGAGGAAGACGAGGAGTAAAGGTCTTTCTTCTTCTATCTCTTGTATATATCTATTCGAAAAACAAAATACAAAATTATAAAACCTTCAAAAATCAAATAGAAAAATATAAAACTTTCAAAATCCATAAAAATTTGAAAAATTCGAAAAATCTTAAAAAAATATTGTCATTTTGTCATGTTTCTCTTGATTCGATAATATCTACGGTCTTGATGTTGTCATTCAAAGAATGACACGGGACTTTAGATGTTGGTCGAATTTTTATATAAAAAAAAAAGAAAAAAAAAATCAAAAAATCAAAAAATCAAAAAATATATTTTTGGGAGAAAGAGAAAATGGTTTATTGTCATTTTCAGGCAATAACCCGGTTTTAAAAGAAAGAACAGAGCCATGTTTTATCATGTTTTCAAATTCCATGCTCTGATTCTATAATCATTTATCTGCTGAAAACTAAATGCTTTGAAAAATAACTCGGTCTCTATTTTTGATAATCATCAGGACTTATTTGTCAAAATCTCTATCTCTCAATCAACAACCTATGTCATTGATTGAGGGGGAGAATGATTTCAATTAAATTAAAAAGAAATTGTTTTCAAAAGATGTACATGCATGTTTTATCAATGGAGTTTAAAGTCTTAAAATCCGATCCTTATCAGTTAAGAAGCTTTCATAATCAAGTCACATTTCTCCTTAAAAGCTTTCAAAATCAATTTAAATCTATAAGAGATCACAAATCTCAAATGATTTGATAATTGTGATCGGGGGAGAATGTTGGATTTTAAACTGATAATTCGGTAAATGGTTTTATAAGGATTTACATGTTGTCCTTCCCACATGTGACAAACGATTTCAATTTTTCAATGCTCATGTTGAGGGGGAGCATCTATCTTAAACCTATGATTTGAAACGTGATCTTTTATCCCAATGTGCAGGTTCCCTCTAGTATGTGCAAAACTCTTTTCTAATCTCGAGGCACATATTGAGGGGGAGCAAATTTATGGAAACCTCATCCTTCCCGGAAATGCTTTATCTTCTTGATTTGATGTAGGAAGTGATGTTGATATCTTTTAGAAAATGGTAATCAAAGAAGTTAATTCTTTCTCTTGCCTCTGTGTGCAAAACATTTTTCAAATACTTGATGCACATGTTGAGGGGGAGTTCTCGTTCTAAAAATATCAAAAACAATTCAGGTACAAAATGCTTTGATAATACATCACAAGTATCTGAATTGATTTTCAAATGGTTTTCAATTGGATCCAATGGCAGATGAACAATACCAAATAGACCGACCAACTTTATTTTATGTACGGTGATATAAGGATGATAAGGTTAGGTATTGGTTCCCATGATCCGCCAGAACCGGAGGGATCTACCCAGGGACAATCCACTAGTTAGTGTAGAAGTCCTTAGGTATGATGATAAAAGGAGAAAAGTGAGATATGGGAAGAGTGCAGACTGAGACTGAGCTAGTACTGGAATAAACCCAACAAGGTTCTAGTTATGAAGTCTCGGTAAGCACTGAAGTGGTTGAAGAATTAAAAAGAATTGAATGAGAAAAGGGTGAAAACAAATAGCCCTCCAGTTATTCAACCTTAGGGCAGAAACCGGGTTCACTTCATATGCTACTGATGGTAACATCGGTATTGAAGACAAAGACGTCATGGACCCAGTGACGCACTACACCTCAACTTTCCAAACCACTCAAGTTCCTCTTAAAAGGACTTGTTTCATTCTCACGGGGAACCGACATTATCTATCGACTTTCTCTTAGAGATGGTTGATATTGAAGAAGGAGACCCTCTCCCTAGTCTCCGACACAGGATCCAAATATGCACAAATTGAGTCTAGAGCCACGAGATCATCAATAAATCTCATTAGGACACTTTCAATGAAGACTCTCTGTTTCACACAATGTGGAAAGAGAGATTATATCTTGAGTCCTACGCATTATCCTTGTGGTATTGCCAGAACATCTGAGTGATGTGTTTACACATTCACAATGAAGATGGAAAGCCTTCTGGAGCCAACATCAAACAAGCTCCTGGTAGGTGGCATGTGAGATCTATTTTATGGATCAACCATGTGACAACTGAACAGAAACAATGGGGCGATTCAATTTCTTGAATCAATCCTGGTTCAGGTTAGGGATTGACGGATACCTTTGAAAAACCGGTCTTTGTGCTTAAAAACTCTTTTCTTTAGCACGTCGACCGTGTACTCATTTTTTTCAAACCAAAAGGTGTTTTTATGATTGATAATTGATTTTCAATAAAACCTTCGTTGTATTGCAAAAACAATTTCTATTGAGCAATACACGATTGTTTTTCAAATATCTTTTCATCAATCAGTGGACTTAAAATTCGCTGGTTCACTCACTCCGTGTTGTCTTCTTTGAGACGTTCCGGTTTGAGAACAGCTAGAGCAGCTGCGAAACCCTGTCAAGGAAATTCTTCGGATTATACCTGATCACAGGCAGTACATGTACTGATCAACGGGGAACCGTGGGCCGTGTACCTCAATTCAACGAAAGTGATCAAAGACACTCTCGTGCGATTTATTGCTAACTGTTGTATGCAGGTACACCCGACGTTTGCAGCTGATCAGAACGAAGCGGTCAATCCATAGCCGCATGCTCACTTAACACATTCAACTCAAAAGAAATCATGATTAGTGCATCAATGACTCTGATATTTTCACTCCATGCTTCTGCTACGCTGCTGCCAATATCATGAATCAACTAAAGCTTCCGCAACTCTGATGAGAAGATATCATGATCCAGAATGTGAGCATGTCGGTCCTAAAGTCACAACATCACATAATACCAACACCACAAAGGATGTGTCAGAGATTATTGATAGCTGATGATCTCAAAAGATGGCTCAAAATTATTATCACGTGGATCAGTAAAAGACCTCCACTTGAAGTAACCAAACATGCAATGTGAAGAATCAATGACTACGAGCTTAGGAGCAAAGGACTACATCAAGAATGCAAGATCAATTGTTAATGTATTATCTGGTTGTATTCAATGTATTTTTTGGTATATGATTGAGGTGACCTCCCTTAGGGGGAGATTGTTAGGAATTAGAAATTCCCGGTATTAAAGAGTCGGTCACCTCAAGTATATGTAATCGTTAGAAAGCTCGTAGTCGTAGTTCTTTTTAGTTAAGTAGTATTTAGTTAAGTAACACTGTGGAGGACGGACGGGTCTTTACCCACTGTATGCCTGATCCACAGCCCGATGTGTGGCGTTTTATGTAAGACTATAAATACTCTCTACCTCCCAAGGTAGAGAGTTGGAGCTCATAATAAGAATTTTCTTTCTCTCACTAAAGTTCCCTAAACCTCTAACTTTCTCTCTCTAGAATTCCATCTATATGCTACTTTGTGTTATGGTTTGATGTGTATGTGAAAAGTTATATCTTACACATTTCCCATTTGTTATATTTCATATACACCCAAGAGAGATGTGAGTATCCAAACACCCCATGTGAGGTGCTAGTATGTAATTTTCGTGCTTATTATGACTTTTTCGGGGCTTATATGTGTTGTGGACTGTTTTAAACCAATGCTTCAAGACTCCTAACTTATAAATTAATTAGCTAAAAGCACATTTGCTTGAGGACAAGCAAATACCAAGTGTAGGGATATTTGATAAGGTTTTAAAAGGTACCATTTTGAGGGGTCGTTTAAGCCCTTATTTGATCACTTTTGTATCCGTTATTGCTTAATATCGTTCCTTTTCACTTTTTAGGTCTCTTGAAGACAAAATGCTGGAATGGCACTTATTTGGACGAAAAGGCGCGATTATACAAAGAAAATGGCCAAAGTCAGAATCGAGACACTCAAGGCTGCTGAAAACATAAGGTGACGACGTCACTGCTTATCTGCGACGCCATCGGAGGATTTTGTGACGGGACAGAAGCCAAAACCCCTATTTTCAAGTGACGACGTCAGGTTATAAAAGAGTAGGCCGTCGCAACTCAGACGGCCTAGATGCAATCCAGACGGCGTCAGAAGCTGAAGAGGACGGCGTCACAAGCATAAGGTGACACCGTCGCAAGACTAACGTGGCCAAGACGAAACCCTAATGACGGCGACACGCGTCGTCACAAAACATAAGGTGACGCCGTCGCATATGTAATCTTATATATAGAATCCGAATTTTTCAGTATTTGTGTGTAGTCTTTTGGAGTAAAAACCTAAAACCGAACCAAGGCTGTCTTGTACAGTATTGTAGGGTTCCAAACCCTATCTTACACCAAGATAAGTGTTTTACTTCATTAATACAATTATGTTTTTGATTATTTGTGTGTATGCTTGCATGTTCTCCATGTCCGGCTAATTTATTTGTGTGTTTCCTTAGGGAATATGAAACTTGATTATTGAATATTGATTGGTTGTCTCTTATCTTAGTTGATTAATGATCTAGTAATGCGATAGGTCATTCGTGTTTACTTAATGCTTGATTAAATCTTTGTGAACCTTAGAATATGACTCCTTGAGTTGTTGTAGGCTAAACCATCCAAAGAGTGCCTTAGAGTAAGAGTTTATTATCCCTAGTGGGTTTTGTAGATGAGACCCTTTGGTAAGTTCAAAGAGTTAGGGAACATACGCATACCCTACAACCTTAGACACACAACGCAACTAGGAATAAGGACGTGACAATTCAACCATCAATAGGAGATAATTAAGGAGTAGTAAAACCTAAGTAAACACATCTTTAAACTATCATACGAGCACACAATAATTAGACATAGACTACATACACCTTAGATTAGATAATTAGATAAGTAGAGTAATCGGTAGAAATACCAACCCCCCAAATCCAAACCCCGAGATTCGTACCTTTCCAATTTCTAAAAAAAACATAAAAAGATAAAAAAATAATCTTCCTCAACCCCAACCTTAGCGTAGTAACTTCTTACTAGCATTCCTATTCCCCTAGAGAACGATATCAATACCCGTGGCTTACCCTAATTACCACACTACAATGATTAGGTTCACTGCCTAAGGTGTTATAAAACTTGCTCGAAGAAAAGGAAGTTTCCTTGACCCCGAACGACGCGTGTAGCGTTATCAGATGCCGGAAGAATCAAGACGAAATCATTAGTGAAAGGTGCTTAACGTCCGTGTCAAAAGCATTAGTGAAGAATGCTAAAAGAGTCAAGAAGAAGGCATTAGTGAAAGGTGCCAAGCATTGTGTCAAAGGCGTTGGTGAAGGATGCCTAGGAATCTAATCAAGTGGAATTAGTGAAGAATGCCTAGATCGTATAATCGATGAGGTGCATTGTTATACATATAGTGATTGTTTATATTCAAGGATGTTGTAATATGGAGTTGGTCTCCTTTGGGATTAGGTGTTGTGTAGTGTTGGGTAGTAGTTCCTCCATTGTAATGGAACTCGGTACTTAGCCTAGTACCGGATAAAGGGTAGGCGACGTTGTGGTAGGTGTGGTTCACCTTGGTGTGAAAGAACCCGGTGGTTAGCCTAGTACCGGAAAAAGAGTAGACGACGTTGTGAAGGCTTCTCCACCATAAGGAGTTGGTGTCGTGTAGTGATTACGAACTCTCGAGTAGGTGACTCAGGGAGTGGAGTAGGGCAAGGAAGGTGTCCTTGTAGCCGAACCACTATAAATACTCGTGTCGTGGTTATGTGCTTCTTACTCTTTATCTTTCATTACACTTTTATATATCTATCTATCAACGTCCAACATACACATCTAAATAGATTGACATAAGTCGATCTAAATATTTAAAAAGAAGTTTTAAATTGGTAAAACTATTCAACCCCCCCCCCCTTCTAGTTTTCCACAATTGGCATCAGAGCTTCGTTACCAAGTTTCTTAGAGTATGTTGTACATTAAAAACTTGATACGATCCGTGTATGTTTGAAAACTACAAAGAAGGAAATATTTCAAAACATTTTCTTTTTCTCTTTAATGTTGGACATTGATAGATCATTCTAACATATTTGTTTCAAGAAATCTTCATGCTAGGATCTCTTCAAAACCTTCATTTCTATTCAAACAATAATGAAGTCAACCTTCAAGAAAGGATCTAAAAGTAATCACAACCTACTTACTCTAAGTACAAAGGATTACTTTAAGAGCTCATGAAGTATTTGTGGTATTATATCTTCATAAGCCACACCAAGAAGCATAAAGGTATGTTTACTTTTTCATTAGCTAGCTTACATGATTATGTTGATATCATAGTTCTTGCTTGTTTAATAATTGCTAGTCTCTTAAAAGTCTATCTTTCGTCACTTTCCCGACTTACTCATCATCGGGAATAGTATTCCTCTTGATTTCGTCAAACTAACGCCGTCGTCACAAATGGATCCTTGATAATTAACTTATCAAATCCCATCGACCAAAACATCTTTAATTTGAAACCTTTAAACTATTTTTGTTCCGTAAGCTAGTTTATAGCCTACTACAAAAATAATGCCAAACGACCCTTTTTTCTGTCCACAGTAGCCGGATCCCTCTAGTTGTACTAGCCGGATCCCAAATACAAGGGATCCGGGGGAACCGTGGAACAGAACACAACTATACGCATTTTAAAAACATCACTGATCATTTTCCCTCTCCCCACATAACACAAAAATGACTCAAGAACTGATTTCATCCTCATAGGACTCCATACCCTCAAGTATTCTTCTCTAGAACACCATTGACCAACCATGCCTAAAGCCACTCAACAAGACCACCATGATACCGTCCATTACCTCACCCATTACTATCAGAAAGAAGGGTTATCAAAAACCGATCGCAAAGTCTTCAAAAGACTTGAAAAATGACTTATTCATGAAGGTCGTGTAGTCAAGGAATGTTTCCTTGAAGATACCGACACTCGTCAAGTTTTCTCAGCAATCAACTTTGATTGTCATCTCGACATTGATGAAAAAATTTGCCCGGTTTTCATCTTTGAATTCTATAAAAGCATTAGGATCATTCGAAACACCGATGATAGCATTTCAATCACCTTCATCATCAATAAACAAAACTTCACTCTATCTCTCAACACATTTGCTCAAATTCTTCGCATTCCTTGTGAAGGAATTTGTATGTATTCTCAAGATTGGGCAATTGCCGCTCAAAACCTTGCACTTGATTCTAAACCTATCTACAATACTCCTCTTGATGATCCCACAATCATTCGAGATACTAGCTTCAAGGTTAGGACCGACCAATCCCGTTTCAACCGAAACAAAAAGCTCATTCACCGTGATCCTTTTCAAATGGAACTTTTCGAAATGCATCCCATGTTTAGAAAATGGGAAGAAATCCTTAGGGAAAACGTGATTAGCCTAGTTGGTAACAAGGATCATCCAAATGCATGTCTCGTGCAAATGATCTATTGTCGTATCACCAAAATCCATTTAATCTCGCCTATTACATGGTGAAGAGAATGGTCGGGGTATTCAAAGTTTCCAACATGGTACTTCCATATGGTATGCTCCTAACACGACGTTGTAAGTATGTTACTTCATTGCAACCTTCTCCTATCAACGATGATCATTTCTTTGCCGATCACGTCATGGTACCTCTTACCAAACAACCTCCGGTTCATAGTCAATGGAAGAAAACCTAAAGCTCTCTCGGATTCCTCGGATGGTGAAGTAGAAGAAGATGAAGAAGAAGAAGATGCCGACCCCATAGCTAACATCGAATTGGAACCCTTTGATTACTATCGACAACTTCCAACTATTCCAAACGAGACCGCAGAATTCAAACAATTGAGGGGTATGATTCAAAACCTAGCTTATCACTTCACAAAGTCGGGAAAGAGGAAAATAAAGGATTGACGAAAGAGACTATAGGACTATGTTTAATTTGAGACATTTGATTAATATGTGAATGACTATGTTTTAGCGCTCTTGTTTGTGTTAACTTGGATATTGTTACTTCTACCATTATCTATGAGATGTTTTATGTGATGATGTTGGGTTTTAGGTTCCTTGGATTTGATGAGACAAAATAAATACAAGAATGAAACAAAGGGACTTAAAGTGACAAAGAAGAAATCTACAAAAAGATGGAAGGACTTGCTTGCAAAAGAATATTTATTATTTAGTCCTTCGTAGTATTTTGTAAACCCTAATCCTCTAGTATATAAAGAGGACATGGGGTGTAGGTTTTATAATTAAGCCTTCAAATATGTAGTCATTAAAGGTGTGTGTGTGTAACCTAGACGTGTTCTTATAAACGTCTAGGGTTAGAGTTTATTTAGTTTAGCCTCAAGGATCTTTGATCCCTGTTACAGATTAGGTGTAACCGTATTATTCTGATCAAATAATATTTGAGGCTTGGAGTGATTATTAAATATAAACCTTGTGTCAATAACAATTAATGTTTTGTTCTATGTTCCGCTGCGTATAACCATTGTTATTGTTAAACCCTAAGGCTTAAAACGATCTCATGGAGTCTATCAAACTCCACAATTGGTATCAGAGCTTGGGGAGCTCGTTACCTAGGGATTCGCAAGGTTTTTCGACGAAGAAAATGGAAAAATTCGAAGCTGGTACAAAGTTCGTATTTTTCTGCAGCACAGTTTTAAAAACGTGATAACTTTTTCGTTAACCTTTGGATCATAACGAAATTTTTGGTGAACGTTCTCTATATATTCATCTAACTTTTCACCGAAGGGATTGTCGATCTGAGCTCTCTATCAAAAGTTATTCAATGTCGAAGTTGGCTGCAGAAACTGGTTTAATAATTCGAATTTTTGGGTTTTCATGCATATTCAACTTCTTGAATTTGTGTTACTTGTTCTAATTCTTGATGGAGGTTGTTTATACATTGTGTGGTGTTTATGATTCATTGTTAGAAGCAGCTTTCCTAGTGTTTTTACGAAACCACTTCTAGTGTTTTCTGAAACCACTGATAGTGTATTCTCGAAACCACTGATAGTGTATTCTCGAAACCACTGATAGTGTTTTCTCGAAACCACTGATAGTGTTTTCTAGAAACCACTCCTAGTGTTTTCTCGAAACCACTCCTAGTGTTTTCTCGAAACCACTGCTAGTGTTATCTCAATTCCACTGTTGGTGTTTCTTGCGTTATTCGTTTCTGCTGATGAGGTTTTGGAATTGAGAGGAAGCTGTACATGTTTTTGGTACTGAGATTTTTGGTGACACACACATGGGATTTTGGTTCGCACAAGAAGATTGGTATTTGTTCTTAAAGGTTTTAAAAAGATCGTTTTTGGTTTTATTGAAGAATTGATTACGAAGGAGGTTATTTATCACTTATTTGAAGGTGAAGTGGAATTACTTGGACACGTGTTTTATCATATCTTAAAAGTATCATACCTGCTTTTAAGATAACTTGTTCGTGCTTAAAGGATGTTGACGAAGACTTGCAAAATCTAGTTTTCATAGGTCAAGGGGTGGATGGATGAAGACCTATTTAACTATCACTTAAAGGAGTTACATTGTAGTGCTCAGTGTCTCATTGAAGATGAGGATTTTGTCAAGAGATTGCGGTCTACTTGTATGGTGTTAGTATAAGTTTGGAGTCACGTGGATAGTACAAGACATAAGACACAAGTTTGGGTTATTTTACTTCTTCATCAAATTCGTTATACTTGGTTTTCTTCACAAGTGATCATTACATAGAGCTTACTAATTTGAAGAATCATTTTCATGCACCACTCAAGGGGAAGTTTCTAATGTTTACATTCTCTATTTGTTGATAACAAAAAGGGGAAGAGATATTGGAGTGCGATGGCATAGTCATATTATACTCCACAATTGATGCAAACGAAGATGATGAAGATGAATACAGTAGATGAAGCACAAAGGACATAGTCATATTATACTTGCATCTACTGGTTTCACCAAAAAGCATCATTCCATTTTCCTTTTTCCCTTCCCCCTTACGATGTGTGAAGTAGCACCACAACTTGGTGCAGGAAGACCAAGAACCACCTCTCTGTCTTTTGGGAGTGGTGGATTTCTTGTTCGTGGTCTTGGTTGGGGTTGAGATGCTGAAGGTTGGGAGTATGAAGTTATCTTCTTTGAGGAGTCATCAGAGTCCTCAGACGCATCACTTGGATTCACCACACTATCATCTTTAGATGATGGAAGAAATGGGGATTTTCTTGGTCTTGGATCTTGTGGAGGAATGTAAAACTGCCATGGGTTAGTATCTTCACTTGATGATGAAGATGATGATAAGGATGAGGAGGATGTTAGATCCACAACTTCTGGTTTATTCAAACTAGGGTTCCACATGGTGATTGTAGTTGCTTGGGGATTTTGAAGAAATTAGGGTTTTGACATTGATTGGTGTGTTAGTAATATGAGATTAGGGGTTCTTTATATAAGCAGTGTTAAGGGTTATGGAAGTAAATAAGGGGCAGGTTAAATGTGGTTGAGGAGTTAATGAGATTCTTGGGCACTGGACTCATATTCTTTCTAGAAGTTGACCATATTGACTTACCTGTTCTAAACCACGGATAGGTCATTTGAAACCACTTCTGGCTCTTTCTAACCACTGACAACACTAACCTTCCTCTCTGTGTTTGTTTTGTGTTTTTGTCTTGCAGGTATGAAGGATTTGTATACATAGGAGTTGGTGTGTTAGCTGCTTGTGTTAGTTGATAAAAAAAAAAAAAAAAAAAAAAAAAAAAAAAAAAAAAAAAAATGTGTGTAATCCTTCATATTTTTGTGAGATCTTTCTTATTTTGACATTGAATTACTTGTTATATCTCTTGGACATTTGGAAGAAGTGATACACTGTATCCACTGATGGTATGTTTCAACCGCGGATAGCAGTTCTGGAACCGCGGATAGCATGGTGCTTTGTTTTGGATATTACAGGGGCTGTTTGGTAACATTGGCAAACTGATTCGCTCCCAGACGGTCAAGTTTTATCACGCAAGCCGACCACTTGTGAATGGCTAACCGTAAGAAACTTAAAACAGTCTAGAAACAAATGCAATGAAGATCAGAGGAGTATAGTGTTTCCCCAGGTCGTTATGTCCCACGGAGACTCAATGGTGTTTTAAAACTTGATCAGATGATAGAATGATCACTAAGGATAGTGATCAGTAAAGATTATGATTGATGTGGACAAATTAAGCTATAAACAACTAAAGCACACTGAAATAAGCTAAAGAATGTAAAGAAACAGACTATTAACTACAATAAGCAATTCAGCAGAATCAACAGATTCAGCAGAATCTAAAATTCTAAATCAGCAGAAATGAAATAGAAATTAGCAACAACAGACAAATCGGCAGAATCTAAAATTCTACATCAACAGAATCAAAAATCAATTCAGCAAACTTCAAACAGATCAGCAGAAGCATATCAGCAGAAACCAAAATACTGAATCAGCAGAATCAGCAAATAACACTTCAGTAGATCCAAATGCAATTCAGCAGAATCATGGATAAGTTGACTAATGTGAACTTTGAGTTGATTATACTAACTGATTATGTTATATTGAGCTAAAATAAGATGAGATTAAGCTAAAATAACAAGTTTTAAGCTACTGTGATGAAATTAACAAACTAAAACCTTAACAATTAATGATTTAAATGAGATTAAGAGTGATTTTGACTAATACACTAACAAGGACTTGTTTTTCTTGTACCTTAGAGCTATTTAGAACAAGTGTGACACAAAACAATCAAGAACACTATCTTGAATAACCTTTGGTACAGTTAAACAAATGCAACCAAACAACCTTTATCTTGACTATATTAAAACTTTTCAAAGGATTTCAAAGATTAAAAACATACCACTGCTTACAGACCTTGTAGTATCCTTTAATAAGACTAATGAAGCATAAAACAACAATACTAACAACCAGAAATTAAGAAATGACCATGATGCTATTTTAACTGTCAAAATTAGATTTCTAACAACTACAAATTTAAATGAACAAACAACTGATTTTAATGGTTAATTATCCTTATCTAAAGCTAATGATCATAAAAACACAGAGATTCAAGCTAATAAATAATTAAAACACTGAAATGCAAAAATGAACAAAAGGCTTACAAATGGCTATCCAACTGAAATCACAGAACCAAGATCACAAGACCACTCCTATAGGCTTACCACTAAGCCACTAACCCAAGGCCATCCAAAATCTACCCTGCTCCAGCTGTGATCACCATTTCTTATAATTTTTTATTTTCTCACTATTTTATTTGTATTTTTGGTATTTTTTTTTCTCTTTTTGATTCTAAACTGATTTTAAGGGTCTCTAATAGCTTAAATAAGCTATCTAGGAGCTTACGTGAGCCTATCAGTCCAAGATAACAACTATTAACAACATTAACATAATATGAGATTTTGAACTTGAAAAATATATAAACTTGGAAATATGATTAAGACTTGAAATTGATACTTGCAAAAGTTTAACAATACACTGAAATGACTTAACAAAACACTTGAAAGCTTTAAAATACACTGAAGATTGAAAATTACTTAAAAAATAAACATAAGCTAAACTAAAAGTACACTCGAGATCTTTTTACATTGCATCTCATTTCCTCTTTATAGACTTTTGAAACTATGTCGACATCCCTGAGACTTTCCCACTTCACTTTGAACCATTGGATCTTCACAATTCATCAGAACCATCCATTTGGAGCTTTGGCGCCAAAAAGTCATGAGCAGGTTTCAATCAATTAATGAATTTTGGATATTGTGAAGGTGGAGGGGGTGGGTATACAAGTGGTGAGACAGGTGTAAAGGGTGGATAGAGCAAATCAAGGAAACCATGGTGGTATCTGGATTTTGGCGTGACAATGAGGTAAGGGATGCACAGTGCCTGGTTTTTGACTTTTGCTGACCCGTTTGTATTAATAGAAGAGGGGTTCACAATTGGGTTTTGACAGGGGTCAAGGGTCAGGGGCTCAAGGTCTAAGGGTCAAGTGTTTTGGCTGGGCTCAATAATAAAAGGGGTCCAATTGGTATTAGTTAAGCACAAGGACCATTGTTGTAATTTCACCAAACTTTGAGGACTGAACTTGACACTTTTCCAAAAATATCAAAAGGACCAAACTTGACCAACTTTGATAGTACAAGGATAAAATTTGATCATTTTCCATTTTAAAATATCCAAGGACTAAATTTGACATTTTTCAAAGTTTAGGGACCTTTTCTGCCATTTGAACAAAGAATCATTCAAGGACCAATTTTAACAACTTAGAATATTTCAGGGACCTTGAATGATAAAATTCCACATTTTTGGATTACAGGGACTAGATTTGACAACTTTTAAAACTTGGGGACTAAAACTGCCAATTTTGCAAACTTGATACATTTTTATCTGATTTTGATCTTTTTGCATTTAAAACACATAAAACACTGATCTGTGATATTTTCATCATTTTGATGCATTTTTGAGTATTTTCAGATGATTTTGCAGTTAAGATGGTACAAAAATGATGAGTATTTAGACACTCATCAATCCCCCACACTAAGATATTGCTAGTCCCTAGCAATGATTTAGATCTTTTAATGGATTTTAAAAACTCTTTACCAAAAGCCATCACTTCTGGAGTAGCCAATTGTTTCAGTTCAAGTAAGAACCTTGGTACAACGATAACCAAATGATTTTGAGCAAATCATAAGCTGTAAACGGATTTGATTTGTCTTTACCGGAAGCCGTTTGCTCTGGACTAGCCAACTCTTAGATAAATTATCAGTATTATCTTTCGTGAGCTGATTACCAATTATGGCTTTTCCACTGCCTTTACCACAAGCCATAAACTTGCGGGCTAGCCAACTCTTCACTTTTTAGGATATGGTGAGTTGAATACCATACAATTTTGGGCAAATTGCAAGCCATAAACGGATTTGAGAAATCTTTACCAAGAGCCGTTTGCTCCTGGATTAGCCAATCCTTATGTGGGTTAGTGATGTGCCCGGTTGGTGCAAGTTTTAAATTTATAAAAGGTGAATTACCAATATTACCAATAACACATACGAGCAAGTATACTCGTCCGTTATAGCAAGATTGTGAAGGTAAGTCGGGATCGTTCGTAGGGATTTGAGTGAATCAGAGCACAAGTTTGAATTAACGGAGTCTATCAAAAACATATAACAAAGCAAATAGATATAATGAAATTCAGATGATTAAAAACTACACTTGCTTAAACTAGTATCATAACATAGATTAATGTGATTGTGTTAACTACTTAACATGTTGGTTGTGATAATTAGTTGAAAACTAATCTATTGTTCTTACAAGTTAAACCTTCGTCAAGATTTTAGTTCATAAAAACAAGCTTTAAGTTTAACCAATCAATTCAAGATCAATTCAAGTTTCATAAGTCTATATCAATAAACTTAAACACAAAAACATCCACTTGTTCATCAAATTGCTTAAGA
Organism: Chrysanthemum seticuspe; assembly: GCA_019973895.1. NCBI lineage: Eukaryota > Viridiplantae > Streptophyta > Magnoliopsida > Asterales > Asteraceae > Chrysanthemum > Chrysanthemum seticuspe. The sequence goes on from BPTQ01000007.1 coordinate 282,027,973, forward strand.
AATGGTCAATACAAAAGGTAACCGATCATAGACAAAAGGCTACAATTGATTCTCAACAACTAATCTTACGACCATTTAGATGTTTCCAACCAATCCAATTTGATAATCAAAAAGCGTTTCAATTACAACCACACCTTAGTTCCTTTGTATAATCAAGAATAATGGGTAAAAACAATCATCCATAGACAAAATGATTATGACTAGTTGAACAACACGAAGTTCTTTCGACCCCAACGATTATTACCAATTAGCCAAACTTGATTAACAAATGTCACTATGAAACTTTAGCACAATTGGATCTTAGAATTAACTTGAAATTGAATTAAAACATGTTAACACAATCACTAACTAATCATATGATAATCAACATATTTAAGCAAGTGTATAAAGAAACTAGCCACTTATAGCAAACATAAACATAAACTCATAACTTTGAACATTAGAAAACATGATTAAAAGTCTTACAATGCTTGGAATAAGATTACAAATGATGAAGTAATGATTCCCAAAGGATCGTGGTGGACTTCTTAGTGTTTTGGCCTCCAAAGGTGGAACTTCTGGAACTCCAAACTTCTCTGGATTTCTAAGGACGAATTTTAAGAGGTTAAGGCTTGGTTTGATGAGTAGAGAGCTTTGTAATTGAGGTGTGTCATATGCTCACAATTAGTCTCTATTTATACTAATTCTAAGGCCTAGGGTGTTAAATGCTTAACTTGGCCTCCAAGGAGTAAGGAAGGGACTAGAATACACCAAGGGAAGGACCTAGAATAGTTTGGATGCAAAGGGGAAGCTTAGTGATGAAGATTTGACAACTGCAGCTTCTCCAACCGGATCGGTCATACGACCAACCGATCCGGCTGGTCTTCAATAATAACACGCCGACCGATCCGGTTGCGGGTTGCGACCGATCGGTTGGCTATGGCAAAAATACTAATTCCGACCAACTTCCAACCGATCCGGCTGAAGGTGTAACCGGATCCGGTTGGATCTTCTGAGATACAAATCGTGATCTTCTCTCTTCACTCTGACTTGTAGAACTTGGTTCTTCAATCACTAAGGTCTTCAAAGGTACTTGGGATTTAGCTTTACTGAAACGGGAATCTTCGATTAGCTGCATATTTCCACATTTTCCTCCATTTCCCTGCACTTGGTTATAAATACTAGACAAACATCTCTAGATACGATCAAGTACTAAAATCACGCAAATATAACCAAATAACATATATAAAAGTACACACAATGCTACTAAAAACATGCACAATCTGAGTGTTATCAGTTAGACATGGTGGATTGATTACCATTTGTTGAGTGAGTGAAAAACACTTACTCCAAAAAAAAATTTGGCCAAAAACGGGGGAATTGGGTGGATAATTACATGATAAAATTCGTGAGAATTCCCCCCCCCCCCCCCACACTTAGAAATGAATATTGCCCTCAATATTCTAAAGTACCGGCGGTTATGCCGAAACAAAAAACGTAAAAGGAAATACTACGGCCATTATTTTGAAATGATTTTTTTTTTTTTTTTTTTTAGAAAAGATTTTATATACAATAGTGTGGGGCAATTCCCCCACACTAGGGTGGTAGAACAGAGAAAGAAGACAGATATATGGGTGAAAACCCATATGGTGTGTACTATTGTTTTTGATTCCCGAGTCATTAGCTTGACTCGATCCCCGCATTCATTGGTTCATGGGGAAAGTTTGTAGATCCGGGACAATCACAGGTGGAATGTCCTCTCCAAAGTAATGCTTTAATCGATGACCATTTACTTTAAAATTTGGACCATCAGGCTGAGATAACTCAATGGTACCATAAGGATAAACCTTAGTAATAGTAAATGAACCAGACCAACGGGACTTGAGCTTTCCCGAGAAAATCTTCAATCTTGAATTGAAAAGAAGGACTCGATCACCAACGTTGAAAACGCGGTTCTTGATTTTAGAGTCATGAATCTTCATTGTCTTTTGCTTGTAGATCAAAGAGTTCTCGTATGCTTGATCACGAAGTTCATTTAATTCATTCATTTGAACTTTTCTATGATCACCAGCTGTCTGAATATCGAAGTTTGCATGTTTTAAGGCCCAGTATGCCTTGTGCTCTAGCTCAATCGGAAGATGACATGCCTTTCCGTACACTAGCTTGTATGGAGTACACCCGATGGGTGTTTTGTAAGCTGTACGGAAGGCCCAGAGTGCGTCATCCAGTTTATCCGACCAGGATGCACGATTTTCGCCTACTGTCCTTTCAAGAATTCTTTTTATACCACGGTTGGAAACTTCCACCTGCCCACTTGTTTGGGGGTGGTATGCAGTAGAGAGACGGTGGGTTACACCATACTTTTGCATAACACGATCAAATTGATCATTGCAAAAATGTGTACCACGATCACTGATTATAGCTCTCGGAGTTCCAAACCTGGCAAAAAGAGATTTTAAAAACTTCACAACCACTCGGGCATCATTGGTAGGTAAAGCTTTTGCATCAACCCATTTTGACAAATAGTCAACAGCCACGAGTATGTATTTGTTTCCTCGAGAAGATGGAAATGGCCCCATAAAGTCAATACCCCAGATGTCAAATATCTCACAAACTTGAATGGCGTTTTGTGGCATTTCATTTCTTTGAGATATATTTCCATGACGTTGACAAGCGTCATAGGTTTTGACAAATTCGTGGGCATCCTTATAGATTGTAGGCCAATAAAACCCGGAATCAAACACCTTTTTGGCGGTGTAGTTTGGACTATGATGGCCCCTGGTGGGTCCAGCATGGCAAGCTGTGAGAATGTCAAGAGCTTCTTGTCCATAAACACACCGTCGGATGACTTGATCCGCACAGATTTTGAATAAGTAGGGGTCGTCCCAGAAGTAATGTTTAACATCCTTGAAGAATTTGTTCTTTTGTTGGGTCGACATCCCTTTCACTATGAAGTTACCCGCATGGTAATTTGCGAAGTCAGCAAACCATGGGGTGGTAGAATTTCCACGAAAAGAAACCGCATTGAGTGTCTCGAGAGGAAATGTTTCATTTATTTCCTTTTTCTCGAAAACATCTTGGTGAGGGTTTTCTAATCTGGACAGATGATCAGCAGCTAGATTCTTAGCTCCTTTTTTATCACGTATAATGATATCAAATTCTTGCAGGAGGAGAATCCAACGAAGCAATCTCGGCTTTGCATCTTGTTTTGCAAAGAGATATTTGAGAGCCGAGTGATCCGTATACACCACGCATTTGGTCAAGATTAAGTACGGCCGAAACTTCTCAAACGCATACACCACGGCTAATAGCTCTTTTTCTGTGGTGGTGTAATGAGTTTGAGCTTCAGTCATAGTCTTACTTGCGTAGTGGATAGGCTGAAAATGCTTGTTTCTACGTTGCCCTAGGACTGCACCGATAGCAAAATCACTTGCATCGCACATGAGCTCAAAAGGCAAGTCCCAGTCGGGAGCAACGAGAATGGGTGCTTCAGTAAGCTTTTTCTTCAATGTTTCAAAAGCTTCGATGCACTCAGGTGAGAAGATAAAAGGAGCATTTTTTCAAGAAGATGGGTCATAGGCCGGGCGATTTTAGAAAAATCTTGTATGAATCTACGATAGAAACCGGCATGACCTAAAAAACTCCTAATACCTTTGACGGTAGTAGGATGAGGCAATTTAGCAATAACATCTACTTTTGCTCTATCTACCTCAATCCCATTTTTTGAAATTTTATGGCCAAGGACTATGCCTTCTTTGACCATAAAGTGGCTCTTCTCCTAATTTAGACAAAGATTGGTGTCTTCACACCTTTGAAGCATTTTTTCTAAATGGGAGAGACATGTTTGAAATGAATTCCCAATGACCGAGAAGTCATCCATAAACACCTCCATTGTTTCCCCGATCATGTCGTGGAATATGGCCATCATACATCGTTGGAACGTGCCAGGAGCATTGCATAAGCCAAAAGGCATACGTTTGTAGGCAAAAGTTCCGTATGGGCAGGTGAATGTAGTCTTCTCTTGATCCTATGGATCAATGGGGATCTAAAAATAACCCGAGAAACCATCAAGGAAACAATAGTATTCGTTCCCTGCTAATCTCTCAAGCATTTGGTCCATGAAGGGTAGAGGAAAATGGTCTTTTCGGGTGGCGTCATTCAACTTACGATAGTCAATGCAAACACGCCATCCCGTTACCAATCGAGTTGGAATTAACTCGTTATCTTCATTTGTGACAACAGTTATGCCACCCTTTTTAGGAACACAATGAATTGGGCTAACCCAAGGACTATCTGAGATCGGGTAAATCAATCCTGCATCAAGAAGTTTGATAACCTCCTGTTTGATAACATCATGGATTTTTGGATTCACTCTTCTCTGATGTTGAACTGCTGGTTTGAAGTCATCCTCCATTAAGATTTTGTGAGTACAAAACTCAGGGTTGATACCCTTAATGTCGGAGAGTTTCCAAGCAATTGCTTGCTTGTGTGACTTCAAGACCTTTATGAGAGCAGCTTTTTCATCTTTACTCAAATCTCGAGCAATAATGACTGGTAATTTATCATCACCATCAAGAAATGCATACTCGAGATGAGGAGGTAAATCCTTAAGCTCAACCTCAGGAAATTCTTCAGTTTTCTCAACTGACTTGACTTCCTTGTTATGAAGCTTGACGGGAGGGAGAGGAGGAGAAGTGTCATGATTTAACAATTTCTCAAGAAGAATATCTCCCTCCAGATTAATCTCATTTTGATTAATCTCAGTTGGAATTGAATCACTAGTGTGAGGAGTTGATGATGGATCATCATTAAGCAACTTCTCAATGAGAAGTATGTCCCTCTCAATGTCAATTGGAGGGTGATCAATTTCCCATGGAACAGAATCACTAGCCAAGTATGCTTCAATCTCTTCCAAGATGAAGTCTCTTCCCTCAAAAGGAGTGATAGAAGGAGTAGAATTGGCTATGATAGGTTGAGAAGATGTGGTGGGATCCCCACTCACAGAATTATAAGAATAACCAAGAACTTCTTGAGAGTACTCTTCAGTAGCAACATCAATGACATCTATTCGGTTAACCGACTCAGAATCATAATTTGCGGAGTACCTCGAAGTTTGATCAAGGTTAAAGGTGACAGCTTCATTACCAACACGTAATGTGATTTCTTGCTCAAATACATCAATGAGAGCACGGCCCGTTCTCAGGAATCCTCGACCAACAATGAGAGGAACCCGATGATCGGCATCAAAATCAACAACCACGAAGTCAGCTGGAAACTGGAACTTTCCTACTTTCACAAATACGTCCTCGGCAATGCCAAGAGGACGGGATATGGAACGATCTGCAAGCTCGAGAGTCATGCATGTAGGAGTGAGTTCCGGAAGAGAAAGTTTCTTCCATACTGAATAAGGCATCAGATTGATGCTTGCACCAAGATCGGCTAAGGCAAAGCATTCAACCATTCCTGGAAATACACAAGGTAAGAGAAATTTTCCAGGATCTCCAAGCTTTTCTGGAAGCTTCTTCAGGATAACTGCAGAGCAGTTCTCGTTCAAAGGAGTTTTTGCCATTTCAAACAGCTTTTCCTTATTGCTTAACATGTGTTTGAGAGTTGATGCAAACTTGGGCATCAGCATGATAGCATCCGCAAAGCTTATGTCAAAATGTAACTCTTGGAAAATTTGGAAAAATTTGTCCATTTGATGACTGGCTTTCTCGCGGAGCTTTTGCTCATTCAAACGTGATGGGTAAGGAATAGAAGATTTGGATTTCTGGTTTTCAACGGGAGCTACTGGAGGTTCAAAAACAACTCCTAGATTAGATTTGGGTTTCTGGACAACTTGAGGTTGGACTACCGAAGGTAGGACGTGTGCGGTACTTCGTGGGCTTGAAAAATGCACCTTGTCCGTTGTATCCTTGGTAACTTGACTCATTGCTCCTGGTGGAGGAGGCATTGGAGTCAAAGGTCCATTGTGTATCTTAGGTTCACTTTCAACTACCTTTGGGAGAGAAGAAGAAGAGGTAGTAGGAATAGCAGGTCCATCATATGAAACACCACTTCTGGTTGTGATCGCTTTTGCATCGCCCCTCGGGTTAGCGATCGTGTTGCTCAGAAGTTTTCCTGAGCCCGAGGGTTGATCATTTAAAGACTTCTTTAGATCAGCGATCTGACTGACCAACAACCTGTTCATTTCATCTTGGGATTTCATGAATTGTTTCAACAACTCATCAGATGATGGTACTGGAGGATGTGGAGGGAAATTCTGAGGTCGGATGTTTTGATTATGACCTTGTTGTTGAAAATTCCCTTGATTGAAATTGTTTTGATTAAGGTTCCCTTGATGTTGGAAACCTTGATTTGGTGCAGGATAGAAATTACCTTGGTGTTGATAACCTTGGTTCATTCTAGGTTGGTTCTGATTCCGGTTTTGCATGTTATGATTCTGGTTAAAACCGGGTGGTGCCTGATTAGTGTTAGCACGGTAGTGTGGTTCATTTTGAGGACGGTATTGATTACCTCCTTGATTTGAAGTACCGGCTAGAGCATTGGCTTCAAATGGACTACCATCGGTGGCAGTACAGTTGTAGTATGCATGAGGGCCACCACAGGTAACACAACTCTCGACTTTCTTCACTTCACCATGTGTTGGTGTCTGTGTGAAGGTCACTTTCTTTTGGTTAGCAAGAACCAAAGCCTGAACAATATCTGTGAGTTTGTCAATCTTAGCATCGGTGCTAGATGTACTCACAGGAGATGAAGAAGAAGAAGGTCCAGCATGAGACTGATATGTATTTGCTCGGAAAGGGCGGACTTGAGACTTGTTCTCAATAATTTGCAAGGCTTCTTTGGTGGTCTTGCTCAGGAAATTACCTCCCGCTGAGGCATTTAAAGAGTCTTGATTGGTCTAATTCAGACCATTGTAGAAAGTATCCATTTGCATTAATTCGGTAAAACCATGATGCGGACACTTGCGAAGCAACTCTTTGTAACGATCCCATGCCTCCCCGAATGATTCATCAAATCTCTGAGAAAATTTCATTATCTCATTCTTGAGACTTGTAGTTCGAGATGGAGGATAGAACTCGTTAACAAACTTGGTGACAAGATCTTCCCATGTCTCAATAGAACGAGGGGGTTGTTTCTCAAGCCAATTCCGGGCTTGTCCCTCTAGAGAAAATGGGAACAGAAGAAGCTTGATAGCTTCATGTGGGACATTCTTGTACTTGATGGTAGATGCAATCTTGTTAAACCATCGAATATGTGCATGAGGATCATCCCGCTCAAAACCATAGAATTGGCTTTGGGTTACCAGATTAAGTAACCCGGTTTTGAGCTCGAAGGTGTCAGCCACGATGGCTGGGACAACGATAGCATCTCCGTAACCCTCGATGGGTGCTTAGAGAAGCTCATTCATGGGCTTATCTTCTGCCATTACGACAGGTGGTGGTGGTGGTAGACGTTCCTCAGTCACGGCTGAAGGAGCTGAACGTCCTCTACGTCTACAAGGAATCTTTCCAAGTTCTGAAAGTGGACTTGCAGAACTGGAAGAGCGAGTGCGCATGCACTAAGTATAAAAATCAGTTTTCAAAACAAATGCGAGACAAAACGACAAGTGAACTCAACCAATAATCACAAATGAAATGCTTCTTTGAAAAAGGTACACCAAATCACAAGGACACAAAGGCAAGTTTTAAATCTGTTGTTCGGGAACTTATTATGGTCACACCCCCAGTTAGTAGGTGTACTGCCTTGATTTGCGGTGGTTGATTTTTATGTATATATTAAGTACCACTGAAAAGACGTAGGTATGGATTTGTGCTGATGGGTTTAAAAACTTTTGGACAATATTTTTGGATCGTCTCGTTTAACCAAATCGTATCTCTTTAAGAATCACCTTAAAAGAAACACAAGCTAGAAAACGTTACGATTGTTTTGTTGTTTTATATTTTTTTTTGGTGTTGTTAACACTTTAGGAAAAGTGCTAATGAACTTTTTGAGATTTTATATCTTTACAAAAAACTTTTTACAAAAGATGGTATATGTGCAAGTACGGGTCTGAGAATGTCTAAAAACACGCTAAAGCCTCCCCGGCAGCGGCGCCAAAAATTTGATTCGCTCCCAGACGGTCAAGTTTTATCACGCAAGCCGACCACTTGTGAATGGCTAACCGTAAGAAACTTAAAACAGTCTAGAAACAAATGCAATGAAGATCAGAGGAGTATAGTGTTTCCCCAGGTCGTTATGTCCCACGGAGACTCAATGGTGTTTTAAAACTTGATCAGATGATAGAGTGATCACTAAGGATAGTGATCAGTAAAGATTATGATTGATGTGGACAAATTAAGCTATAAACAACTAAAGCACACTGAAATAAGCTAAAGAATGTAAAGAAACAGACTATTAACTACAATAAGCAATTCAGCAGAATCAACAGATTCAGCAGAATCTAAAATTCTAAATCAGCAGAAATGAAATAGAAATTAGCAACAACAGACAAATCGGCAGAATCTAAAATTCTACATCAACAGAATCAAAAATCAATTCAGCAAACTTCAAACAGATCAGCAGAAGCATATCAGCAGAAACCAAAATACTGAATCAGCAGAATCAGCAAATAACACTTCAGTAGATCCAAATGCAATTCAGCAGAATCACGGATAAGTTGACTAATGTGAACTTTGAGTTGATTATACTAACTGACTATGTTATATTGAGCTAAAATAAGATGAGATTAAGCTAAAATAACAAGTTTTAAGCTACTGTGATGAAATTAACAAACTAAAACCTTAACAGTTAATGATTTAAATGAGATTAAGAGTGATTTTGACTAATACACTAACAAGGACTTGTTTTTCTTGTACCTTAGAGCTATTTAGAACAAGTGTGACACAAAACAATCAAGAACACTATCTTGAATAACCTTTGGTACAGTTAAACAAATGCAACCAAACAACCTTTATCTTGACTGTATTAAAACTTTTCAAAGGATTTCAAAGATTAAAAACATACCACTGCTTACAGACCTTGTAGTATCCTTTAATAAGACTAATGAAGCATAAAACAACAATACTAACAACCAGAAATTAAGAAATGACCATGATGCTATTTTAACTGTCAAAATTAGATTTCTAACAACTACAAATTTAAATGAACAAACAACTGATTTTAATGGTTAATTATCCTTATCTAAAGCTAATGATCATAAAAACACAGAGATTCAAGCTAATAAATAATTAAAACAGTGAAATGCAAAAATGAACAAAAGGCTTACAAATGGCTATCCAACTGAAATCACAGAACCAAGATCACAAGACCACTCCTATAGGCTTATCACTAACCACTAACCCAAGGCCATCCAAAATCTACCCTGCTCCAGCTGTGATCACCATTTCTTATAATTTTTGATTTTCTCACTATTTTATTTGTATTTTTGGTATTTTTTTCTCTTTTTGATTCTAAACTGATTTTAAGGGTCTCTAATAGCTTAAATAAGCTATCTAGGAGCTTACGTGAGCCTATCAGTCCAAGATAACAACTATTAACAACATTAACATAATATGAGATTTTGAACTTGAAAAATATATAAACTTGGAAATATGATTAAGACTTGAAATTGATACTTGCAAAAGTTTAACAATACACTGAAATGACTTAACAAAACACTTGAAAGCTTTAAAATACACTGAAGATTGAAAATTACTTAAAAAATAAACATAAGCTAAACTAAAAGTACACTCGAGATCTTTTTACATTGCATCTCATTTCCTCTTTATAGACTTTTGAAACTATGTCGACATCCCTGAGACTTTCCCACTTCACTTTGAACCATTGGATCTTCACAATTCATCAGAACCATCCATTTGGAGCTTTGGCGCCAAAAAGTCATGAGCAGGTTTCAATCAATTAATGAATTTTGGATATTGTGAAGGTGGAGGGGGTGGGTATACAAGTGGTGAGATAGGTGTAAAGGGTGGATAGAGCAAATCAAGGAAACCATGGTGGTATCTGGATTTTGGCGTGACAATGAGGTAAGGGATGCACAGTGCCTGGTTTTTGACTTTTGCTGACCCGTTTGTATTAATAGAAGAGGGGTTCACAATTGGGTTTTGACAGGGGTCAAGGGTCAGGGGCTCAAGGTCCAAGGGTCAAGTGTTTTGGCTGGGCTCAATAATAAAAGGGGTCCAATTGGTATTAGTTAAGCACAAGGACCATTGTTGTAATTTCACCAAACTTTGAGGACTGAACTTGACACTTTTCCAAAGATATCAAAAGGACCAAACTTGACCAACTTTGATAGTACAAGGATAAAATTTGATCATTTTCCATTTTAAAATATCCAAGGACTAAATTTGACATTTTTTAAAGTTTAGGGACTTTTTCTGCCATTTGACCAAAGAATCATTCAAGGACCAATTTTAACAACTTAGAATATTTCAGGGACCTTGAATGATAAAATTCCACATTTTTGGATTACAGGGACTAGATTTGACAACTTTGAAAACTTGGGGACTAAAACTGCTAATTTTGCAAACTTGATACATTTTTTATCTGATTTTGATCTTTTTGCATTTAAAACACATAAAACACTGATCTGTGATATTTTCATCATTTTGATGCATTTTTGAGTGTTTTCAGATGATTTTGCAGTTAAGATGGTACAAAAATAACGAGTATTTAGACACTCATCACAAACCTATATCACTCTCCCCAAATCACGGACGGATCATTTATTTGATTCTCAAACCACTTCCAATTGGCGCTCAATCTTAACCCTACTCACTTTCTTTGCATAATTCACAACAACCCACATCATACCTATCATTAATCACAATGGCGGAAAAGTATTCAACCACACATAACCTTGTTGCTATTCTCACCAAGAACGATCGATCTGAAGGGTTTCATCAAATGATTGATTTCCTAGTTCACAGTCCCATTCACTATGCTTTAACAGTTAAACCTACCATTCTTAAAGCCTACATACATCAATTCTGGAGGAATGCTACACTTGAAGAGGTTGATGGCGTGGAGGTGTTTAGTTCTGCTGTGGATGAGCATGCTATTTCTGTTACTGAGGAAATCATTAGGGAAGTTTTGAAGTTTGATGATGCTGATGGTATTGATAATCTTTCAGATGTTGAGATTGTTGCTGGTTTAGAAAGATTAGGATATACACACTGGGGTGAAAAGGTACAATTCTTTAAGAGTTTGTTTTCACAACAATGGAAGTTTTTGATTCACACCTTGTTGATGTGTATAAGTAACAAGACCACATGCTTTAATGACTTTCCTTCCAAAATTGCTACTGCTATTATTTGTTTATCTGATGGAAGAAAGTTCAATTGGTCTAGGATGATTTATGAGGGGTTAGTTCAAAACATTAGGAAGAAGGGTAAATACTATTTGTATCCTAGGTTTGTTCAACTTATAGTAGAAAGTCAAATTGATGAACCTGTTGAACATACTAGGGAGTATGAAGTACATCATATGCTTCCTAAGGTTTTTGCTCATATGAGGAATCAGCCACAGAATGTACAAATTAGAGATGTTCCTTTATTTCCTCACATGCTTACTTTGCCTGTTGATCTTGAGTTTGATGAAGGTCTTGAAACCCAACCTATAGTCACTGCACCCACTGCTAGTACACCTCAAACCACTGATAGTCATACCCAAACCACTGTTACACCTATTGTATGGACTAGGAGTCAGAAGGGCACTAAGCTACCTCAGGCTAGTGTTAGTGGTGTTGTTCATGAGGCTGTCACATGGAGTGGAGGTGACATGATTGGAAGGGCTTCCACTACTGATTCATGCTTAGATGCTGGTCAGGATAGTGGAAACATACCTAAGGCCCAACCATTGGCAACTCCTACTATGGAGAGTTCCTTGGAACTTAACACAGGTGGAGGAATCCCTAGCCAACTGGCTGCTACAGGGTGCATAGATGATCAGGCAAGGTCTGATGCTAATTTTACTATATCCAAGGATTCACCTCTCGAAGCAGTTAACACAGCTCGAAGTGATGAGGATAGATTGGAACATGAAACTGAATTGACGGATCCTGAGTTTGTACATGATGACTTTTCCAATGAACCACCTCTCGGACCAGTTAACACAGGTCGAAGTGGGGAGGATATTCTTGAACGTTTAAATGAATTGACGGCTAAGTGTGCCAAAATGGAGAATACAATTTCAGGTCTACAGGAGTTGACTGTGTTTCAGGGAAAGGATATTAGGAGATTGAAGCATAGAGTGTTGGTTTTGGAAAAAGTACGACGACCTGGGGTTGCTGTTTTGAAAGCTATGAGAAGAAAGACAAAGAAGGTGGACTCCTCTTCAGCTCTGAATATGGAGGATGTATCCAAACAGGGGAGGAGTGAAGGCATAAATTCAGGGGAGGCTGCTGATGGATCTATGGAAGAAGATAGTGGAGATCAAGAATTTTTGGTATCTGATAAAGATGGGAATGAGGCAGTTCTTGAAAATGTGAAGAATGTTGTAGAAGATGTAGTGCAGGATGCAAACACTGATGGAATGTCTGAAACCATGGTTAGTAATCTTGAAATCACTGCTGAAGTTTCAAACATGACAATTATACCCACTACAATCATACCTACTACTATTATACCCACTGCTATCATAACCACTTCCACTATTGTCACAACTCTCTCTGAATCACCACCTAAGTGTAAAGAAGTTGAGAAAGAAGCTGCAAGTTCCTTGATAAATCTAAGCAAAACCTCATCTATATCTACACCTGTCATTGCATATGTTTTATCTGTTCAGTCTACTGCAACCAAACCCAGAGTTAAAAGTTTAGTTATTGGTGAACCTTTGAAGATGAAAGTGGTTCAATCTGAGGTTGGGAAAGGTAAAGAGATTGTTGTACCAGAACTGAAATTTAAAAGTAGAGCAGAACAAGAAGCTTGTGATGCAGAGTATGCAAAAAGTATTGCAGCTAATGAACAAGCAGCTTTAGAGAAAAGGAAGCAAGATGAAGAGGAAGCTAGTCAGAGATGGTTAGCTATATGGTATGAATCACAAAATTATCTTCAAGCTTCTGAATTAATAAGTGATGAGTATACTGCACAAGAATGGGCTTTGTTGGATGATGAGGAAAAAGCTAGACTTTTGGGTGAATGGGCAAGGAAGGTTAGTAAAGAAAGGAAGCAAGTTGTAAGAAAGAAATCTCCTTCAATTGCACAGATGAGGAATGTATTGATGAAAATTATTAAGAATTCAGGCATTCATGTTCCTGATAATCTTAGTAAATGTTCATTTGAAAGAATTTTGGAGATTTATGAGAGATGTATGAGGATTAATAAAGATGATTTCTGTCCAATGAATTCTAAAAAGGAAGAAGAATGGATTCAACAAGATGAAGAGTAGATTCAAAGCAAAAGAAAGAGAAAATCTGAAGTTCAGGAGAAATCTGATTCTAAAAGATTGAAAGTTGTTGAAGAGGTAAATCAAATTATTTCTTATGAGTTTAATCTTAAAGATGGAAGCGAAGGAGTGTGGAAAATTCAAAGACTCAACAATGAAGTATATGAGTATAATAAATTTTCACAGATGCTTCAGTATTTTGACAAAGATGATTTGATGAATCTTTGGATACTTTACAAGAATAAGTTTGGTGAAGTACATCCAAATGACTATCATGAGAGATTGGTTTATCATCACTTGAAGATTCTATTTGAACCTACTCATGATGAACCTGAATGGCAAGGACTCTACAATGGTCATGTTACAAGATGGTTTTTATATCAAACTTGTGGAGTTCATGTTTTTACTGTTTCTGGAAAGGTTATTCATATGCTTGTAGAAGGTGATTATCCTCAACTGAATAAGCATCCAGGAATTATTGCTCAGATGTTGAAGCCTGGTATTATCAAGATGTTGTTACCCTATGATGGTCAAGCTTACAATTTGTTGCTGAAGTATGAGAAACTTCTTAAATCTAGTAAGTGTTTGACTACATCCTCCAATTCAGATGTTTTGAGCTTAAAGGAAACTTGAGAATTCTGTTGGAATGTATCAAGTTTAGGGGAGGATTGTTGGGTTTTAGGTTCCTTGGATCAAGAATTACTCTAAGTACTAGAACCACGGACAAGGTTGATATAACCACGGACAGAAGAATGTAACCACGGATGAAGACAACCACGGCTAGTAGTATTGTGTAACCACGGATATAGATATGTAACCACTGCTAGTCTTGTATAGTCGGTTTAGTTTATTGCATTAGATAAATATGGAAAAGATATTTATCTTGTAGGTTACGTATTGTATAATGTATAGGACTCCATAGCCTATAAAAGGAGGTCCTAGGTTAGATTAGATAGACATATGTTTTATATCTAAGGTCGATACACTTCAAGGTTGCAAAAACCTAATAATGTAAGAGTATTCGTATTAATAAATAATATTGAGGTGTTGAGTGTTTACTGTTCTTCTTCTTAAGATTGAGTGTTAAATTCCGCATAATACTTAATAAGCTTTTGTTACAAGTCAGTTTCTATATTAGATCGTTTGCTCAACTGGGATCAATAGATGACATGTTTATATCGTTGTTTAGTTTAATGGTTATTAGTGTATATCGCTAGGTGCAAAATCTGCACTTGATTCTGTGATGGTTCTGATCTGCAGATGTCGGATCCCTAGGATTAGCGTAGACGGATCCCTCCCTTGAGGGAACCGTGGGATCCGTGACAACAGATCAGCAATTCAGTATCCCATACATCAAAATAGTTCACTAGATCACTTCACACTAGCTAAACATAAGATTTTAGAACTCAACTAAGTCTTCTTCAAGAATGAGAACCTTAAACCCACTCATTGCTTACACAAGATCTTATTCAAAGTGCCTTTTGATTAATCAACTCATCAAAACTCACCATATTTTCGCTTCAATATTCACAAATTGCTTTTCATTTTTCAAAAACACTTAGGTGGACATATTGAACAATTTTAGGAAATTGCTTCTAGTCATCTTTATCTCAAAACGGGTCAAAAATTAGTTTTTCAATTATCTTGATTTTTGAGGATTTTTCAAACCCCATCTCAAGCTAACATCTGATCTTTAGGATCATTTATTATGACTTGACACCATCAAAACTCTTAGTGTTATCCTTTAACATCCATTGGTGGTCATTTAGTCTCATTTTCCTTCCATAATAGGCAATCATTAGCCATATCACTCATTGCTATTAATCATTCAAGTTCACCCTCATTTAAGATAATTAGGAGGACTGAAACACTCAAGATGGTATAGGTTTCAGATCTTAGAAACTTCACTTCTAATCTTTCATAGCTGCTGAGAGCCGGAACCCTAGGATTAGCCTATCCGTATCCCTCAAAGGAGGGAACCGTGGGATCCGGGTGACAGATTATGTCAACTCTAGCCAAAACAATCATTTCAAGCTCATCTTGCTAACTTGAACACTCCACCTCATCTTTATTAAGTCCCTAGATCAGTGAAACTCTGAACTTCAATCTTGTGCATGTTAATCATCACATTTCTAAGAATCTTAGTGGCTTAAGTCTTTAATGCACTTGCCAAATTCTTCCCTTTATAAGTCATATTCCTAGAACTCCTTAGTTATCAAACACAACACAATTCTCAGCAATTACAAACATCTTCCTTAGTCATTTCATCATGAGAAAAGCTCCTAGTGCTAACTCATCCACCCAAGAACCACCCAAGAAACTTGCTAGGGTCATACACGAAGTTTCCTCAACCGAAACATCTCCGGTTAAGTCCACAAATGCTAGGATTTCCCCTACACCAAATAAACCAATCAAACTAATTCCTAAGAGGATTGTTCCCACAAGGATATCATCACCAAATTCTACTAAACCAAACACACCCTTTTCAACCCAACCAACATCATTGGTGCCTAGAGCCACATTATTTAACACCTCACAATCATCTCCACATTCTCACAACTTAGAGGAATTACCCCTTGGCCATCTCATCTTCCACCATTACCAACAAATTCACTAGAAAAAGATGTACAACAAAACCAAAATGTTGAATCAACACTAGCACCAATGTCAATTTCTCCATTTCCCCCCAATAGTCCATTTTGGATTATGAGAAGACATCAAATTCAACCACCCGACCACATGGAAGTTGACACTTCTCTACCTCCACCCTCAAACATTGTTAAGCCACCACTTAATGAGCCTCCACCAATTCCTCCTTTATTTGAGGATCCTCAACCCACTTCACTTGAACCTCCACTTCAAGAAGCTCAAAACCATGACAAGGATTGATATCATTGTCAACATGTTGAAAGGTTGATACATGAACTACGTGAAGAGCAACGTTTCATGTTTTATCACCTCCTCGAACGTTTCGAAAGGTCAACAAACCTAAACAACCATGAGCCTAAAGTGGTGTCCTAGTCTCAAGCTCAACTTAGAACGTTTAGGAATCCCATTTTATGTTTGATCATCCTTAAGAACGTGGTTGCTTCTTAAAGTTAGATTCCTCATTAGCATTAAGTAAAAAATGTATGGCTTGATCATTCTCTTAGTTTTAGAGATTTGTTTGATTATCTCTTTGTTTTATTGAATGATAACTTATTTGCCATATTGCTTTGAGTTTACTTTTGTTATTTGTATACATATCTCACTCTCATATTAGCATTGTTTGGAATATCACAATTGCTAAAAATCAGTCACCAGACAGACGGATCCCTTGAAAAAACTTAGACGGATCCCTCCATAGATGGAATCGTGGGATCCGTGCAATAGAAAGCAAATTTTCTACTAACTTGAGTTTTATTTGCAGGAAATTATGCACTATACTCTTGTTCTCTAACCTTTATTTTGTAGATTTTCAAAATACACATGAAGATTTTGACACCCTAAGCTAGGGGGAGCTTTATGTCAAACCATATTGCAAAAACATTTGCAACTTAATCCTCATTTTGGATTACACTTCATGACACCCCATTGCAAAGTTGCAATCTTCAAGGGGGAGCATTTTCGTCACAAGGACGAAACCATTTGCAAACAAAATTGCAATTCGTTATCTTGTTAGTTTATATTTACTTGACGCCCTCACAAAGGGATGGACTCGTCAAGGGGGAGTTAAGAGGAGAACCATTCCCGTCACTTGCTCTCTTTACATCTTTTCTTTTTACATGTTTTTCTTAAACAACGTGTTAGTTTCTTTTCGACACTCCTTTTGTTTCGACAAAAAGGGGGAGAAGAGAGTAAAAACTCCAATTCAAACTTTTACAAATTTTGGTTTTTCCTTAAAATAACTTTATGTTTTGTCATCAACAAAAAGGGGGAGATTGTTAATACAAATAAGCCGTAAAAACGTTTATTTATATTTTACGATCTTCTAATGTTTTGTCGATAACAAACGTAAAATCATTTTAACGAAACAAATAAAATACGTAAATAGTTTGAGCCAATAGTTTTCTAACACACTTACGTTTTCACATAAAACACTAAAACAAGTATAAGTGATTTTATGATTTAGTAATACATATGTACAACAACTAGTGTTTACATATTGGGCAAAATATATACATAACTAGTATGTATTATATAATGGGTAAAAACTACAACCCATGGAAAATATCCATAACCCATGGTATTGACCCATACCCATTTGACTAGGTGCATTGCACTCATTA
Source organism: Chrysanthemum seticuspe (assembly GCA_019973895.1). Lineage (NCBI taxonomy): Eukaryota > Viridiplantae > Streptophyta > Magnoliopsida > Asterales > Asteraceae > Chrysanthemum > Chrysanthemum seticuspe. The sequence continues at coordinate 282,045,606 of BPTQ01000007.1, forward strand.
GATATATTGTATCTAATAAAAGACCCATGGATCAACCCATAACCCATGACTCATGACCCATAACCAAAATACCCATGGGCAAAGAGTAGCGTCCCACGGATCCCTAGCTTTACGCTAGACGGATCCCCTGTGGGAGGGATATGTGGGATCCGAGGAACAATAAGAATTTCTCCTCTATAAATAGTGAGCCTGTTGGGATATGAAAGTGCTGAAGATATGAAAGTGCTGAAGATATGAAAGTACTGAAGACATGAAAGTACTGTAAGCTGCAAAGTACTGGAAACAGTCAAAGAGTCAAAGTACTGCTAAAGATAAAGTCAAAGTACTGCACTACGAAGTCAAAGTACTGCAAGAACAAAAGAACTGTTATATTCGTTTATGGAAAGAATTGTATTCTATGTTTAGATTACTTGTTGTACAAGGTTACAAATTGTAAACCGACTAGGATATCCTTGAACCTATAAAAGGACTCCTAGATTGGCATTAGAGGTACGATTCCAGAAAGAGTTTTAGAGTTTTCGAATTCACAAGTTAATTAGTGTTTTAGAGAGAAGTTCGATTATCTTAGAGTTGTATTAGAGTATCTGCATAATAAGCAGATTTAGAGTTTATAATAAAAGTTATTCTTCTTAGCTTTGTTAAGTAAATTCCGCGTACTTGATAAAGATTGCTCAGTGTTTCTTTGTTAATAACTTAGGATTTATCCGAGGTTATTAAACCTTAACAAGCTAGTTTAAGTTAGTTTGATTAAAGTATATCGATCCAACAAGTGGTATCAGAGCTTGTGTGGAAACTCTGACTAGGAAGAAACCCTACTTCAACTATATTCAAGATGTCGACTGAAGCTGTTCCACCACCCTCAATCACCTCACTCAGAATTCCAATAATCAAGAAAGGAGAATATGATCTCTGGTGCATGAAGATGAGGCAGCATATTGCCATTACAGACCATGCTCTATGGAATGTAATTGTTAATGGCAATGAGGTAGTTCCAGAACCTATTAATATTCCTAGACAACCTATAGCACCAAAGGCAGTCTTACCAGCAGCAACCCTAAGGAATCAAGAGAAGGCACTAAACATTCTCTTATCTGCCATTCCAGATGGCCATCTTCTCAAATTTCATGATGCTAAAGATGCTAAGCAGCTCTGGGCTGCTCTCAAGACCAGATTTGGAGGGAATGAAGCCTCTAAGAAGATGCACAGAAATTTGCTGAAGCAACAATTTGAAACTTTCACAGTAGGTGAAAGAGAGAGTCTTGATGTTGCATATGATAGGTTTCAAAATCTCCTAAACATGTTGGAGTTATACAAGGCAGAAGTGTCAGTTGAGGATGCTAATTTGAAGTTTCTAAGGAGTTTGCCATCTACATGGCATGTAATTGCTACAATGATCAGAGGACAACAAGGTTTGGATGTCATGGACTTTGATGATCTCTATCATCAACTGAAAGTGTATGAGCATGAGATGAGTGGTCAACCAAATTCCAAGTCTCACAGTATTGCTTTTCTATCATCTGAAAAGAAGAGCAGTACTTCAATCAAAAGTACTGCTTCTCCTCAAAGTACTGTTTCTCAAAGTACTGCTGTTTACAACCCCCCTTCATATGCTCAGCAGGCTCTACCATCTACCACTTTGCACTCAGATGAAGTTGTGTGCTCATTCTTTGCACAACAAGCCAGTTTACCTGTCACTTATGAAGAAGATCTAGCACAGATTGAAGAAGATGCACTTGAAGAAATTGATATCAGGTGGCAAGTTGCTATGATCACTGCAAGGATCAAAAATTACATGAAGAAGACAGGCAAAAACATTGATTTCAAACCAAAACAAGGAATAACTTTTGACAAATCTAAAATTGAATGCTTCAATTGTCAAATGACTGGTCACTTTGCAAGGGAGTGCAGGTTTGCTAAGTATCAAGCAAACAGAACATCTAAGAAGCCAAAACTTGAGCTCAAAGAAATTCCAATTACTGAAACAAAGGCTTTGGTTGCTCAAGAAAAGTTATCAGAAGTTGACTGGAGTGAAGAATTTGATGATGAACCAGTAACTTACTGTATGGTAGCAGTAGAAGATGCAGTTAAAGACACAGTGGAAGATACATTGGACTGGAGCAATGCTTTTGATGAAGAACCTGAACATGCTGCTTTGAAATCTGTTGATGGCTTTGGAGGATTTGATTGGAGCAAAGAAAGTGAAGATGATCCTGTTCTTCTTGCAATGGTGGCTACTTCACCAACTCAGTCTCCTATCTCTGAGGTATGCTCAAACTGTTATGATTTTTATCATAAATTGCTTAACGGTTATGTGATTGAAAGAGATAATTGTATTAAGGCTAGATCTGAAGTGGCTGGTTATCAAATTACTTTAGAGTCTATGGAAGCTAAAATCATAACACATGAAAATAATGAAATGGCTTGGGCTGAAAAGTATGAACAACAGGATTACCAGTTAAAACTTAGTGAATGGAAACTAAAATGTAAAATTTCTGAAATTGAAAAATTAACCAAAGAAAGAGATGATATGTTAGCTAAGTTTGATGCCTGGAAAGAATCTGGTTTGTCACATGTTTCTTATGTTCAAAAATAGCAAAGAGCTTATCTTAGAACTGGCTTAGGATATGGAATGGATTTTAGTAAAATAGAAAAAAACCAATCTAGTAATCAGGATGATGGTGATTTTGAGGACATAACCACTAGTGATGATGAACTCATTAACTATGTAGATACATCTAGTAATGAGGACTCAATAAGACCACCTCCTGAGTATAAGAAAGATAATGGTTATCATGTTGTTCCCCATCCCACTGGAAGTCATCAACCCATAAGGCCTGATGTTTCTCGATTTGGAGTAGATAGTCTAGAGTTTAGGAAGAAGCTTGTTGCTCAATCTAGAACACCCAAAGAAGCTGTTGAAAATAATGTTCAAAATCAAGCAGTACCTAAAAATCAAAGTACTGCTCCACAAGCAGTACCTTCTGCCAAGTCTTTTAAAAACAGTACTGCTAAACCTTTTTGGAATAATTTTGGTCAAAACAAGTTTAATCATTCACCTAGAAAGCAAAATAATTTTGGGCATAGACATAGAAGAAATCACTTTGGACATATGGGTCAAAAACTGTGTTTTATGTGTTATAGTCCTAATCACTTAATCAAAGATTGTGATCGACACTCAGAATACCTTAGCAAATTTCCAAAGAACAGATATGTCCACCACCAACCTAGAGAACACAAACCAGTTTGGAATAATTCAAATAGGATTAATCACAGAAACTTCACACCAGATCACAGATACTCTCATCAGAGAAGACCTTTTTCAAAACCTTCAGTATCTCACAGTACTTTTCAAAGTACTGCTCAGAAACAAGGTACTGATTACACTACTTGGAATAGGAATCCTAGGAGATCTCACTATCAACCTAGAAGGTATTACAATTTACATAGGGGATCTAGATCACAGGAACCACGTGTTAAACCAGAATGGGTTAAGAGGGAAGGTACTACTGAGGGACACACAGTACTTTCAACAAAAAGTAAATCTGAGGTTTTTGTGACACAAGAAAAAGCTAATAATCTTGTAAAAGAGATTTATGTTGAAAAACCAGAAAGTTTTGAAAATCCACATGCTAAAGAAAAGATAATTTTGGATCATCATTTGAAACATAATGGGAATTACATACTCAAAGAATTTGAGTTTGTAACTCCACAAGGGGAACACAAGTCAGTAATGGCTTGGGTTCCTAAAAATCACTAACTCTTTTCTTTGTGTGCAGGGCAACCCAGAAGAGGAGCTTAAAGATCATCTAATTGTGGATAGTGGTTGCTCTGGAAGTATGACAGGAGACAAAGAAATTCTGTCTAATTTGAGAAATATTAGTAGAGGAAGAGTTGCATTTGGGAATGATCCCAATGGAGGAAAGATTACTGGAAAAGGAACTATCAAAGCGGGGCTTATCGACTTTGAGAATGTTAGATATGTGAAGGAGCTTAAATTCAACTTGCTCTCAGTCTCTCAAATTTGTAATAAAAAGCATCATGTGTTATTCACTAACACAGAATGTCTCATCCTATCCTCTGATTTTAAACCTATTGATGATGACATGGTAGTACTTAGAGTACCAAGGACAAATGATGTGTATAGCTTATACATGAAGAGTCTACATTCTTATGGAAGAGCCACATGTTTGGTGGCTAAAGCAACATCTAAAGAGGCACATAAATGGCATAGAAGATTGGGCCATGTTAATTTCAAGAATATCAACAAACTGGTCAAAGGCAATCTAGTTAGAGGTTTACCTTCAAAGACTTACAAGAATGATCAATCATGTTTGGCATGCAAGAAGGGTAAACAACATAAAGCTTCCTGCAAGAAGCTTGAGGAAAGAACTATTAGAGAACCATTGGAGCTGTTACATATGGATTTATTTGGACCTGTCTCTGTGGCAAGTTTAAATAAGAAAAAGTATTGTTTGGTTGTTACAGATGATTGCAGTAGATTCAGTTGGGTTTTCTTTTTGGGTTTTAAGGATGATACTTTTGATGTTATTCAGACACTGATTATAGTACTTGAAAATCAATTAAGACTCAAGGTTAGAGGTATTAGATGTGATAATGGAACTGAATTCAAAAACAAGCTTATGGATGACTTTTGTGCAAATAAAGGCATAAAGAGGGAGTTTAGTGTTGCTAGAACTGAATTCAAAAACAAGCTTATGGACAATGCTAGCTGATTCCCATCTACCTATTCAATTTTGGGCAGAAGCTGTAAGTACTGCATGCTATGTACTTAACAGAGTCTCTGTCACCAAACCACAAATGAATACACCCTATGAACTGCTGATGGGCAATAAACCCAACATTCATTTTATGAAGCCTTTTGGATGTCCTCTCACTATTTTAAACACCATTGATAATCTGGGAAAGTTTGATGGTAAGTCTGAAGAAGGATACTTATTGGGTTATTGCACTAACAGTAAAGGTTTTCGAGTATACAACAGAGTTACTAAGAAGATTCAAGACTGTCTTCATGTTGAGTTTTTAGAAGATCAAGACAATGAGAAAGGTAAAGGTCCTGATTGGATGTTTGATCTTGAGGTTTTAACTCCTTCAATGAATTATGTACCTGTTAGAGAAGAAAATCAACCTGTGCACAATGGAGAAGATTTACAATATGTTGTTCATGGAGTTCATATTAGACCTGATGCTGTTCCTGATGAAGATCATGTAAGTCCAAAACAAAGCACTGATGTTCCCAAGCAAAGTACTGATTCTCCAAAACAAAGTACTGTTGCACCACAATCCTCATTATCTGCTGAGGATCAATCTATTCAAGAGGAACTTAATCAGATGCTTCTTCAAGATGTATTAGCACGTTCTTACACTAATGAACAAAGGAGAACTTATGACGAGGCAAAGAAGAAGAACAAGACTGCAGAGTACTCTCACAGTACTTTGGACAGTACTTTCGATCAAAGTATTGCTGCACCTGTTGACAGTACTTTAGATGATTTGGATGATCCTACCATGCGTGGATTAGAGGAAACTGATGATGAGTTTGCAGATGAAGGTATTTTCTCAGATTCAAATGAAGATGTTGATTTAACTAATTTGGATGATGCATATGGAGTTCCACAGTCGCCTATCTTAAGAATTCATAAGAATCATCCTACTGATCAAATCATTGGTCCTTCTACTTCTGGAGTGATGACAAGACACAGAGCTAAGAGTTTTTCTAAACCTCATAATGCTTTACTTAGCTTTGTCTACAAACAAAACAGGCTGAATCATAAGAACCATCAAACCAGCCTATTTACTTGTTTTATCTCTCAAGAGGAACCCAAGAACATTGCTCAACCTTTGACTAAAGAAAGTTGGGTTGAAGCTATGCAGGAAGAACTTCTTCAATTTAAACTTCAAGAAGTTTGGGTTTTATGTGATCTTCCAGATGGGAAGAGAGTTATTGGAACAAGATGGGTTTTCAGAGTGAAAAGAGATGAAAGAGGCAATGTTATCAAAAACAAGGCAAGGTTAGTAGCTCAGGGCTACAGACAAGAAGAAGGTGTTGATTATGATGAAGTATTTGCTCCTGTTGCAAGGATTGAAGCTATTAGAATATTTCTTGCTTTTGCTTCATACATGGGTTTTCAGGTTTACCAAATGGATGTCAAGAGTGCCTTTCTATATGGCACTATTACAGAAGAGGTGTATGTGAAACACCCAAACAAAGTCTACAAGGTGGTTAAGGCTTTTTATGGCCTTCATCAGGCACCTAGAGCTTGGTATGAGAGGCTTTCTACATTCTTATTACAACATGGATACAGGAGGGGAGCTATAGACAAGACTTTGTTTATCAAGAGAGACAAGAAGGATATCATGTTAGTTCAAGTCTATGTTGATGATATCATCTTTGGGGCTACCAAACAGTCCATGATTAAGGAGTTTGAGCAGCTGATGCAGAAGGAATTTCAAATGAGTTCAATGGGAGAGTTAACTTTCTTTTTGGGACTTCAGGTTAAGCAGTCAAAGGAAGGAATTTTTATCAGTCAAGACAAGTATGTTACTGACATACTTAAGAAGTTTAATTTTGATGATATGAAGGTTGTTACTACACCTATTAAATCTATCAATTCATTGGGCAAAGATGAAGATGGACAACCAGTTGAAGTCAAGCTTTACAGATCAATGATTGACTCTCTTATGTATCTTACTGCATCAAGGCCTGATATCATGTTTGCAGTTTGTTTATGTGCAAGATATCAAGTCTCACCAAAGATCTCTCACATGAATGCAGTAAAGAGAATTTTCAGTTATTTGAAACAACAACCAAAGTTAGGGTTGTGGTATCCAAAAGAGTCACCTTTTCACTTAGAAGCTTTTTCAGATAGTGATTATGCAGGTGATCATTATGATAGAAGATCAACTACTGGGGGATGCCAATATCTTGGAAGAAGATTAGTCTCCTGGCAATGCAAGAAACAGACAATTGCAGCAACATCATCTACTGAAGTTGAATATGTAGCTGCTGCAAGCTGTTGTGGACAAGTTTTATGGATGCAGAATCAACTTTTGGACTATGGGTTCAATTTCAAAAATACTCCTATCAATATTGATAATGAGAGTACCATTTGTATTGTGAAGAATCCAGTTTATCATTCCAAGACCAAGCATATTCAGATTAGGCGTCACTTTATCAGAGATTGCTATGAGCATAGGCTCATTAATGTGGTTAAGGTTCACACAGATGATAATGTAGCTGATTTACTCACCAAAGGCTTTGATGTTTCAAGATTTAATCACTTGGTGGTGAGTATTGGCATGATTAATTACTAGGCTACATTTGAGGGGAGGACTATAAGGTGTTAGTATAGTCCTGTGTATTGCTTGAGGGGAGGATAATTGTATATACTTAGTTTCTATGGAGGAATTTGGCAAAGTATTGTTTTTCCTGAAAGTACTGCTTGGAAAGTACTGCTTTGGGAAAGTACTGCATACGTGGAAATTACTGTTTGTCATATTAAAGTACTGTTCCAACGGTTATATTGAGGGGTAATTAATGCCAACGGTTGTTTTTATTTTGGGCAGTGATTTTTTAAATCTCACCTATAAATAACTACTTCCCGATTTTCCCTCTCATATTATTACATTAGCATCGTTTCCATATTTCTCTCATTCTTATTCAATTTCAATTTGTGCTTACATAATCACCAATGGCGAATCGACTTACTGTTTCAAAGCACAATATGGTAGCAAATTTAGACAAGACTGAAGACAATGAGGCGTTTCATGATATTATTGATTATCTAACTGGGTCGCCCATCAGTTATGCTCTTTTAGTGGAGCCGGATATTATTGAGCCTTGGATTCAAGAATTTTGGGCTACTGCAAGAGAAAACATGGAGAATGAAGAATTTTATATTAGGGCTACAGTTGTTGGACGAACTGTGAAGATTACTGAAGCATCTATTAGAGAGGATTTGCTGTTTAATGATAATGATGGTGCTATTCGTTTTGCCAAGGAATTGATTTGGGAAACTTTTGGGCATATTGGTTATGAAGGTTCTTTAACAGAACAAACATTCAGAAAACAGTTGTTTTGTCCTCAATGGAAATTTTTGGTTCATGAGTTGCTACATTGCATAAGTGCTAAGAGTACTTCTTGGGAGCAGTTCGGGTCCAATATAGCATCTGCTATGGTTGGATTAGCTACGGATCGAGTTTTTAACTTCTCAAGGCTAATAATGGATGGGATGCTCTCGCATATCTCACATGGATCTACTTGGCTAATGTACCCAAGGTGTATACAAGTTTTCTTAAACAAACAACTTGCTGATGTGCCAAAACCTACAGACTTATTGCCTGTTATTGTTCAACAATCCAAGATTTTTACTTTTATGGCTAGAAGAAGTGATCTATTTAGAGGTCCGGATACACCATTAACTACTTCTATGATGGAAGTTGTTTAGGCTGTTAGAGCTGATGATGAAGATGATGCAGCAAGTGAAAGTATTGCATCTGAAGGAACTGCACCTGCAGGTACTGTATCTGAAGGTACTGCATCTGCAAGTGCTGCATCACAAGAAGGTACTGCATCTCTACAGGGTACTGTTTTGTCAAGCCCTGAGGTTCAAGAAGAAGTTTTAAGATCACCTTCTCCATCTCCACAAGGATATGTTCCTGCTTCTCAATCAGAGGAACATTCACCTATTCAAGGAGAGGCTTCACATACCATACCTCCTGATGAAATCACATTGGATAACTATGTTTTGACAAACAGATAAAGAAATTAAAACTGAAGTTTCGAAGGCTAAAGACTTTTGTGTAGCCATTAGTTCAAGAATTTCGTGTATGGGTCAAAAACAAGAAGAAGGCGCAAAAGCAGTCTAGGAAACACAAACGCCAACAGGTTCATCAACCATCTTCTGTCCAATTGGGGAGGAATTTAGAAAAAGAAAATTTGAAAGAAGATGTTATGATGAAGAAAGAACCTGAAGGTACTGAAGAAAAGATTATTCTAGATACTGAGGAACAAGAAGAACAAGTTCAAGTTCAAGGTACTGATGATCAAGGTACTGAACATCAAAGTGTTGCTTTTCAAGGTACTTCTAGGCAAGAGGTAATAACACCAAGAGTATTGAATTTTGAAGAAGAAGCTGGTCCTTCCACAACTGTTATACAAGAAGAGGAGGAAGCTACATTCAAACCTATTCATTCTGCAAGTGATGATGAATTCATTGCTACAATTTTAGGAGATTTATCACAACCTAGAGGTGGGGTTACCATTCGAGAAGTGCAAGAAGAAGAACAACAAAGAACTTCTCAACCTGCAATTGATCCTAAGGATAAAGGGAAAGGTGTTCTGGCTGAAATCAAGAAAAAGAAACTAACTTTGGCAGAACTTAGAGAAATTGAAGTTGCTAGGAATGAAGCTGCAGCTAGAAAAGTTCAAGAGGAATTAAATGCTAAAGATAAAGAAGCTCAGGAAGCTCAAGAAGCTCAAAGTAAAGAAGCAGCTAAGAAGTTACATGATGAATTAAATGCTGAAGCTACTGAACCATTACAGTCACCTACTCCTGTTAGATATATGCCAAGAAGACCTAATTTAGCTAAGGACAGGAATGCTATGATGGCTTATTTAAAAGGTCGAGGATTTAAAGGATTGCAGAAGCTAAATTATGTTGATATGAAAAGACTCTATGATGCTGAAACAGAAGCTTATAAGAAGAGTGTTGCTGACATTAAAGACTTTAGAGAAGAAGCTCATTGGACTGAAGCTGAAAGGAAGAAGAGCTTAAAAAGAAAAAGAAAAACTGGAGTTACAGATGTTCAGTTCTCAAAGAAAGAAAAAGTTGAATTAAGATCTGAGACTAGTGATGAATTAAAGAATTATCTCAGAGTGATAGATTTTGATTATTCAAAAGAAGATGATGACATGAAGATGAACAGATCAAAGATTAGTGCTTCTGAAGTTGTGAAATCCAAGGATGGAGATTATATGATCTTTCATAAAGAAGATGAAAGCTTCAAAGTTTTCAAAAGGCTATGGGACTTACTGCACATTATAGATAGAGTAGATTTATTCTATTTATATCATGTGGTGAAAGCTTATTTTGAACATAATCCATTAGAAGGGATTGGTTTAGTTTTACATGGTGATCTCATAACTACATGGGAAACTGAAGAAGAGAGCACTGATAATGTTTGGAAGAATCAAGAAAGCTGGGAAATTGTTTGCTGGAGATTCTTTGAAGAGTCTGGAATTCATGTTTTGGAGCTGGAAAATGGAACAATGATACACATGTTTGCAGAAAGAAGATATCCTCTCACAGTTGAGTTCATGAGAAGAATGCTTGAGCATGGAATGGAAGTAGAAGAGGATAATGAAACTGCTTGCATGGTTATCAATTTGTTTATCAACTGGACTACTATTGCTGAGGATGATCAATAACTGGTATGAATTTTATTTGAATAAATACTTTTTGATATATCAGTACTTTTATTCAAAGTACTGTTGATCAGACAGTACTGTCATCAAAGTACTGTTTGCAGAAATAAACCAGTTAAAAGAATTTTAAAAGAAACCTTTTGCTAAGTAATAAAAAGGTTGAATAAATGGTTTTTGTGATGATAACATCAATAGGTTATCAATCCACCATGGTTACAAAAGGATTGACTAATCCATGAGCAAACGGCTCTGGTAAAGATATATCAAATCCGTTTTTTGTTGACAACTTGCTAATAAGTTGTATGGTAATCAACTCACCATATCAGTAATGTAAAGAGTTGGCTAGCCCACAAGAAAATGGCTTGTGGTAAAGGCTGTGGAAAAACCATTATTGGTAATTAGTTCACCAATAGATAGAAGAACTAACTAGCCCAGAAGGGTACAGCTTTTGGTAAAGACAAATCAAATCTGTTGATAGCTGGTGGTTTGCTAAAAATCATATGGATATCAATGTACCATGGTCTTACACACCAAAACATTTGGCTACTCCAGAGTTAATGGCTTTGGTAAAGAGATCTAAATCCATTAAATTTTCATTGATTCACTTGAAAGTGATGAGAATAGTATGTAACTTAAACTGAATTAATGTACAATTTGTCATATGTTGCTGTGTTACTGAAAAGATAGAGCTTGCTGGATGCTGCTGTGAAAAGAACAATTCTAAGAGATACTTTGACAAGCACAGACACTACAGAGATACAATCTAAAGACTAAGAAACAATCCGTTTTTAAAAGATGAAGCTATTAAAGACATATTCATAAAGGAACTTGAAGTCAAGCAAGTAGAATTCAAGTTAGGGGAGGATTGTTGGGATATGAAAGTGCTGAAGATATGAAAGTACTGAAGACATGAAAGTACTGTAAGCTGCAAAGTACTGGAAACAGTCAAAGAGTCAAAGTACTGCTAAAGATAAAGTCAAAGTACCGCACTACGAAGTCAAAGTACTGCAAGAACAAAAGAACTGTTATATTCGTTTATGGAAAGAATTGTATTCTATGTTTAGATTACTTGTTGTACAAGGTTACAAATTGTAAACCGACTAGGATATCCTTGAACCTATAAAAGGACTCCTAGATTGGCATTAGAGGTACGATTCCAGAAAGAGTTTTAGAGTTTACGAATTCACAAGTTAATTAGTGTTTTAGAGAGAAGTTCGATTATCTTAGAGTTGTATTAGAGTATCTGCATAATAAGCAGATTTAGAGTTTATAATAAAAGTTATTCTTCTTAGCTTTGTTAAGTAAATTCCGCGTACTTGATAAAGATTGCTCAGTGTTTCTTTGTTAATAACTTAGGATTTATCCGAGGTTATTAAACCTTAACAAGCTAGTTTAAGTTAGTTTGATTAAAGTATATCGATCCAACAGAGCCATTTCTTCCTTTTGCTTTTCCACTCTTACACATACTTTCCCCAAGTATTGTAACTCTCTAACCACTGATCCTAATGGATCTTTCTATGTAGTTTGTCTTTTGTTTTTGTGTGATTCTCTAGGTTCCTCTTAAAGGCGAGATCACCACTTCTTGAAGTCGAGCAAGCTCAAGTCCATGAGTTGCCATGCTTCGTCATCATCAAGACTACTGAGGTTCTCTTGTTGATAGTTCTTTCTTTCTCCATAGAAGTGTTGTGTCGAAGGCATTAGTGAAGGATGCCGAAAGAGTCAAGATGAAAGCATTAGTGAAAGGTGCTTAACGTCCGTGTCAAAAGCATTAGTGAAGAATGCTAAAGGAGTCAAGACGAAGGCATTAGTGAAAGGTGCCAAGCGTTGTGTCAAAGGAATTGGTGAAGGATGCCTAGGAATCTAATCAAGTGGCATTAGTGAAGAATTACTAGGTCGTATAATCGATGAGGTGCATCGTTATACATATAGTGATTGTTTATATTCAAGGATGTTGATATCCTTGATGGTGTTGTAATAAGGAGTTGGTCTCCTTTGGGATTAGGTGTTGTGTAGTGTTAGGTAGTATTTCCTCCATTGTAATGGAACTCGGTACTTAGCCTAGTACCGGATAAAGGGTAGGCGACGTTGTGGTAGGTGTGGTTCACCTTGGTGTGAAAGAACCCGGTGGTTAGCCTAGTACCGGAAAAAGAGTAGGCGACGTTGTGAAGGCTTCTCCGCCATAAGGAGTTGGTGTCGTGTAGTGATTACAAAATCTCGAGTAGGTGACTCGGGGAGTGGAGTAGGGCTAGGAAGGTGTCCTTGTAGCCGAACCACTATAAATACTCGTGTCGTGGTTATGTGCTTCTTACTCTTTATCTTTCATTACACTTTTATATATCTATCTATCAACGTCAAACATACACATCTAAATAGATTGACATAAGTCGATCTAAATATTTAAAAGGAAGTTTTAAATTGGTAAAACTATTCAACCCCCCCTTCTAGTTTTCCACAAATACAATACTAGGAGACATGTTGACGTATATGTTTGAATAACACATGCCGGGAGACAGATATTGCACGTGTCCGAAGTACATGTGTCGAAGGACCTTAAAGGTAAACCTCCTTCTATCCAGGAAAGCCTCTTTATCCAGCAGTCCGTTCCAATAACTGTACTAGCGCCGCCTATACCTATATTACATGATATTATCCCCCATTTGACATGAAGCCTAACACCTAGGCTAGGCATAGCCCGACTCACTCCATCCATATGCTGTCAGGTGCAATGGTTGGGGTAGTATAAATACCCCAACCTCATTTATTGTCAAACCAGCCGATTCTACACATATTTACTCTCACATTATTTGCTTAGCCTTTCGGCTCATACCTTTTACTTACTCTCACCTTGGAGCTTGGTCTTTAGATCAAACGAAAGGCCAGGTAAACACGTATCTATCCTTTGTGTAGGTACTGAAAGGACGTTATTCGACCAGTCCAAAAGGACCTACACGCTTCCAAGCCAAGGAGCAATTATTTACTTCTACGCTTGAACAACCCCATACAACTAACAATGTTGGTCTTCGATTAAAGCACAACATTCTGCCAACTAAGATTATGTAAGGCTAGCGGAAAAATTACTTAATAATACTATTAGTTTGCAAATCCTATATAAACTAGTAGGGAATTCGCTCCTTGCAGCGGCGGTTACTCTAAAATAAATGTTAAGGGCATCAAAAGTCTAAAGTGATGGATAGCAGTTGTACGTTTGAGTTATGTTTATATGCTTGTCTTTTAAGTACCAAGTCGTTGTCCCTTTTTTTAATGACTAATTCAAATGTTTTACATTGTTGTGCAAGTTCCTCTCATTTAAAAAAAATTGTTGTTGCAACAAAATTCGTCCCTTGGTGGAATGACCAGCCCAACAAACACAAAACCCAAATCCAATTTAGATAAGCATAATACCCACTTACATATTCACTTCCCTAACTCGGTCGACGCACGGGCGACTCGGCCGGTCGACCGACCATTGTGGGTAGCCAAGGTTTTGGAATTGGACTGATCGCTTTATTTTTAAGTGCTTGGTATAGCAGCTTCATTAGATTGTACATTGTGGTAAACTGATTGTGTATTTTAATGAATGGGTGATTTAAATAGTGTATTAAATGTATGTGTTGAATAATGTTTTTTTAGGTGTATTTATCCTATAAGTAGTTGTACCGTGTGTTAATAAAGTTGTATTTTTAAATGAGAAGTGTTTTAAGAAAAGTATTAATTATGTGTGTTGAATTGACGTGTTTGTGCATTAAACTGTTGTAAATTATGCATTCTAACTTGTAATGTTTATATGTTGTATAGATTGTGTTTGAAATAGTTGTATTTTATGTTTATTGCAGAATTTTATGTAATCTATAAGCATTTAATGCTCTAAAATGCCTTTGTGTATTATAAAATAGTATGATATAACAAACGAAAAAGTGAGCTTAATAATAACATGCTAACAAACATGGTATATCTTCGCTTCTCTATCATTTATGATTGAATTACCATATAACTTTATCTACTTGTAGGTCTTTAATTTTTTTTTAGAACGGCATCACTCTTGAAATCCGACTCTCGAGTTAAACCATCTAAACGAGCAGGCTTTTGGGACCCGAACCACTAGGAGAGACCCGGGAAACAAAAACCTTTAAAACTCACGGATTCACATTAGAAATAAAATCTAGAATTTTTGTCTTTTGCGAGACTCGATCTCTAAGTAAAACATCCCTAAAACTTCAGAAAGAAGATAAATAAGTTGATTACTTGTAGGTCTTTAATTTACTTATGTTGTAAATGTAATATTTAATACATTCTTCCTATCCAAAAGAGTATTATCTCAGTGTTCGAAGCTTGTAAGTATTGCAAAAGATAAGAGCGGACGGTGTCGCCTCGTTATGAGGCTTCGCCGTCCACCTTGGCACCTCGCCGTGGAGCTTCTTGACACCGACCCCCCCCCCCCTCTCGCTGTCCAGCGCCGTGGGAAGCCTCGTCGTCTGCTCGACGAGCTGAAGCTTGTACTTTTTTTTCTTTTCTTTTTTTGCTCTCTTTTTTTTATATATAAAGTGATATTTGTGATAAGGTGAAGTGTTTTTAATAAGGTGAAGTGTTTTTTTGCATAGATTGAAAGGTTCGTGGAGGAAAAAAATGCAAACATAAACGCATAATGATGAAACCTTTAAAGTGAAACTTGAACAATTAACTAAAAACATGAAATACATAATACGCTTAAACATAAAAAACTACAGAATCTCCCTAATGAAAACGACATAAAAACATGAAATACATAATAAAACTACAAAAACTTAAAAAAAAACGAATCATCTGAGACTCAACCCTCAGAACTTGAAGGGGAATCAAACTCCCCATTAAAGAGCCGACGCTCCATTATGTCGAAATAGTTGTCTTGGAGGTACTGAGCTTCCCGTGCTTCTTGCTCACGGCGAGCAGCTTCTTCACGTGCCTGCTCTTCCATAATCTCCCTACCGTTTTCTTCATCTTGTTCTAGTTGCCGGAGGGAAGCCTCACTTAACCCGCTGGGGTGGTTTTGAAGATCCACCTGTGGAGGAGTTGGAACAATTGGGAGGTATGGGATGTTTTCAAAACCCACCGGGAAGACATTTTCCGGTGGTGTAGAGTAAACTTCAAACTCTGGTAGAGTTGGAAAGCTGGTTTCCGGCAAGTGATTTGGAGTTGGAAAGCTTGTTTCCGGCAAGTGATTTGGAGTTGGAAAGCTGGTTTCCGGCAACTTTTCTGGGCTTGGGAATTGCTGAGAAAAATCTTTGCGAGACATTTTTTGTGTGTGAATTGTGTTAGTTGTGTGTGTAATCTGTGACTGGTAGGATAGTATATATAGGCTCATATAATCCTGCTGAAAACTAAACCGTTTGAATTTAAAATTTGAATTTGAATTTTAAAGTACCCCGCTCCTATTTGAATTTGAATTAGCCCGCTCAAAAGTATACGGTTTTTAATTTGAATTTAAAATTTGAATTTGAATTTTGAATCTGAATTTTAGAATTTGAATTTGAATTTGAAAACCACCCCTATAAATAACAATTTATAACCACCATTTTTTCACATCTACATCAATTCAAAAAAAAACACACAAATGTCTCAAATTCCGAAGTGGAACAAGTCTGAAGAAATCTTGCTTGCGCAAGTTTGGATAGAAATTTCGCAAGCTATAGATATGGAAAATAACCGTTCCAAAAATATTTTTTGGAACGAAGTTATGCAGATGTTCAATAATCAGACAACCGATGACCATCGTACAAAAAATTCAATCACGGGTAAATAGAAGAGGATTAACGTCGATTGCAAAAAATTCAACGTAATTTACAAACAGTTGCAGCGTCGAAGTGCTCAAAATGACCACACTCATCTCGAAAATGCGAAACTAAACTTTCAGCAACCATTTGGTGGAAAGGAGTTCAAGTATGTTCACATTTGGGAGATTTTGAAAAATTGCCCGAAGTGGGATGTCGAAGATTAAATCCAGTAGTATGTGTTGTATTTTTTTTACTCGTGTTGTTTTTTTTTCCGTATCGTTTTTTTTATCATTATTGTGTTATGTATTGTATTTTTAATTTGAATGAAATGAATTTAGTTTATTTGGAAATGAAAATTGAATAAAAAAAATAAAGTGGTAGTGGTAGGGCCCCAAATGAAGAGGTTGAGGTTTGTTATAAGTGAGGAGTGGGTTTGTTGTGGTTAGTTGTGGAGAAGTGGGATGCTGATGTGACGCTAAAGTGGCACTGACGAAGAGGCTAAGCCTTGTCATGACACCTTATGCTCTAAGTCGAATTAAACATGGTTAAAGATGTTACCTTCTAAAGCGCCGTGATATGTTCATTTTCGCTATTATTTTTTATACAAACGAGATTTTGTATCCGCGCGTTGCGGCGGGTTTTTTGCATTTGATTTTTTATGCTATATGAGTTTTGTTATACGTGTGGTGTGTAAATTGTGTGCAAAAATCTTTATGTAAATGTGGGTATATTTATTTCCTATGACACATTTGTATGGTGATAGTTGGGTCGGGATATGAACGTTGACCTTAAGTTTGTTTAACGGGTGTGTTTTAAAGTTTTTTTTTAAGAAAAATTTAACGAATAGAGTTTTGTTATACGTGTGGTGTGTAAATTGTGTGGAAAAATCTTTATGTAAATGTAGGTATATTTATTTCCTATGACACATTTGTATGGTGATAGTTGGGTCGGGATATGAACGTTGACCTTAAGTTTGTTTAACGGGTGTGTTTTAAAGTTTTTTTTAAGAAAAATTTAACAAATAAAGTCTTTTTTACAAACTTTGTAAAAATATAATAGAGTCTAGGATTGGTTTTGCAAAAAGTCGTATAGCTTGGGGGTATTTTTTGCCCTTTTTCGCATACTTTGGGGGTAATTTTTGCCATTTTTTAAATTTTGTGATAATATAAGATTTTAGGATCGGTTTTGCAATACGTGACACACTTCAGGGGTACTTCGAGCCATTTTTCAGAATTCAGGATTCCTTTTGCAAAGCGTCGTTGACTTGAGGGGTACTTTTTGCCATTTTCCGAAACTATCAAAATGGCGTCGTTTTGAAACATGTCGTTTTACTCTTTAATTTTAGGACGAAATTGTCGTTTCGTTTTTTTTTTCCAAACGGCAAAACGACGTCGTTTTGTACGCGGATTAATATATATATTAATAACACAACGATAAACAATTAATGAAGCAAAATCACAGGTCATATTCAGAAGAATAATGAAACTCCATTTATAATTCATATTGGCAGCTTCCGAATAGCCACTTTTCTATACATATAAAAAATTAAAAACTATCCACATACAATATACTAAAAATAACAAAATGCTTTATTTAATAAATATCTTCAACGACAGTATAACATGTATTCCAGAATCAACAAAATCATATCAATCATTAAAAAACAATTATTAAATTAAATATATTAAAAAGTAGGCAATTCATTTAAAATTAGATTAGTATAGTAGTATAACAAATAATGAGTTTGCAAACGGTGGCATATGAAATGAAATGAGGTTCTTTCTATACAGTGGGACGGCGAGCAAATATAAATCAAGTGGGTCCCACCACAACGTGGTTCCTAATGTGCGTAGCTAACGACGTCATAATCGTGGTTTGGGTCCCATGTTTATGAGCTGTTCTCCATTTGGTTAGCCGAGCCGAAGAAGCCAACCCGTGAACGTTTTTATAAAAAGTAAGTTCCCACGGCCGGCAATTAGCTTTATGAACCATTTTGATAACAAAATTTTATAGTAATCTCTCCGTCTCAATTTAATTGTTAAGAGAGAGAAATCAAAAAAAAATTGGACAATTTTTTGAGACATCCAAAAATAGAAATATTGACATTTAAATTGAGACGGAGGGAGTATTTAATATCAAGAACGATGATCAATTGATTTATGCCCTTGTTTGTGTTTATATTTTGCTTTTCTTTTTGTATGATCACATATTACATTCATAATTTATGTTGGT
Organism: Chrysanthemum seticuspe; assembly: GCA_019973895.1. Classification (NCBI taxonomy): domain Eukaryota; kingdom Viridiplantae; phylum Streptophyta; class Magnoliopsida; order Asterales; family Asteraceae; genus Chrysanthemum; species Chrysanthemum seticuspe. The sequence goes on from BPTQ01000007.1 coordinate 282,064,029, forward strand.
TTTTATGAATAATTGCTTGAATAATTTTTGAATTGTGTATAATTTACTTTTCGAACACAATATATCGACCTTATTTGGCACGTTGGCTTGCACGAAATTCGTATTTAAGATAATACAAGAACACAATCAAAATCTAAGCACAAGAATGAGAGAAAAAACATAAATATTATAATGCATTGTTATGATTGTTCATCTTTTATGAAAGACCAAAAATAATGTCTATATATAATACACAAAGTGACTTTTGATAAAAAGCCAAAACATTTATGAATAATTACATCTTTTTGGGAAAAACAAGGATAACGATCCTCTCATGTTTATTTGAACATAAGAGGTAATGTTATGCTTGTTGTGATAATATATTGTCACTATTACAAAACATTTATTTTATTTTAGTTCAAATGTACAATCACATTAAGCACAATATTACCTCTTATATTCATGTGAACATAAGAAAATCCTGATCCGAAAAACAAACACTTTTCATATATAATATAGTGACACTTCATTAGCGACAATTTTTTTGTACTTTTAAGAATAGTCACATCTATTGAATAGTTGCAATGTGTTATTGACGAATAATTTGTCACTACAAAATTTTCATTCATCGTATATGAAATCAAGTTAATTAGTTTATATAAGTGTGCATTTCACACCTCCCAACTTGTATTATAACTTAACCTGAAATCCTTTTGATTTCGAGTAGATTACATTAAATGCCACTAAAATCACCAACAATTACACAACTATTTAGAAAGAAGTAGCAAAAAATAAAATTAAGGGCCGTTTGTTTTGACGGTATGAAATAAAAGAAATGAAGCGATTCCTTATATTAACTATTTGTTTAAAACATTTACTTTCAGGATTATGAATCATTGTGTAAAATTATGGGGCCTTCCATTTCAAGAGAGATGAGTGTCTTTTTAAAAAAATAGCGAGCCTATTTATATCTATACTACATTATAATGTATTTAGGACTTCCTATAAAAAGAAGTCTTAAAAATATAAGTCTACACATGTTACTATAATTAGTAATTCATATAATTAAGAAAAGAAGCATAATGTACAACATTTTAATGCACATAATTTACAGACGTACAAGACAAGAAGCATAGCGAACACTACTTTAATGCACATATTAAAAAAAATAAAACACCACATTAATGCTATTTAATATAGTCAATTAATTAATGATCAATAAATACAATTAATACAGTTATTAAAACACCCCTAACATAATAAATATAAACTATCAAGCATATTGTACAACCAAATTAAACACGATTCCTATATTAAATGTCACTAATACAAATAATATTCAAGCCCGAACAGGCACGGGCCAAATGGGCTCGAGCCCGAACAGACGCGGGCCAAACGGGCTCGAGCCCGAACAGGCGCGGGTCAAACGGGCTCGAGCCCGAACGGGCACGGGCTCAATGAAATTCTTGATATCCGTAAATTTATTGTCAAAAATAACATAATAAACTAAAATACATGATTTACCGGAAAATTTTATTTTAGGGTACCCGCCGCCGCAACGTTCGGATACCCTGCTAGTATATATTTATATGTCTATTTTCACATTTTTTTGTTAAACTAAATAAAATTCAATATATATTAATCCACTGCCTATTAAAAAGGAGGGGTGATACTCACATCACATTTTTTTATGCATGCATCACAATTTGTGCATTACAGTATTATACAGTATAAACTGTAATGCATAAATTATGGTGCATTAATCAAAAGATGTGGTGTTGGTATCAATTCCCCTATTAAAATAATAATATTAATTTTTTATTATTTATTCATTCCTATCCATTTTCTTTCATAAATAACCCAAATTTAAATCATATTCCAAACCAAACTACATACCTAACGGCCCCTAAGCCTAACATATAATTCGAAAGTTAAAGTTGAGGCCCCTTGGTGATGAGGACGTTGTTGGTAGTAGGAGTAAGGGTACTGCTATATAAGTAAGCCTACTCCTAAACGTACTGAGGTTACTAGATTCAGAATGTTACTTCCAAGTAACTCTACTTAAAACATAAGTAACCTTACTTCTAAACATACTGAGGTTACTTGTGTTTATGTCATGACTTTAGAAGTAACCCTATTGGGTTTTATTTTGTGTCGTGACTTTTGGTTTTTTTATTTTAGTTTCTTTATTTTGTTTGTTCTATAATAATTAGGTTAGCTTGTTCTACAAGTTTTACTACCCTATAAATATAAGGCTTAGGTTTCATTGTAATTTATCTTTTGATCATTGATTATTAATAAACTTTGTGTTTTAAGACTTATTCTCATGTTTGGGTTTTATTCCCGCAATGTGCACCTTGTTTATCACCCTTAGATTAGGGTTTATCTAAATATGTTTCCACGCTTCCTGCGTTAGTTGGTATAATAGCTTCTTAGCATCCTGGTGGTAATTGGTGTAGAAGGTTTTACTTCAATTAATGTCTAGAGCTTGTTAGCATCCTAGATGGTGAATGGTGTAGAAGATTTAAAAACCCATAATGTTGGTGGGTATGGTCTAGAGAGTACCTGGATCATGGTTTTACTAAATCCATGAAAGAACTTGACAGCTGTTACACCATGCTAGAAGAACTACGCTTCGTGATCGTAGGCGAGGCATCAATCCACAAGAATCGCGAGGGTAACAATTATGGAAGTCCAAGAACACTAGTACAAAAACGGGATTTGGTCACGCATGGTCAAAATGGAACGGCCACACATTCGCATATTTGTGTGGCTGAAGGTACGAAAATTGACAACATTTACTAATTAGTCACACATGAAAATTTTGATTGTGTGAGCATTAGAACTGTATCGCCACACAATTGAACATTGTGTGGCTAAAGGTATCTGGTGATTTTGTTTCAGATCATTTAGCCACATATGAATTTGGAATGCATGACAAATACAAGTAACCTTGATGCGTTAGTCACATGAAGTACTTTTTTGTGTGTCTAAATCATAGAGTCAAGTTTTGTCACACATTATTTAAGGGTGACTGATATGTTTTGCCAACTCTTTAGCCACATCTGAAATTGGAACGAGTGACAAATGAAAAGTAAGTTTGAAGCATTAGTCACGATATACATATAAACAGTGACAAATACATGTCACACACTTGAACACTGTGACCAAAAGCCATATATGATCACACTAAATGTTTTGTCACACATTCGTTAAGTGTAGCCAAAATCCAGTACATATGTTCACGTAAGTTAATATGTGTGTTTAAAGTTTAGTTTGTATTAGCTTGCCAAAAGCTAATCTATAAAGTCACATTTGCTACTAACATCGTGACCAAATGCCATATATGGTCACACTAAACGTTTTGTCACACATATTATTTAAGTGTAGCCAAAATCCAATACATATGGTCACGTAACTTAATATGTGGCCATTGGATGATCAATAGTCACTCAAAATACACGTTTCTTCACTCTAAACACCATATGGTCACACTTATTAACACTTTTAGCCACTTTATGGTTAATTGTATGTGACTAAATACCCAAAACAAACATGCTTTGTGTGACTAAATGTTAGAAAAGGTCACACAAACATAAAATTCATGTGGCCATTGGATGATCATTAGTCACACAAAATACACGTTTCTTCACTTGAAACACCATATGGTCACACTTATTAACACTTTTAGCCACTTTATGATTAATTGTATGTGACTAAATACCCAAAACAAACTTGCTTTGTGTGACTAAATGTTAGAAAAGGCCACACAAACATAAATTTAATGTGGCCATTGGATAATCAATAGTCACACAAAATACACATTTCTTCACTTGAAACACCATATGGTCACACTTATTAACACTTTTGGCCACTTTATGATTAATTGTATGTGACTAAATACACAAAACAAACATGCTTTGTGTGACTAAAATGTTACAAAAGGCCACACAAACATAAAATTCAAGTGGCCATTGGATGATCAATAGTCACACAAAAGACATATTTCTTCACCTTAAACACCATATGGTCACACTTATTAACACTTTTAGCCACTTTATGCTTAATTGTATGGGACGAGGTGGATACACCCGTGTGATAGAAAAAATGGTAACAGTAAACATTTGCACATTTGCATTTAATAGCATCATATTTTCGTTTATATTCGTTTATCTTACATTTGTATGTATTTGATGTTTATAAGATCGAGAGTAAAGAAATTGAACCAGATGAAGAACCACCGCGTGGTACGCTGTGGTTGAAAGGAAGGGAGAAAAAAGACGGCGAATATCACGATGATGATATCAGATCAGTGGGAGAAAAATTTGTAAGTTTGACTGCAAATTTTATTATTATGTTTGTTTAGTTATAAGCTAATACTGCTACTGTATTACTTAAAACTGTTAGTTACAAGTTAATACAGGTAGTGTTTTAGTTAATACTTTTAGTTACAAGTTAATACTGGTAGAATTAAATAACCTATTTCCCATATTGTGTGTGCCGAAAGAAACGGACGACAAGATCAAACAAGGAATCTTGAAGCTTGATCATGGCACTGATGCCATGACAGTTGTATTAGGTAAGGAAAAGGGAGGATATGCGAGAGGAGTGGGAGGTGGAGTAACCTACAAGAGGTATTTTGATCTGCCTCGAATCAGACAAGCATCTGATGAAAGAGTGGTGTTACTTCAAAGTGAACTTGATAATGAGAGGCGCCAACGTCAAGAAAAAGAGGTGGTAATACAGGATTTGATGAAACAATTGGCTGCACAAAGGGGGCAGTTGCAGTCAACTTCAACTCCATTGACAGAAACGGAAGTAAGACATAAGAAAGTAACATTCCATCTTTTTTTTACCCTTTTAAATACTGCTGCAGTCTTCTTAAACAATTTGTATTTTGAGGTGTCTCCGGTGAACATTAATCTTTTAAATAGCAGTGCTGATGAGGATGCCGGAACACGTGTTGCTGGACGTGAGAAAATTGCGAGCATTGAGAAGTCTAATGGACTTGCAACTTTGGAAAAGGAAATAGAAATAAGTGTAAGTAATAAATCATCCCCCTGGTATTTTTGAATTCTACATACATGTATTATTTACCGTGTATTATATATATAGGAAATTGTTAAATCTGTCGCATCTAAGAAATCGACTAGATCAAAATGAAAGGATTCTTCACGTCAACTTTCCGAATCACAAGAAAATGAGTCTCCATCAACAGTACTACCACAAGTATGTATTTAAACATTTTCATATGTTCTTTAGTTTAATTAATTACTGATACATATATACATGCAACAAATTATCTTTTTAGGTAATTAAGTGCAGACTGTGGCACTTAAAGAAATCAACTATTATTGCGGAGGGTACCGTGTACAAAACTGATGGAAAACAAATGCTTCATAACAAACCACTCCCAAAGGATTGCTACAGAGTGTCTATTGAAAAATCTTTAGTGTATGCATACCGGATGTAGGAAGTAACGGTCTCAAAACAGTTAAGGATGCAGTAGGTGGTTTTTATGCATGGCCAAAGGATCAAGTGGTTTTCGATGAAAAGGTACATAGATGCATGTGTTTTATAAACCTACATATATCATTCTTTATATTTAATTCAGTGTTTGACACACCCGGCTTTTGTTTCCTACAGGTAACACCACCAAGTACCATAAAACTGATTGGTGAGAACAGAACTGCACCTAAATTACAAACGAAGCGCTACGTCTCTAGTGATGCCATGCAAAAGGAAGCTAAGAAGATCAAGATTCAGAAGTCGTTAAATTATTGAGAATTTTATTATGTACGACTTTACAGTTTTATATACATTCCAATTTTATTTTATTTGAATATATATATATATATATATATATATATATATATATATATATATATATATATATATATATATATATATATATATATATATATATATATTTGAATTTGTTTTGATATATATTGATTTCTTATATGTGACTAAAAGATTCATATAGTCACAATTATTAACACTTTTTTGTCACAGTTTGATTAATTCGATGTGTGACTAAATGTTAGAAAGGGTCACACAAACATAAAATTAATGTGGCCATTGGATGAGCAATAGTCACACAAAACACACATTTCTTCACTTAAAACACCATATGGTCACACTTATTAACACTTTTGGCCACTTTATGCTTAATTGTATGTGACTAAATACCCAAAACAAACATGCTTTGTGTGACTAAATGTTAGAAAATGCACACAAACATAAAATTCATGTGGCCATTGGATGATCAATAATCACACAAAAGACATATTTCTTCACCTTAAACACAATATGGTCACACTTATTAACACTTTTGACCACTTTATGCTTAATTGTATATGACTAAATACCCAAAACAAACATGCTTTGTGTGACTAAATGTTAGAAAAGGCCACACAAACATAAAATTCAAGTGGCCACTGGATGATCAATAGTCACACAAAACACACATTTCTTCACTTAAAACACCATATGGTCACACTTATTAACACTTTTAGCCACTTTATGGTTAATTGTATGTGACTAAATACCCAAAACAAACATGCTTTGTGTGACTAAATGTTAGAAAAGGCCACACAAACATAAATTATGTGGCCATTGGATGATCAATAGTCACTCAAAAAACACATTTCTTCACTTAAAACACCATATGGTCACACTTATTAACACTTTTAGCCACTTTATGGTTAATTGTATGTGACTAAATACCCAAAACAAACATGCTTTGTGTGACTAAATGTTAGAAAAGGCCACACAAACATAAAATTCATATGGCCATTGGATGATCAATAGTCACTCAAAACACACATTTCTTCACTTAAAACACCATATGGTCACACTTATTAACACTTTTAGCCACTTTATGGTTAATTGTATGTGACTAAATACCCAAAACAAACATGCTTTGTGTGACTAATTGTTAGAAAAAGCTACACAAACATAAATATCATGTGGCCATTGAATGATCAATAGTCACTCAAAATACACGTTTCTTCACTTGAAACACCATATGGTCACACTTATTAACACTTTTAGCCACTTTATGATTAATTGTATGTGACTAAATACACAAAACAAACATGCTTTGTGTGACTAAATGTTAGAAAAGGCCACACAAACATAAAATTCATGTGGCCATTGGATGATCAATAGTCACACAACACACACATTTCTTCACTGTAAACACCATATGGTCACACTTATTAACACTTTTGGCCACTTTATGATTAATTGTATGTGACTAAATACCCAAAACAAACATGGTTTTTGTGACTAAATGTGAGAAAAGGGCACACAAACATAAATATAATGTGGCCATTGGATGATCAATAGTCACACAAAACACACATTTCTTCACTTTAACACCATATGGTCATACTTATTAACACTTTTTGCCACATTATGATTAATTGTATGTGACTAAATACACAAAGCAAACATGCTTTGTGTGACTAAATGTTACAAAAGGCCACACAAACATAAAATTCAAGTGGCCATTGGATGATCAATAGTCACACAAAAGACATATTTCTTCACCTTAAACAACATATGGTCACACTTATTAACACTTTTGGCCACTTTATGCTTAATTGTATGTGACTAAATACCCAAAAGAAACATGCTTTGCGTGACTATACAGTGTTTATGGTCACTAATACGGATTAATCCAACAAAATTTGTACCTAATTAGTCACACATGTTACGGTTTTGGTTACTCTTTTGCAATAGAGACTAAAAAAAAGTCAAATACGTGACCATAGAGTATCTATGGTCGCGCGACCTTTAGTCACACACAGCCTAAAAATCATGTGTGACTATATGTATATCGTCACACATATTCGGTGTGGCCAAATCCACTTTTTGTTCTAGTGGAATTCGTCCAATTGTAGGCTAATCTATTGACGACCGTAGGTGCAACCAATCCCTGTTCAACAATAGGAGGGTTGATGAATGGGAAGAAAAGATTAAGATGCAGATTCGACTACCAACAATCAAATTGTTTCATTCAGAGGTTTTGATCAATAATAAAGTATTTTCTTTGATTGTTGACAATTATGGAGCTAAGAATTTGGTGTCAAGAAAATTGGTTAATTATTTTAATTTTCTAATTGAGTTTTGTCCGATTAGAAAGACACAAGTTTGTGGATTCCAATATTTATTGGTAAATGTTATAAATGTGAAGTGTTTTGTAAATTGGATGATATGGAGGATTGTCATATTCGGTTGGGAAAATCATGACGACAAGAAGTTCAAGGTTTTTATAATTTGAAGCGTGATCTCTACTTTTTCTTATGGGAAGGAGAGAGAATTGCGATGATTCCGTCCGAAGAACAAGAACATGTACCAATAACTAAGGTTAAGAATGAGAAAAAGTTATTGAAGACCGAGTTTGTTTAAGAACACGTTGAGGACATCAAAGAACTTCAAGTTTGTAAGTAACATGAAGACAAGATTGCAACTTTAGTAGAAACAAAAGAAGTTGTAGTTTTGAAGAATTGTGAAGACAAAGTTTTGGGTTTTAAAGATGAAGAACGTGTTGAAGGTTTGAAGATTGGTGAAGTCAATCAAGACTTTGGTATGGATTTTAATGAAAACAAGACGAATAAAGTTATGTACTTGAAGCATCTCAAAGTTTATAATTATTCGTCAAGCAAGTCTATTTACCACAAAAGCTCGAAGATGATTTCTTTTCTTAAGAAAGAATATTATTTGGGATTAACTAATCGAAGATCGGGTTTGTATGTTGACTTGTGGGAGTGTGGAAAACGAGTGAAGATTAAAGTCATCAATCAAGTGTTCAAGGTCTTTCCCACGAGCAAAAGTACACGTAAGAACTCGGGACGAGTTCTTCTAAAGTGACGTGGAATGATGAGGACGTTATTGGTAGTAGGAGTAAGGCTACTGCTACATAAGTAATCCTACTCCTAAACGTACTGAGGTTACTGGATTCAGAACGTTACTTCCAAGTAACTCTACTTCAAACATAAGTAACGCTACTTCTAAATATACTGAGGTTACTTGTGTTTATGTCATGACTTTTGAAGTAACCATACTGGGTTTTATTTTGTGTCCTGACTTTTGGTTTTTTTTTTTTGTTTTAGTTTATTTATTTTGTTTGTTCTAGAATCAAGGTTATAAATAGCGCGAGGCATGACGTGGCGGAATGACCAAGCCTTACGCCTTAGTGGCCAAGGCGAAGCTTTTGCGTTTATAAGGCGTGACATAAGGCGACACAAAATATGAAAATATTTAAATATTTATATTATATTTCATAAATATCGAGTTTGCAAAAAGACATGGCATAAAGCGGCATAACGCGTGGCGTGACGGCATAACCAAGCCTCACGCCTTTGCATGGCTTTTGCGAGGCCTTTGCGCGCCTTTTAAAACTATGTCTGGAATAATTAGGTTATCTTATTCTACAAGTTTTATTACTCTATAAATATAGGACTTAGGTTTCATTGTAATTTATCTTTTGATCATTGATTATAAATAACTTTTGTGTCTTAAGAGTTATTCTCTTGTTTAGGTATTATTCTCGCAAAGTACACCTTGTTTATTATCTTTTGATTATGGTTTATCTAAATACGCTTCCGGACGTCCTGCGTCACTTGGTAAACCAAGGCCGAGTGCATCTGACCCTATTACACAACCTATTTATATAAGAGGATTGCTACATCCACATACATTTTACAAAAACAAATCCACACAAGGAGGTGGCAACATGTGATTGGTGTATTTTCATACACTTTCTCCCTCTTCTCTTTCATCACACCAATCACATGTTGACACATCCTTTGTGTGGATTTGTTTTTGTAAAATGTAGGTGGATGTAGCAATCCTCTTTATATAATGGCCTGACGTATCTAAAAATAGAGTAAACTACACCATTCGTCCTTGTGTAATACGTTGACCATCAAGTTTTGTCTTTTGACCAAAAAAATTGCATCGTTGGTCCTTAACTGCGAAACGTTAGTCATCGTTGGTCCCTCACACTAACTGGTTGGACTAACGGGAGTTAAGCCTTGTTAAGTGGAAGGTATTTATGTCTTTTCCCACCCACACCACACCCTCAATTATATTTGCAAGCACTTCTTCTTCTTGAATCATCATCTTCCCCCATCACCATCTTCATCTCCCCCACCATCTTTTTAAACCCACCATCTTCATCTTCCCCACCATCTTTTTAAATAAATTAGATCCACAAACTCACCTTCACTGGACACTCACAGATAAAATCCGCCTCCCATACTCTCTCTCCAAAAAAAAAAAAACATATCTGGTAAATTACATCACCAAAACGCATGTAACTTATATCTCATCTCATCTATAATCAAACTCATAATTAAATCTCATCATCAATCGATTCATTCTTAATTTATCCAAGCTCCTTCCGATATCCACATCAATCCGAATCAAAATAAACCACAAAAACGATTCACGTACCACTGATTTGTTCATTTAATCTCAATCCGAATCAAGAATTTTTGTTAAAGGCTTCAAGATCCTTGAGGGTCGCGGGTAGGTAAATGATAATTTTTTTTTTTTTTTTTTTTTTTTTTTTTTTTTTTTTTTTTTTTTTTGATAACAAACTGAAAGGAAAGAAAAAATGAAACTGAAAGTTTTGTTTTTTCTTCTTTAAAGTGTTTCGGATAATAAAGAAGTTATACTTCACAGATCAATGATGATAATAATTTTCGTGTGTATAGACAATGAGTTGTCTTGATTAAACACGAAAAAAAAATCTGAGATGAATTGATTTTCGTTTTCATTTTTTGTCCCAGTCTTGAATGAGTTTAATGGTGGAGTAGTACGAGATGGGATTAGGTTAGTATTTGAATTGGTTGAGTTTGGATTGGTCGAGGCTGTGGTGAACTTCGTTTAATCACAACAGTCTTGTTAAACGGTTTGGACATGTGATGAGATAAATCTGAAGTGTCCACGAGTCTTTATTTGGTATTTGGTTTCATGGTCAGGTCACTGGACACTGTACGATGTCACTAAAACTTATAAACATCAGTTTGTGGATCTAATTTATTTAAAATGGGCAAGTTGAGTTTATATAAAATGAAGATGGTGGTGGTGGTGATGAGATGATAATGGTGGTGGTGCTAGTGTGCTTGTTAAGAAGGGTGGTGGTAGTTTAGATGAGGAGATGATGACGAGATGGTGTTGGTGTTTGAGTTTGATTTTGATTTACAAGTTTGGGGATTATTTCTAGAGAGAGAGAGAAGCAGAAATGGAGGAGAGAGAAGCAGAAAAGCAAAAAAGGAAGAATCAGAAAGACTGAGATGGTTTTAAGTGTTGGTGTGGGTGAGAAAAGACATAAATACCCTCCACTTAACAAGGCTTAACGCCCGTTAGTCCAACCAGTTAGTGTGAGGGACCAACGATAACTAACGTTTCGCAGTTAAGGACCAACGATGCAATTTTTTTGGTCAAAGGACGAAACTTGATGGTCAACGTATTACACAAGGACGAATGGTGTAGTTTACTCCTAAAAATATTGTAAAATTGTTGCTGATATATATTTAAATAGAAAAATCAGTACTAACACGTTGGAAAACACAAACGCATACCAGCTATAAATATATTCATAATATTGAAGAGCATCTTTGGTGGAGGTTTATTGAGGTTTGTGATGAGTTTATGTAAAATGGCTTTTATTGAATCATTAATTTAATTTTATAGATATAATTGATAGTGCATATATGTATATATAGTAAAGAGATATCTTAAACCCTAAACCCTAGATAATTTAGAGAGGGTCTAACCAATTTCTCAACCAATCATAAAGAAGTTCTTGAATATTTATGGATTTGAAAAGTCAATAAAACTAAACGTAATAAGGCGTTGCTTCAAGCGTTGAAACCTTTGAGAACATATTGAGGCTATTGCATTACCACCACTATCGGGTGCGGTGGTGGTACTTTTGGTTTGATTTGGTGAAGGTGATGATGATGACCAAACGCAAACACACATGAAAAATGCTTCATATGCTACGGTATGAACCGACTAAAGTTTATAACATCGGAAATATTAAATAATTTATCTTTAGCCCTAACTGGGGAATAAAATACTCCGTAACAGAGAATAAAAAATTAGTATAAAAAAGAAGACGGCTGGCTCAGCTAACACGTATGTATTTATATTGGCTGGCTAATATAGCACAGTAGAAGACAACGTGAGGACGCGTAATAATACTACGACCAATTACCAGCTTGTTCTGTTTTGTCACTTTATATTTAAACCCACTGAAACACTTTTATTTGCAATAACAACCTATTATTGGCCTGCCATTTATCTATCTGGAAACGAATAATTCAAAAGTGTTTTATCTCTTCTTCTGCAATCCCAAGAACAACACAAGTCTTTGAGTCAACGACTTGTAATTAAGGAACACACAGGCAATGTGGAAGTGTGTTCTTCTTTTCTTGTTACCTTTATTCTCTTTGGTTGTTGTTGGTCAAGCACAAGCCCCATGGCGAACATTAAATGGTTTGTTTATCTAACATTTTCATTACTTTTTTTTTGTTATGTTTTTGATATATGAAAAAATGTTTTTGTTTTCTTGTTTTAAGGATTTGAGATTATGGTGGGAGTTGTAGTTTAGAAGATTCAAGAAGATGTTTTTCTTTCTATTTATGGAAATATACAAATTTTAAATATCTGTGGATTTCTAGTTTTCTACAACATGTGATACTTCTTTTTTAAAAAGTTTAGATGATTCATGAAGATGTTTTTCTTTCTATTTCTGGAAACTTGCAACTTTTAAATAATTTTGGATTTCTAGTTTTCTATAACATGTGATACTTCTTTTATATAAAAGAAAGATACACTTAAGTCCTTGAATTAGAAATTATTGATCACTATCACCTTTCATTGGTGAATTTGAGTTTATGGCTATGTATGGGGTGTTTGGGATTGCTTTCTTAATATAGTAAGCTTTTGATTTGTTTGCAGGAGAATAAGTTGTCTATGTCGAAGTAAATGTTTTTTTCGCTTCATAATTAGAAGTTACCAGTAAACTTTTGAAACTAAGCAGTAGATTATCTGCTTGTGCTTATAAAGTTATAAGTATAAGCATAGGCTCTTTAGATAAACAATACCAAACACCCGCGTAATCTGAGAAAATTGTTTTTAGTTATTTAATGTATAAAGATATACTATAAAAGTTGATGATCTAGACCCTGATACATTATACTGTAAGACTTTGTTTGGGATATGTAGAATCATATGCGACTTTTGATATATTTTTTGCAAAAATATTTTGCAGGTGACCCTCCATTTGTGGTTGCACATGGTGGATTTTCAGGACTATTTCCTAGTTCCAGTTTCAATGCCTATCAGTTGACTTTGCTTACTAGTGTACCCGACGTCATCCTATGGTGTGATGTACAGTTGACTAAAGATAAGGTCGGTATCTGCTTCCCAGATCTCAATCTTCAGAATTCGTCTACCATCGCTAGCGTGTTTGAGAAGGCGGAAAAGACCTACAACGTCAATGGTGTATCTGTTACAGGATATTTTCCAATCGATTACACCATTACTGACCTTGACAAAGTCTTTTGTAAGTCAACCATTCTTTGGCTAATTATCAAATGGTGTATATATTGCGATTCATGTACTGTATCTGTCCGTGACCAATGCTCACATCTTTAAATCTTTGTTGCATCAGTAATTCAAGGGATCTTTTCTCGAGGTCCATATTTTGATGCCTCATGGAATATTCTTACTGTTGACGTGGTTGCTGGAACAATTAAACCACCAGGACTTTGGTTAAATATTCAGGTTACTATCAGTTTTATACCAAATAAAGTGGCTTTTGAATCATGTAAAACTATTACTTTTTGTTATGTTGCTCACCTTCATTTTTTTTTTGGGTACTATTGCAGCATGATGCGTTTTACAGCCAACATAATTTGAGTATGAAAGATTATGTGATTGCTACTTCAAAAATTGCAACGATTAACTATATATCATCGCCCGAAGTGAATTTCCTTAGAAGCATCGTTAGGAATTTCAGTCCCAAAACAACCAAGCTAGTTCTGCGGTTTCTAGAACCTGATATGATTGAGCCTACAACCAACCGAACATATGGTTCTCTTGCAAGGAATCTGACATCGATCAAAACATTTGCTTCTGGAATTTTGGTTCCTAAGTCATATATATGGCCCGTGGGAAGTGATTTCTATCTGCAACCAGCGACATCCTTGGTCGCGGATGCTCACAAGGCGGGTCTAGAAGTTTTTGCTTCGGATTTTGCGAATGATTTTCAGCTCTCATACAATTACAGTTATGACCCAGCAAGAGAATATCTGCAGTTTGTTGATAATGGCGCGTTTGCGGTTGATGGTGTACTTTCTGATAATCCAATAACCCCGTCCATAGCATTTGGTGAGTTTTTATAAAATGTTTTTACCTAATTTATTTCTATAATTATCTTCGATTAATGGGTTATAATTTATTTTTTCTATTTCACAGATTGCTTATCTGACTTGGGCAAAAACAAAACTCAAGGTATTCCCATATAGATACTCAACTCGTTTTAGACGCTCTTTAAAGGTTATTTGTGGTTTCCCTTATTGAAGTATTGGTACTGAAAGTATCTGCTATTTGTTCTTGATTCAGCGAAACCTTTGATCATCTCATTCGAGGGAGCAAGTGGTGACTACCCCGGTTGTACCAATTTGGCTTACCAAAAAGCTGTTTCGGATGGTGCAGATATTATAGACTGTCCTGTTCAGATGACGAGTGATGGGATACCTATTTGTTTAGGTTCCATAAACCTCATCGATAGAACATCAGTCGCCCAGTCAGATTTCACTAATCTTACATTAAGCATTCCTGAACTCCAAACTGGTAGTGGAGTATTTACCTTCAGTCTCAGCTGGGACCAGATTCAAAGCTTGCAACGTAAGTTAACACATGCCATCAATTGGGTTCATTTTGTTTGCTTCATTACCAATTGCCCATTTTCTTATTTTGCTTTTGTTTCCTATGTTTTA
Organism: Chrysanthemum seticuspe; assembly: GCA_019973895.1. NCBI lineage: Eukaryota > Viridiplantae > Streptophyta > Magnoliopsida > Asterales > Asteraceae > Chrysanthemum > Chrysanthemum seticuspe. The sequence continues at coordinate 282,079,037 of BPTQ01000007.1, forward strand.
GCTGTAATGTTCAAGCCATTTTCAAATTACTCTTTATCAAGAAATCCAAGATTCGAAAATGCTGGCAACTTCATGAGACTAACTGACTTTTTGGACCTTGCGAGTAATGCTACTTCAGTTTCCGGTGTCTTGATCAATATAAAGGTGAGTCAATATTTTTTCATCTTGTTTGTTTTGTTTATCAGTAAGATTAAAATGACACCATTTTTGTTCTTACGACTTGCAGAATGCAGCTTATCTAGCTGGCAAACAAGGATTGAGTGTAACAGATGCAGTAATGGGCGTTTTGAATACATCCAGCATATATAGGCAGAAGTCCAAGAGAATCCTGATCGAGTCTTCGGATAGTGAAGTTTTGAAATTATTCAAGGCAAGAAACAACAGACATGAGCTTGTTTTTGAAGTTGATGAGAATATACGCGATGCCCTTAACTCGACAATTGCAGATATCAGTGAATTTGCAAATTCTGTTATTATTGGGAAAGAATCTGTATTCCCTCGTAACCAAGGATTTCTTGGTAATCAAACTGATGTTGTTGCAAATCTTCAAGCTGCCAAGCTCCGCGTTTATGTACAATTCATGGACAATGAGTTTGTATCTCAACCATGGGACTTCTTTTCAGACCCGTATGTTGAAATAAACGGGTATGTCAATGGAGTCGGGGTTAATGGTGTTATTACAAGTTATCCAGCTACTGCCGACAGATACAGAAGTAAGTTTGCTTATCATCTTATTTTTTGGTGAAACGGTGAACATATATTAATCACAAACAATTACATCAAATATCAAAGAGATATAGACGTGTCCATATCTCTAATACAACTGATAACTAAATCTATCAAAGATAAAGCAAAACTGATACAACTATCTCCGATACAACTAAACATAGATGTCTGATACATCCCATCCAATATCAGACAGTTCAGCAGGAAAGTTCAGCAATATTCACCAAATCCCATAACCCCATGATTACATTGCCAAATTCATAACTTTTCGACTTTAAGATTGATAAGGATTTCGTTGCAAATTTTTACACCATCTTTCACTTATAATAAGTGCGACAAAACTTAGCTTGCTGATCAAATCTTTTTCATAAAAATCTAAACAAATCTTATCTATCCAGTTGAAGGATAAAATATTGTTTTGAACTCAAAAGTCAACACTTATATTTTATCATTGCTGGCCCATATGTTTCTCTCATGATTTCTGATACACTTCTATTAAATTTTGGTGGATTTAGGGAACCGTTGTTTAGGATTACCATCAGACCAGACACCAGCATACATGGTTCCAGTGGCATCGGGCCAGTTATTCAGTCTCATGACACCTAATATGATGCCACCAACCCAGTCTCCTAACCCAGTCCTGGAGGAAAAGGATGTGGCACCAGAACCCATACCTCCAACTTCTAAACCAGCTCCACCACCTGGCAATGACTCAACAGCAGTACCACCTCAGGGGGCTTCACCAAGTGGTCAACCACCCAAAGTTGTCTCGGGGCTTATGTTTTCTCTTTTTGCTATTGTTACCACAGCCGTATTGGTGTTTTGAGGTGACAAATGTGTATACGGCGGGCACTTGTTCATGTGTAAGATTCGATGGCTAATTTAGGACTACTTTGTCACTGTGAGTATTGTGTCTCACTTGATTTTGATTTGATATTGTAAGTATTTATTTATTCGTATGTAATTTGAATACAAACATGGATTATGAGATTGAAGAACATAGGTGATGAATTCTTTGTACTACTGAATAAATATTGGTGTCTTTTTTTTGATAAAAGAATTATTCGACTAGTTAGCAGTTCGAATGATTAACTAAATTTATGTTTGTTTGTTTATGTGTGTGTTTATTTTGAAGGCGCTACCTTTATAAGTTATAACCATGAATCCACTGTTATGACGTGGTGTTTGTTTTTCTGACTTTCTTTTTGTAAATTTTGGTTTTACAAAAATCTAAATGGGAATTATTCCAAAGATTTCGCGTTAGGGATCTAAGTCTCATAAATGACGTGAAACGTCCGTGACATCTTCATTTCATTACAGCAGTGGTCCATACAACCATGCGGGAAGCAGTGAGTACTGAAGGTACTTCGGGGAGTTGGACTTGTTGGATCAACTGTGAGTTGGAAAGGATCATTGCAACATGTGGTTGACTGGGTTTCCATTTTAACTAGGAATAACGCTAGGACTCAGATTTACTGTGATAATAAAAGTGCAATTCATCTTTCAAAGAACCAAAGATGGTTAACATTTTTATTATCATTTTATTGAAATTTGCAACGACAAGTGGGTATGGAGTTGAGACTTTAGTGAGGAAAATTGACGATATAAGTGACTCAGATGGCTCAAGTTGGTACGTAACATTATAAGCGTATTTGTGTAGCGTGAAATTGGACAAGAGAGAAATTGATCTCCATTCATTATTACATCCATGTCGTGAAGATTTGGTAAATCATCAAGGGTCGTTGGGCAATGTTGATGCAGCATACTCTATCACTCGTAAGGGATGTTTTATGGTCAAGTCAATGGAGGGATATGTGACGTACATATATCCTTTGTGGTCCTCCTATCTTATGACTTGTAGAAAACTTTTGGAGTGTGTCTGTATTTTGGGAAAAAACCAAAAGGGAAAAGCATCCGAAGCTTCTTTATCCCATGCAAAACCTCATAAGACTAACAAGACGATCGCGACCACAACAAAAGCATACCCCACAAAAACAAATAAAATAAAAACTACACACACAAACAAGAATGAAAGTTTTGGTTGGCTAGTCAACCATAACTTTGAAAAAGTTGGGAAGCAATGCGTCACTTTGGTTCGAGCTAGTGGGGGAGGCGCGTTGCTTTTGGTGCGTTGGGTTGGCCTCCAACGCCCATTAGCATTAGCCTAAGAGCGTGGGTGTGATGACCTTGAGTTAAGGTATAACTTAGTGCTACGTCAGCGCAACATCAACTTTAACTTTTCAACCTTAACTAAAAAAAACACCATTTTATCATAACAATGTACAAATTCAACCCCTAAACTAAAACTAATACTTCATTTAATAAATAACATAACATTAAAACTTAAACATTACAATACGAATTTAAAAAAAAGTAAAAAAAAATGAAATAATAAAAATACGACGTAAAGAAAACTACAACGTAAGGAAATTACGAAATACAATTACATATACTATCGAGGTTGCAAATTATATTTTTTTTGATGATTCTGTCATTTTCTGAATCGATCCAAAACGTAATGTTTGGATCCTTGTTGGAAGTGTCAATCATCAGAAATTTCATCTCTTCCAATGTTTGAATCGTTTGATCTTTTTCTTTAGCCGCCTGATACGCCTCTTTGGCGGTTTCCCGTTTCATACGATACTCGTATGTCATAGCCTCCCCGAATTGGCTTGACGAACTCGTTCCTTTGGTACTCGCTCCCCCGGTACTTGTCGTGCTCTCGGATTTGGCTTTCTTCGAAGCACATTTTTTGCCCATCGGACGTGGTTGGTCATCATAACCGAATAACGCCTCGTTGGTTTGGCTTGGGACATCGGCGGTTAAATCAAGCGCTTCCGGCGCGTCCATTTTTTATGAGCACGCAAACCCCCCACGCCTCCTCGTTATTAAATGGCGCACCTCTGTGCTCGTCACAATACATTTCTATATCCCGTCTCATGTTATCCAACTCATTTTCCCCACTTTTTTTCGTACGTTTTGCACGTTAGTAGAACGTTGTTAGGATTTAGTAAATCCAAAAGTTAAAGACTTGGTCACCTCGGGTATTTGTCAGCATTAGAAAGTTCGTAGTCTTAGACGTTTAGTCATTAGCAACTAGTTAGTTAAGTAACACCGTGGAGGACGGACGGGTCTTTACCCACTGTATACCTGATCCACAGTCCGTAGGAGGCATATTTTGTAAAAACTATAAATACCCTCTACCCTCCTAGGTAGAGGGTTGGAGTTTCATAATATACCTTTAGTTTCTCTCTCTAGAAGTTCCATACTCTTTACTTTCTCTCCCTAAAAACCTCTTAATTTCGAGCCATACATATGTATAGTTTTGTGTGTTTATGATAATCAATCTCTTATAATTGGTATCAAGAGCTATGGTTTGGTCATCTACTTCGTGTATGCTCGTATTTTTAGATTGGTTATGGTGGTTTTATGTGGTTCGAATACTAGGTCAAGTTATTCATTAGTTTGATCTTGTTTAGTGGTTAAATTTGTTGGTTATTTGTACTTTCTTGTTTAAGTTTATCATATTAGCTTAGTTTTGGGTTTGGAAGGCTTGTTTCATCGTGTTTGTGGTGATTTTTGATTGAATACGCAAGTTAAAGTCCTTGTTCTTGGTTGGGGTTTGTGTATTCTGAGGTGCGGTTTGTTTTATTCTAAGTTGCGACTTGTCTGTTTCTTGCTTGCGGTTTGGTGAATTTGGGTTGCGAGCTGATAGAATTGTGTTGCGGTTTGGTGTTCTCTTGTTGCGATTTGTAGATAAAAGACAAAACTTGCGGTTTGTCAGTTAGTTAAAAGGACAAAAAGAACGATAGTGGCACTTGTACCTAATTGACAGTGACCTGTGATTTGTTATTTTGTCCTGCAATTTGTCTTTGCGACTTGACAGGTGTTGCGGTTTGTCCCTGCGATTTGTCTGTGGTTGCGAGTTGAAGACTTGCGGGTTGTCTCTCTGCGATTTGACAGTTGTTGCGGTTTGTCAGCTTGCGATTTGTCTGTTTTGCTATTTGAAGATTGTTGAGATTTGGCATTTTGCGTTTTGTCTCTTGTTGCGATTTGTGGCTAGTTGCGACTTGTGGATTGAGATTTGAGACTTATGTGTTTTGAAGACTAGCGATTTGACTCCTGTTGCGACTTGAAGCCTTTGAGATTTGTCTCTTGCGGTTTGTTAGTCTTGCGTTTTGTCAAGTATTGCGGTTTGTGTGTTGCGACTTGAAAGTTGTGATTTGTCTCTTGAGATTTAACAATTGCGGTTTGGGTTCTACGGTTTCCTCTTGATTTTGTAAAATGTCGCGAAAGATTCGATTTCTCGGTTTAAATCAAAGAGTTGTAAAATCCCGTGTATTTAGAAATCATGTCGACTGTTTCAGATGATGTTCAAGCTGCTGGGTTCGACACCCGCCCTCCTATGCTGGATAGAACAGATTATGACTCTTGGGCTTAGAGAATCTGATCGTATTGCTTAGGCAAAGAGAATGGTCTTAACATCATTCAATCAATTGATGAAGGTCCGCACCAGATGGGCACCACCAGAGATGAACTTGCAACTGGTGAAGATGGACGTATCACTCTGGGAATGGATAGACGAAGGACTTATGATGATCTCAATCAGAAGGAGAAGAAAAGATATGATGTTGACATCAGAGCTTCCAACATCATCCTTCAAGGTCTACCCAAGGATATCTACAAGCTGATAAATCACAACACCCATGCCAAAGTAGTTTGGGACAATGTCAAAATGCTTCTTTCTGGCTCAGAAGTGACAAAGGAAGATCGAGAGTCACAGTTGTACGATGACTTTGAGAACTTCAAGATGAACCCAGGGGAGAGTATTACTGAATACCATATGAGGTTTCACAAACTTGTGAATGATATGAGGAATATTAAGATGACTATGCCAAATATCCAACTCAATTCCAAGTTCGTAAACAACATGAACCCTGAGTGGAACAGGTTTGTTACCGCAAAGAAGCAAGATGCTAAGCCGAGATTACTTCGGTGGGTTCTCCTCCTTCAAGAGTTTGATGTCACCATTCTTGACAAAAAAGGAGCGGAGAACCTAGCCGCCGATCATTTATCTAGATTAGAGAATCCCCATCAAAGTGTGCTCGAGAAAAAGAAGATTACGGAAACATTTCCTCTCGAGACACTTGGGATGATTGCTAAGAAAGATGCTAGTACCTCATGGTTTGCCAATTTTGCAAACTACCATGCGGGGAATTTTATCGTGAAAGGGATGTCGTCCCAACAAAAGAAAAAGTTTTTTAAAGATGTTAAGCACTATTTTTGGGACGACCCCTACTTGTTTAAAGTTTGTGCAGATCAAGTTATCCGACGGTGTGTTCATGGCCAAGAAGCCATTGACATTCTCACGGCTTGCCACAATGGGCCCACCAGTGGCCATCATGGGGCTAGTTACACCGCTAAAAAGGTTTTTGATTCCGGGTTCTATTGGCCAACCATATATCGAGATGCCCACGACTTGGTGAAGTCATGTGACTCTTGCCAACATCAAGGAAAAATATCACAAAAAGACAAAATGCCACAAAATGCTATTCAAGTCTGCGAGATTTTTGACGTTTGGGGCATCGATTTTATGGGGTCATTTCCGTCATCAAGAGGAAATAAGTATATACTCGTGGCCGTCGACTACTTGTCAAAATGGGTGGAAGCGAAGGCTCTCCCTACAAATGACGACCGAGTTGTTGTTAAGTTCTTGAAAAACTTGTTTTTCTGATTCGGAGCACCTCGTGCTATAATTAGTGATCACGGTACCCATTTTTGTAGCGAAAAATTTGCAAAAGTTATGTCAAAATATGGAGTTACCTACCGTCTTTCTACCGCGTATCACCCGCAAATGAGTGGTCAAGTCGAGGTGTCCAATAGTAGTTTGAAAAGGATTCTAGAAAGGACCGTAGGAGAGCATCGAGCCTCATGGGCCGATAAGTTAGATGATGCACTTTGGGCCTTCCGTACCGCCTTCAAGACACCCATCGGGTGCAACCCATATAACTTGGTGTATGGAAAGGCATGCCATTTGCCCATTGAGCTCGAACATAAGGCATATTGGGCCTTGAAACATTGTAATTATGACTTCAAGACCGTGGGTGATCACCGTAAAGTTCAAATGAATGAATTGAATGAAATTCGGGATCAAGCCTATGAGAACTCTTTAATCTACAAAGAGAAAACAAAGAGGATTCATGACTCTAAAATCAAAAACCGTGTCTTTAACGTTGGTGATCAAGTCATCCTCTTTAATTCTCGATTGAAGATTTTATCGAGCAAACTCAAAACCCGTTGGTCCGGACCATTCACCGTAGCTCAAGTTTTCCCGTATGGAACTATTGAGTTATCTCAGCCTGAAGGCCTAAATTTTAAGGTGGATGGTCATCGCCTCAAACATTATTTTGGAGGGACATCCCATCTATGGTTGTCATGGATCTCCAAACTTTCCCCATGGACAAATGAATTCGGGGACGAGTCAAGCTAGTGACTCGGTGAATAAAACAAATGACATGAGGGGGTTCGCCTCTTCGATTTCTCGTGTTTGGTTTTTGATGTTTATGTCCAGGATTTCCCCGATATATGAAGCCTTTCGTGCTCGTGGTTTTGTCTTTTCTCCACTCGAGTTTCATGTTTCGATGCTTATATGGAAATTCGATATCCGAAATCTTATTGACTAACGTTTATCTTTTAGCATAATTAATAGGGAAAATGATAAAAAAAGGCATCAAAGTTGCCACGTTTTCCTTTTCTGGGCATCGAACTTTTTTTTTTGCCTATAGTAGCACTAAACTTGACTAATTTTCCTTTTGTGACACAAAATCAAAAATTAATTACATAAATTTACATAAATCATCCCTGTGGCTCTAAACAATTACACCGTTCGTCCTTGAGTCAATTACATAAAAGGTCCCTGCAGCCACCATCCACCGCCTGCCGCCACCATCCGCCGCCTGCCGCCACCATCCAAAACTTGTGTGCTCCCTGTCGTGGTTTCATCTGTAAAAAGGCTTAATGGAGACGTTCGTGGAGCCGAGGATTACTACTTGCGTGCAACAGTAGCAGATCCTAAAGATGGTGAAATTATGATGCAGTATGCAAAGTTAGTATGGGAGCTTCACCGAGACCAGGATAAAGCCATAACTTACTTTGAAAAAGCTGTGTTTACTGCTCCCAAAGACAGGTATGCACTTGACTTTTGAGGTCAAATCTTATGATGATTCCAAAACCTCAAATTTGATTTGGATCATCACTAACAAATGTGTTTATGTATATTCCTGTTCTTAAAATATGTTTATGGTCGACTTATCCAGTATTTTGTTTGCAGTACTATTCTTGCAGCATATGCTCGATTTTTGTGGGAAGTAGACGAAGTACAAAATGAAGATTAAATCATACTTATTTTTCATTCAGGTGATTTTGCGCATCTTGTTTTCTATGAATTAAGCATTTACATAAGTCGTTTTCATGTAGCGTAACTCTAGTTTTCATTTTCTTTTTTGCTTTCGGACAGATGATCAAGGGTGATTGATTGGGCATAAGATCGGAGCTGTTGCATTAAAGATGTGATATGTTTAACATATAGTATTATTTTAGCTTAGATAAGTGACTGGTTAATGAAATTTGGGGACGTAAATGGTGCTAAGGGTGTGTTTGATTGTATGAGGTGTAAAGATGTTGTGACTTGGAATTCTATGATTAGTGGTATTTTCAGAATGGCTTTATGGATGAGGCGTTAGGAAATGTTTTGATTGTATGCCGATGAAAGATGTTCAAGATTGGAACACGATTATCTCGGGTTATATTAAGGAAGGACATGTTCATATTGCTCATGTGTTGTTTCACAAGATGCCGGAAAGAGATTGGTATTCTTGGAACGAAATGATAAACGGGTTACTATATGTTCAAATTTGCCATCATTAGATCTCGGAAAACAAACGCATGCTCAGGTGATTAAGTCAGAAATTAATTGCTTCACACCTGTTTCGAATGCATTGCTTACTATGTATGCTAGGTGCGGGGACTTAGATTTTGCATTACTAGAATTCTTTTCCATGTCCAAACATGACGTAATTTCTTGGAATTCGATAATATGTGGATTAGCCTATCATGGAATTCGGTATGAATATTTGATTAAGCCAACTAGTGAGCATTATACTTGTATTATTGACTTGTTTAGTAGATTTGGAGTTATTAAGGAAGCGGCTGGCATATTGAAGAAAATGATAGCAGATGGAATTGAAGTTCCTGCTAGTGTCTGGGGTTCCATGCTTGGAGCATGTAGATTGCACAAAGAGTACGAGTTGGGTAAGATGGTTGGGGAAAAGATGTTAGAGCTAGAGCCTTCGAATAGTGGCGCTTATATGATATTGACAGAAATGCATCTGCATAGTGATAACAGAGATGAAGCTGCGAATATTTTGGTTCGTATGAGAGACAAAGGGATCAAGAAACAACCGGTGTAATGTTTAGAGCCACGGGATCAAGAAACAACCGGTGTAATGCATCTGCATATATGATATTGGACTCAAGGACGAACGGTGTAATTGTTTAGAGCCACAGGGATGATTTATGTAAATTTATGTAATTAATTTTTGATTTTATGTCACAAAAGGAAAATTAGGCAAGTTTAGTGCTACTATAGGAAAAAAAAAAGTTCGATGCCTAGAAAAGGAAAACGTGGCAACTTTGATGCATTTTTTTTTTTTTTTTTTTTTTATCATTTTCCCTAATTAATAAATGGCTTTTAGATTTCTGTTGAGATCCCTTGCCTTTAAACATTGAGGACAATTTTTCGTTTTAGTTTTTTTTGGGGGGGGGGGGGGGGGGGGGTAATCTTCGATTTGATTTGACCGCACTTGCTTTTTGCCTTACACTCTCGCAACCCCGTTTTTCCTAAAAAATGCAAAAAAAAAAAAAAAAAAAAAAAAAAAAAAAAACAGAAAAAATGAATGAAAAAATTGATGGAAAAAGTGAGAAAATTTAAATTTTTTGTAGACTTTTGCTAGTTTTATGATTGAAAAGTCTTTGCGAGTCTCTTAAAAGTTACTTTAAATATGCAAATCTTGAAGAGTTTTTGCTAGTTGCTTAGACAAGAAGCTATAAGATGCGAATTCTAGCTCATAAGGCCAAGAGTTTGCAAGCTTCCCTAAGTGATTTTAAATATGTGAAGCCTTTAAAAGTATTTGCTAGTTTCTAATAAGTGATTTTCAAAATGCGATACTTGAGATTATTTGACGAAGCATTTGCAAAATAATGTATATGTTTTGACACCTTGTTGACTTTCTGCTGGTTTGAGTAGGAATAGAATTTTGACTTGACCGGGCGTGTTGAGCCCTAGCTTGTTCCCTTAACCTTGATAATTAAAATATTTCACTAATTTTTCATATAAGGATCTATAAACGCGAATTCTAGCAAAGAGTTTGCAAGCTTCCATGATTGACTTTAATTTGCAACAGCTAAATTATCGGCTAAGCACTCGCAGATCTTATTATTTAAGATTTTAAATTTGAGGAGATCGAGAAATGATAGAGTTATATAGAAGTTAGATGCTAAGCGCGAATTAGTTGGATCTCTTTAGAGCTCGTAGAGGTTACTTGTGGCTTTTTGCTCACAGCAGCTAAATAAACCCCAAAAATAAAATTTTCAAAATAATTAAAGGTGTTTAGTTTTGGCGATACTTAGTTTTCAAGCATTCTTGAGAGAATCCTTGCTTATGAGAGTTGGGTACACATCAAGGTACTGCCAGTGTTGCGGTATAATAAAAAACTGATTCATGATAGTACGTGCTATTGTTTCTATTGTTATAAAGGCTGTGGGACTCGGAGTTTGGCAAATAATTAACGTGAAATAAGCTCAAATATATAAATGTGAAAATCCAAAGCCATATAAGTTTTTCTATGTTTGACAGTACCCCCGTTACCATGGACTTCAAAAAGGTTGAGCAAAAATTCCAAAGTCATAATAAGACTTCTAATAAAATGGTAATCCCGTTGAATTGGTGGTTGAAAAGACCGGGGGAAAAATTGCAAAATGTGCAAATGTGCTGAAATAATGTTAAGCCAAGCTTCAACTCCGGGGTGTCCAAATAAAAATCTTCCGTTTCGAGTCTCAAACATGTGATGTCTTGGTTGTAAATAAAAAGGATGTCCCCTAAATCGTGTTAAATTAGGACCTTGATGTGGACCTCATTCTTATGAGCAATGGTTTTCGAGAGAAGGTTTGGAAACTACTTAGCGTCTAAACTCGATGCTTTTATCGTAATAAAAATCTATCGCGACAAGAAAAGAGAAAAACAAAAAATTCTCGATTTTCAAAATAAAATCCTTAGAGGAACTAGGATTATGGGAGTGAATAGTAGCTAAGCGTGCACAAGTAGCATCTATGGGTAGTGTTAGCATCTAATTTGTATATAGCGTGTGATTTTGATTTTAGGCTTAGTTTAAGAACTCGTGAAAAATCAAGGACGAAGAATTCTATCCATATGGTCCCTTCTTTATGAGTTGTGTTTCCTACTCCGTGATCCTAAAATGTCTATAAAAAATATGTGAGAGTTATTGATAGATATGAAAGTTCAACAAATCGTCACACAAAATGGAGAGTGCTTAATGTTATATCTATAAATGTAATAAAATGGTTTAACGGGGCGTTTTTAGAGCTAAGGGTTTCTTAATCTCTTTTGAGGAAGCTTTGCTGCTTTACATAGCTTTAGTAGAAAGAGGTTGAAATCATTGGTTTTAGAAGCGTGAGTTGATGACATTGCGTGAGGACACGGCAATACTTTTAGTTTGGGGGATTTTGGTATATGTTAAAACATATACTTTTTTCTTTATCAAAACGACCCAAATAAACCGGAAACAAGCCGTTAATGCTTAATATCTTTGTGTTTCTTGATTTTATGCATGTGCAGGTGATATGTCAATTATATTTCCCAAAGCGACTCAAACGGTTAGGTTTGAGTCCCCAGATCGTTCCTAGCGAAGGATGAATGGTGTTTAATAACTCACGTCGCGTTTTACGGGGTTTTGAATAGTGAACAAGGGCAAATAATGGGGAAATTAAGCTAAATATGGCAAAAAATAGCTTAAAATAACTAATTAGGAAACTAAAACAATTAAACTAAGCTATCGGGGCCTAAAACGCACTAGAAACCTAAAAACGAGCGTGCTCGGGAAAAATCCGAGCCTAAAAGTGAAATATGAGAAATAATTACCCTAGAAATGTAAAACTAATTTTCCTACATGCAATACGACAAAATAATATTTTTGGAAAAAGCGGAATATTCTTTTGACTTTTTATTTAATTATTATGAATTAAAAACAAAAAAGTAGAAAATAATTATTTAAAAATAGTAAAACTATTTAGAAAAATACCAACTTTTTTCAGAAATTACTTTATTACAAGCTTAAGCTAGGAAAAATACAAAATGTAAAAATTCAGCTCAGGATAAGCTGTAAATAAGTTGGACAGTTTGTTTAAGCTTAAATGGAAAGAAGGTATAAAAGGTTTGTTTGTGCAACTTGGGACAGGACAAGTCCCAAGGGCGAGATGGTAAAGTGTGCGTGTGGTGAGCTGGGTGGCCAGAGTTCGAATCCTAGCAGTGGCCTTTTTGCAATTTTTTTTTTCTTTTGGAAAACTTAAATAACAAGCTTATAAAAGCTTATTAAAAATACAAAACACTAAAAACCTTTTGTGAATAAGCTGGAAATAGGAGAATTGAGCTGAAAATTGACTTATAAATGAACAAAGCTATCAAAAGCTATTGATGGAAATAAATACTTATGGAAAGCTATTAGAAACCAGAATAAGCTAAGAAACTATAAAAATTAAGATTAACAAGCTACTCAAACTTGAAACAAGCACAAATAAGCAATATATAAGCTACAAAACACAAATAAGCACTTAAAGCTATGAATCTATCCAAATAAGCCTAATCACCAACTTTTGGGCTCATCTAGCAGCTTATTGCTAGAAGCTTTTGACCCAAATCCAATTGAAACTTCATATTAGTACCACCAAGAGTCTGTAAAATGAAAATGAGGTCCTCAGAACCTTTTGGGAGCTTCTTAGAATCTTTTGAAAAGGCTTATGTGGATAGTATATGCTGCTGGTGCTCAGGACAGAAATGGTACAAATGACCCACTTTGATGAAACTTTTAAACCAGCAAAAGCTTTTGTAAATGGCAATTGACTGAAAACAGATAAAGCTTATACTCCAGACTTCCTAAAAAACCAGTTTAAACACTTTTTAAAAACATCTTGATTCTTAAAAAGTTGACCAGATCAGATGAAGACAAAAACATAAGACAGATTTTTGACTTTTGAAAGAAGACTTGAATGCTGACTTTTATGAACTTTTATCTTTATAAAATGATGAACTATGATGTATTAAGCTATTCTAAAACCTAATTAAGCTACAATAACTAACTATGCAACTAATATGATGTATTGGCAAACTGATTTTAACAGATTAATGCAGAAATGAGATTACAAGAGATTTTTGACTTTTTATTAATGACCTATGTATATTATGCTTGAACTAAACTAAACTACCCTATAGTACTCTAGATGACACAATGTTACCCTCTGAAACAAGCTTGAACACAGAACCACATCTAAATCCAAACACCCTTATTAGGACAAATTTGAACTTTTTGAGAAGCAAATGAGTGAAATAAACTTTGAAACTTATCAAAACAGTTTTTGCTACTAAGAATAAGCTAGGAAAAGCACCAAAGCACAGGATCTAACAACAATTAACATGGAATGCAATTTATGACAGATTGACAGTTTGTGATGCAAACAAAGATGAACAAGCTAAATGATGATGCTATAAACTACAATAAGCTAAAATAAAATGAAATTAAGCTAAAATGATAGAATTAAGCTAATTATACCAGATCTAAGCTAATTGAATAATAAAATGCAATTTAAAAACAATAAAAGAGAAATAAGCACTCAATTGGGACCCTAGCTAAACAAGGGCACCAACTTAATGGCAGCTACAAGCTCCAGCTTATTCAGAGAATAAGCTGGTAAAAGTCCCTCTTGCCAATCCCTTAAGGCAACTTCCTTAGCTTTCCACTTAAATGCAAAGGTAAACTATTTTTGACTGATTTTGGTATTTTGAGCTTAAAACAGATTTGAACTTTAACAAGCTTACAAATAGCTATAGGGAGCTAATATAAGCTTATTTAAACTGAGCAGAAGCTTATTGGAGCTTTTGAAAACAGTTTGGACATATTTTTGGATTTTTTCGAAGTTTTTTTTTTTAAAAAAAAAACAGAAATTAACTATAACAAGATTGAATAAGCTTAAGTGAAACTGTATAAAGAGCTTTTAAGATGTAACAAGCTTAAACAAACATGTTAATACACATAAATCGTAAAAACGTTTATTCATATTTAGCGATCTCTTTGTGTTTTGTTGATAAAATATATAAAGTTATCATAAGTAAAATTATAAGGATACATGTTATTTTTGTAAAGAATTTACATATATAATCATTTAACATTAATTTTTGTAATAATTTATTTATTGTTATAGTTTATTAGGATGGGTAAAAACCATAACCCATGACCGATACCCATGGAGCTAACCCATGACCCATTGACTAGATGCATTGCATCTTCTAGATACACTGTATCTATTTGGATACCCATGGTCCAAAGTCTATTACCCATGACCCATAATCCATTTAGGAGGAGCGTCCTACGGATCCCCCAGTTTACATTGGACGGATCCCTCATGTAAGGGATCCGTGTGATCCGGGAAATAGTAGTGATTTTTTGCCTATAAATAGCGAGCCATTTCTTCATTGTAACTCACCCCTCTTCTTACAAACTCTCTCATATACTATTTCTCTGTTATAATCTCAGATCTCTTGATCTATATAGTATTTCTTATTTCTTTGTTGTGATTCTCATATAGGTCATTCTCTAAGGTGAGATCACGAGATACTACAAGTCATCCAAGAAAGGGGTCCTTGATTGATTTGTTCCTTCACAAGATTTCTGTAGAAAGATCTTGTATTTCATATTTCACATAGTTGTTGTGTTATAGTTGTGTTGGTTTGGTCCTCCGTGTTAAGGAATCGGTATTTAGCTTTGTACCGGAAAAAGTGTAAGCGACATTGTGAAGGCTTCTCTGCCGAGTTGAAGGAGTTTGTTGACATAGTGCTTGAACTCTCGAGTAGGTGACTTGGGGAGTGGAGTAGGGCAAGGAAGGTGTCCTTGTAGCCGAACCACTATAAATTGGTTGTGTCATTTTTATCCTTTACTTTACTTGCTTTCTTTACTTACATTACTTATTGATCTATACTTTCTATCCATCCATACGATTTCACTTAACATCGAATCTAAAGTTTTTGAAACTAACTTAAAATCGGCAAAACTATTCAACCCCCCTTCTAGTTTTCCACAATTGGCATCAAGAGCTAAGTTTACAAAAGTTTTAAAGTAAATAGTATTTTAAAAACTTTTCGATCACAATGGGTTCTGAAAATTATAAAGAAGGGAAATCTATGCAACGACCTCCACTACTTGAAACTAATGGTTTTATTTATTGGAAAAATAGATTCGAAACGTATGTGAAGTCAAAAGATATTGATCTTTTGTACATCATTGTTGAAGGCGACTTTGAAGCCACTACAAAAGATGATAAAACCGAAAATCTAATAAACACACCTCATGATCAACTTTCCGATGATCAAAAGAAAAAGCTTTCCAAAAATAGTGAAGCTAAAATGGTTTTATACAATGCTTTACCATAAAAGGAATTCGAAAGAATTTCTATGCTTAAAACCTCTAAAGAAATTTGGAATTCTTTAGTTGTAACTCATCAAGGAAATCAACAAGTTAAAAACAATAAAATAGATTTGTTTGTTCAACAATATGAACAATTTTCAATATCGGATGAAGATACTATAGATAATTATTTTGCTAAATTTAATACTATAATTACATCATTACAAGCACTTGATGAGTCTTTCTCTAGTCGTAATCATGTTAGGAGATATCTAAGGGCACTTCCATCCTTGTGGAGATCAAAGGTGATGGCCGTCGAAGAATCAAAAGACTTGTCAATCCTCACCATCGAAGAACTCATAGGCAATCTAAAGGTCTATGAGCTTGTCCTCGCTAAAGATTCTGAAGCCTTGATGCGTGCCAAAACAGTCAAGGTTTCTCACACAAGCCTGCCACTTGTGAATGGCAGACCGTAAGAACCTTAAAACAGTTTGAACACGAACTCAATGAAGATCTGGGGAGTATAGTATTTCCCCGGGTCGTTATGTCCCAGCGAGCTGTGCAATGGGTCACCCAACGAATAGTGATCGAGAAATTTGAACGGAAAAGGAGATTGTGAATTATTATAACTACAGAAAAAGGACATAAACTACAAGGGCTTAAATGAAAATTAAAGAAAGTTAAAAAGATAAAATCTATTAAATAAACGCTATCACTATATTTAAAATGATGAACGTTTAAAACCTAAAACGTACGTTTAAATTAAAAACTACGTAACGTACAAAATAAAACGTGAAAATAAATAAGGAAAATACCTACGGATATGAAAAATACATTTTTACAATCCTAATTATATAAGAAAATTATTAGAAAAGGAAAATTATCTTTATGACTAATTATTTAATTATTATTAATTAAAAACTATTTTTAACTATTTAATAATTACCTAAAATACAAGACAATAGGAAATAAAGCTAGAAAAATAGAATTAAGACTTAGAAAAGTTTAAAATAACAATCTAGAATTTTCAAAACTATTTTTGTAATTTTCTGATTATTTTTCTATTTTCTAGGAATTTTAAACTATTTAAAACTAATTAAATTATTTAAAAATACAAATTTAACTAAGAAAAATATGGAAAAATATTTTTTTCTCTTTTTATATTTATCTAAACTTAAGAAAGTTGAAAAATTATTTTTTTGAAGCTTTTCTTAATTATTTGTATTTAAAGCTATTTAAAAATGCTTAAAAACTAATTTAAATTAAGAAAAATAGCAAACCAACTAGGAAAAATCTGAAAATTTCAGGAAAAGTTTAAAATAATATAAGGAATAAAGGAAAAATATAAAAACAAGGTGCTATGTGGAGGAATCAGGAACTGAAGTGGAAGTGCTTATTGAAATAAGCACTTGAATAAGCAAATTGAATCCAAAGGCTACCAAACTGAAACACAAGCTACAATATGCTAAAGGAACTAAAATGGAACAAGTTTCAACAACCCACAACTTCTGATAAGCTAATAGCACAGATTTGATGAAATGAAATTTAGGCTAAAAACAGATTTAAGGGGGGCTACTTGCAGCTAGATTATAAGCACTAAAATAAGCTGGAAATAGAAAAACAGAAATTGGAACCTAGACTAGACCTGGGTGACTATCTAATTTCCAAAGCTCAGACTTAAACAAGCTCAAATGAGCCAAATACAGGCTCTGCAAGAAATGCATAAACCCTGTGCAGGCCACTGTGCTCTGCACAGGGCACTTGGACCCATTTTGACAAGCCCTTATGAGGCTTGTAAAAATTTGCTAAAAATCTGGAAAATTACTAATAAGAAACAAGACCAGCTGAGGTTTTTAAACACATAATTTTCACTTTCTTTGACTCAAGAATGAGCTCATGAAAAATCAACATGTGTTGGCCAAAACTGACTTTTTGCAATTTGACTTTTTGATCAAAACTGAAAAGTTGACTATTTCCAACTTTGATTCAAATTTTTGGACTGAGCTTGAAGTTATATGATGAAAGGAAGCTAATGCAAGCAATATTAGTGATTTCTAAACACAAATCAATTAGTTGCAAATCCAAAACTCCAACAGAGAAACAGTGAGATGGATTTGATGAGATATTTGACTTTCTTAGCTAGCAGGCACAAGATAATAACTCAAATGAGCTCAAATATGCTCAACAAACATAGAACAATAGAAATGAACCACTGCATAAGCTTAAAAGACAGAAACATCAGCAGAACCAAACACTCCTTTAATACACTGATTTGAGCTCAAACTAATCCAAACTCTTAACCAATCTTGTAATTATGATCAAATTAACTTTAATTAACCTAAACACTACTATTAGAACAGGTTTGATCAGATTAATGCTACAAATACTAATTATGCTAAGAAATTGAGAATCACTTACAAAGTTGCCTAGCCACAATGGCTTGCTAGTAATCAAACCAGAACTACAGTACCACTAACCTACATAGATCAATCCAACTAGCTATTATTCAACCCAAATCCATGCCTGCATCAACCCTTTCCTGTTCTGCATCATTTTTCTCACCTATGTTGACTTTTGTTGACCAGTGTTCAAAAGTTATTGAAATGTAAATGTAAGCTTATTCAAAGCTTTAACAAGCTTATTAGAGCTTGTTTGAGCTTAAAACTAGGCTGCTAACAGGTTTTGCATAAGACCTTGAGAGTAGAAAATTCAATAGTGAACATAAAAATTGGAAACTGAACATGAACTGAGATTGATACTTAATTAGAGTTGAAATACACTTGAATACCTTTTTTGAGTACAAATAAACTTTAAAACATAATTGAAAACTAGTCAAGATATTACAAGCTAAAAAACGACATACATTTTTGAAAATTAAAACTAACTACTCCCCTTCTTGCATCCTCTTGGCTTCTTTTATAATCCAAAGCTCCTTTCTTACCCCTCTGATCAAATCCCAGCTGTTTCCTGGCCATTGGATTGCTTAGGATCATCTTAGCCATTGATTTGGCTTTTGGCGCCAAAACTGGTTTCCATATCTTGGACAGGGAAGGAGGTGCATTTAATGTGGTTTGAGTGTTAGGTGAGGTGGGGGGAGACAAAGGGTGTAGTAGGGGGAACTGGTAGGTTGGTGGCTGGTGGTTGGAGCAGACAGGGTGGTCAGGGAGTGACAGGGAAAAGGGGGCGGGGTGTGTTTTGTTTAAACATTGGGTTTGGGTTGTCGGGTTGGGGGTTTGGACCGGGTAAAAGATTGGGCTAGGGTGTTTAGGTTTTGGGCTTAGGATAATAATAGGGTCCGGTTTGGTTTAGGATTAATATACCAAGGACCAAATGTGTAAAACTGAAATTCCCAGGGACCAAACATGTAAATTAGGAAGAGTAATCCAAGGACTATATTTGCCAACCTTTAATAGACTAAGGTCTAGTTTGACATTTTTGAAATTTCCAAGGACTAATTTTGACCATTTTTGGATTTTCAGGGACTAAACTGTAATTTCTCAAATATTTTTGGATTTTCCACCAAAGGACTAAATATGATAATTTATGTTTCCAAAAGGACCTTTGGTGATTTTTCTTTTGAAATTTGGACTCAGGGACTATTTTTGACAATTTTAGAAACTTGGGGGACTAAAACTGCAATTTTTGCAAATTTGATACGTTTTTCATCTGATTTTGATATTTTTACATTTAAAACACATAAAACACTGATTTGTGGTATTTTGATCATTTTGATGTGTTTCTGAGTGTTTTCAGGTGATTTTGCAGTTTATTTTGTACAAAAATGATGAGTATTTAGACACTCATCAAGCCTCAAAAGAAAAGTAAGAGAAACACAAATCTCTTGCCTTAAAAGCCAAGAAGATCTCAAGTGATGAAGAAAACTCTTCTTCAGATAGTGATGACGAAGAATATGCCATGGTAGTAAGGGATTCCAAGAAGTTCTTTAGAAGAAAGGGAAGATATGTCAAGCAACTATATGACAACAAGAAGGGGTTCCAGAAAGGCAAATACGACAAGAAAGCAAGGGATGAACGCGCATGTTTTAAATATGGAGACCCTAAACACTTCATTAGTGAGTGTCCCAAACGTGACAAAGAAAAGGCGTTCGTGAGTGGTTCGTGGGGAATGAGTGAGGAGGAGGAAGAAGAAATTTGTCTCATGGCAAATGAATCAAACGACGTATGTCCCGAATCTCTCTATTATAGTAGCTCATCATTAGATGATGATTCATTGCATCATGAATATGATAAACTTTGCAAAATTAGTCTAAAAGTAATTAACAAAAATAAAATTTTGAAAAACAAAAATGAACGCTTAGAAAAGGAAGTCATTGAGTTAAAAGGCAAATTAAAATGTTTAGAAAAAGGGAAGATAGCAAGTGGGGAATGTGAGCTTTGTGTTCAACTTCAAACACTAGTTCACAATCTTGGTTCCAAGATTGCTAGAATGAATACTAATACTCTAAATACAATATTAGATAGTGTTAAAGCATGAAACAATCAAAAGGGGTTAGGTCTTCAGGAACATAATGCATCAACTAGCGAGAATAAAGAAACACAATTGATAACATCAAATTAGCCTGATATTTTATATATCAAATTCCCGTGTTTATGGTCTCATTTGTATTAATATGGTACTTAATTCGTTCATATTCGTTCATAATTGCATTTCAGGATAAATGAGGCGTTGGAGCGGAAAAGATGTGAGAAAAGGCCAAGAATTATATTTTGAAGACAAGTTACGGCGTAAGTGGTACTTTTGATTGTGCCGTAACCCGCAGTACGAAGGCCTGATTATTTTGTGTGAATATTACGCCGTAACTCGTTACTAATGTTACGGCGTAAGTACGATACTTTGAAGCATACGGCGTAACCAATTCTTTTGGTTACGTCGTAATTATTATTTTGAAGGATACGGCGTAACATGAATTTAGTTACGCCGTAAAGGAAATTAAGGAATGGATAAGTATTCGCGGACGAAGAATTACGGTGTAACCCGGTGATTTAGTTACGACTTAATATTACTACATACGAAGTTTGATGCTCAATTAACACGTTTTTATGTTGGTCTCCATCAATGGAATGAAGAAAATCAAGGTCCTAAGTTGCAATATTGCTATTTTGAAAAGCTAAAGAGGTTACGGAGTAACTCTAAAATTAGTTCCGCCCTAACTAGTTACGGCGTAATTTACACTTAAAGTTACGCCATAACCATGTCGGGGCCTATAAATACAGCCCTAAATATGCATTTTTAAGCATCTCTCTTCACCCCTCTCCTAGGGGTCGATTAGGGCACCACTCCAGGGCATTTTCCAGCAGTTCGAAGCCAGTTTTGAAGGAAGAATTCACTCGCAATCATCATCATTATTAGCTCTACATCAAGTAATTTGTATCAAACATTATGTTCAATTCAATTCATGATTTATTCATTTTTGTTGGTATGATTTACTATATGTTTGGCTAAGCACCCTGGTGCTGGCCTTGTTATGCTTCCTTAATTATTTTGTTTGTGTTTACATTACTTCCGTATAATTATTTCTAAGTGTATGCATGCATAGTTTATTGGTAGCTACCCTTGTTTCAGTAGTTTTGAATGGCGATAGAGGCTAGTGGCTTAGGAGATATGACCAACTGACCCTAAGTGAGTAGACTGAGACGGGAAGGGTAAGATATGACCAACTGACGACCCTTTCTACTTGTGCGATTTGGCCAACTGATCACCTACCGTTTGGATGAACTTAAGAATTAGGGGGTGAGTGTTTAAGTTGCTAACGCCCAGGCACTCACTATTATAAATCTAGCATCTAGCGGAACTTAATGACTTGGCTTAGGGGACCAGGAACAACTGGACTTATGAAGGGACACCTGACTTCTCCAGTGGTGGCATCTTTGCTGATAGGTTAGGGCGAATTGACCAAATGCTTTCCTCTCGACTTTGACCCCACCTGAAGTAATTGGAAGTAATTAGACGTAAACATTACTAGTTAGGATAAGTAACTAGGTTAGCACCACTCTCCTTCATTGATCACATCTCTTGCCTTTATCTGCTTTCCTTTATTTCCTTGTTTTATTAGTTAGTTTTATTATTTCAATCTTACAAGCAATTAAAATCGTGACATAGACTTAAGTTAATTTCCAATCCACGTAGCTCTTGGGACGACCTCGGTTTTACCAAATACTACACTACACACGACCGGGTACACTGCCTGTTAGTGCATTAGGGTAGACCATAGGTATAACGAGTTATTATAAATATTAAAACCTGGTCAGTAAAACCTGCATCAACAATTCGTCAAAGCAACTGAAAAACAAGCTACTGTTGTCACGGATCCCACGGATCCCTTAAAAAGGGAACCGTCTAGTGTAAAACCAGGGATCCGTGGGTCTGTAGATGTAAACAGTAGAAATAATGTAGCTACTTCATCTAGAACCGACTTTGTTATCGTTAACAAGAAGAAACCAACCCATGTTACTATTAGACAACCACCACCCCTAAAACATAATCAAAGTTTTATGAGAAAGAAAGGTCCATCATTTTCAAAACCAAACACATTTATAAGGAGACCTAATAATGTTTATCCGAGAAGCAACCACCATCAAATGGGATAGAATCCTAATGTACAAAACGGTTTTCCTTTTCACAACTTTACACCATGGAATGCATTCTCACCTTTTCCATATATGCCTAACATGAATGAAATGTATAACACTAATGGACCCATGAACAAATGGGGACCAAACTTTTGAGTTAATTGTTTTTTAGGTGTGCTTAAAGGTAGACCTAGATCCAGATGAATGGATCAAGGATAGTGGGTGCACGAGGCACATGACCGGCAATAAAGACTTGCTTTCCACATACGAATCCTTCAATGGAGGGAATGTGGTATTTGGTAATAGCAAGAGCAAAATCATCGGTAAAGGTCCAAATTCTCACAAATCTTTGACCATTAACGATGTGTGTCACGTAGAAAACCTAAACTTCATCCTTCTAAGTATAGGACAAATATGTGATAAAAAGTGTAACGTACTTTTTAGTGAAACCGGTAGTAAAATATAGAAAAACGGTATTACTATAGGAAGAGGCATTAGAAAACATGGAGTTTATGTCATTAAAATTGGTAATGAACCTAAAGATAAACTTTGTCTTACTTCTATGGATGATAATTTGACCTTATGGCATCGAAGATTGGGTCACGTCAATATGCGACTTCTTCAATCGCTATC
Source organism: Chrysanthemum seticuspe (assembly GCA_019973895.1). Classification (NCBI taxonomy): domain Eukaryota; kingdom Viridiplantae; phylum Streptophyta; class Magnoliopsida; order Asterales; family Asteraceae; genus Chrysanthemum; species Chrysanthemum seticuspe. The sequence continues at coordinate 282,101,733 of BPTQ01000007.1, forward strand.
ATCTAAAGAACTAGTAAGAGATCTACCAAAATTAAAATACGAACATCATTTTTGTGATGCTTGTAACGTAGGTAAGCAAGTCCATGCTAGTCACAAAGCTAAAAATATGGTCTCTACTACTAAGTGTCTAGAACTACTTCACATGGATTTATTTGGTCTATCTGCTATTCAAAGTTATGGAGGTAACTACTATACTTTGGTCATAGTGGAAGATTACTCTAGGTACACATGGACTAAATTTTTAAAGAATAAAATTGAAACATTCGATTACTTTGAAATATTAAGTAAGAAAATTCAAAGACAATTAGGAAGTCCTATAGTGTCTATTAGAACGAATCATTGTAGGCAAATTGATAATGAAGTGCAACTTGAAGCTTTTTGTGACGCTAATGGTATTACTCACAATTTCTCAGCTCCTCGCACTCCACAATCGAATGGGGTAGTTGAAAGAAAAAATAGAACCCTACAAGAAATGAGTCGCAACATGATAAATGAGCAATCTATTCCTCAAAAATTTTGGTGCAATGTCGTTGATACATCAACGTACATACTTAACCGAGTCTTAATTAGACCATTCTTAGGTAAAACTCCATACGAGTTACTTCGAGGAAAAAAGCCTACGTTAGAACATTTTATAGTCTTTGGTAGCAAATGTTTTCTACTTAACACTAAAGATTACATAACTAAATTTGATCCTAAATCGACCGAAGGTATCTTCTTAGGTTAGTCTCCTAATAGTAAAGCTTATGTTATATTAAATAAAGAAATAATGAAGGTTGAAGAGTCATTAAACGTAAAATTTGATGAAAGTCCACCTAAACCTACCCAACCTCTTGTCGATGACGAGATAATCGAAAGTGGAGCCATAGAAATTAAGGAAAATTTAAACAAAGAAGATGAATCATTAAACAATGAAATCATCAATATTAAAGAGTCTAAAGATCACGCTATAGATAAGGTCATAGGAAAGTTAAATGAAAGAACCTTAAGATCTCAAGTCCAAAACCAAAGTAGTTTATTTTGTTTTGTCTCAACCATAGAACCTAAAAATAAACAAGAAGGCATAAAAGTTGAAAGTTGGGTAATGGCTATGCAAGAAGAGTTAAATCAATTTGTTTCTAACAATGTTTGGACACTTGTCCCTCCACCTAATAATCAAACCATAATAGGAACTAAATGGGTATATAAAAACAAGTTAGATTCAAACGGTGTAGTGTCTAGAAACAAAGCTAGACTCGTTGCCCAAGGATATAATCAACAAGAAGGCATAGACTTTGATGAGAACTATGCTCCCGTGGCTAGATTAGAGTCTATAAGAATACTTCTTGCTTATGCTTGTGCTAATGATCTTAAGCTTTTTCAAATGTGTAGGATCATACATATTATGTTGTTTGATGATTCGGGGTGGTCTAGGGAGATGATTATACAAGAGTGCCATGTTTAGAGAGATGAAGAGAGGAGAGGGAGTTCTTGAAAGAGAGTTAAAACAAAAAAGAAGAAAGTTAGATTGAAAGAAGCTCCACCCCTTCCAAGGATGGAAGGGGTATTTATAGTTACAGACTACACGCCCTCCTGTCGGGCTATGGATCAGGCATACAGTGGGTAAAGACCCGTCCTTCCTCCACGGTGTTGCTCTAAACTAAACTATGCTAATAACTAACTAATAAACAAGTAAATAATGATTTGTCTACGAGCTAACATATGCTAGACTATAATTGGGGTGACCTGCACTTCCTTATGGAATTTCCAATTCCTAACAATCTCCCCCTAAGGGAGGTCACCCCATGAAATATATTTTGAATCATAGCATTCTATTTTGTCTTCAGTTCTGAGCTCGTAGAATTAAATTCTTCAAGTTCCACATTCTTTGTGCTTTAGTAGTGATTCATCAAAGTCCGATTACTTTGTACTTTCAGTGGAGGTCTTTGAACTGATCCACATCTTGATGATCTTCGAGCTTTCATTAAGATCATCAGCCACAGTAAATCTTTGGATCACCCTTTATTGTGTTTCCATCATTTGTTGTTGTGACTTTTGGACCGACATGCTCACACTTTCTGGATCATGACATCTTTTCATCAGAGTGGCGGAAGCATCTTTGTTGTATGTCATTGATTGTCATGATTTTCTTCAATTAAGTGTGAATGCTGTGAGCATGCGGTTGTGAACTGAGTTCTCAACTCTGATCAGCTGCAACCGTCCAACAGTTCCTGCAAACAACAGTTAGCACTAAAACACACGAAAGTGTCTTTGTTCACTTTCGTTGAATATAGTTGCAAGAACCACAGTTCCCCGTTGATCAGTATAAATATTGCCTGTGATCAGGTAGAGTTCCGAAGAATCTCCTTGACAGGGTTTCGCAGCTGTTCTAGCCGTTCTCAAATCGGAGCGTCCCAAAGAAGACAACATGGAGTGAGTGAACCAGCGAATTGAGATTCACTGATTGTTGAAAAATTGATTTGAAAAACAATCGCGTATTGCTTGAAAAAAGAGTTTTGCAATACGACGAAGGTTTTATAAGAAAGATCAATTTTCAATCAAAAATACTTTTTATATTTGAAAAAGAATACACATTCGATGTGCTAGAGAAAAGAAGAGATTTGCACACCGAACGGTTTTTCCAAAAGTATTTTTTTCAATCAGAGATACTTTTTGTGTTTGAAAACATGAATACACATTCGATGTGCTAGAGAAAAGAAGATTTGCACATCAAACGGTTTTTCCAAAAGTATTCGTCAATTCATTTCCTGGACCAAGGTTGATTCAAGAATGAATCGCCCCATTGTTTCTATCCAGTTGTCACAAGCTTGATCTTTAGAAAAAATCTCACATGTCACCCACCAAGAGCTTGTTTGATGTTGGCTCTAGAAGGATTTCCATCTTCATCGTGAATACTTTTACATGTCACTCGGATGTTCTGGCAATACCACAAGGATAATGCGTAGGACTCTCAATATATACTTACTTTCCACATTATGTTAAACAGCAAGTCTTCATTAACTATGTGTCCTAATGAGATATTGTGGATGATCTCTTGGCTCTAGACTCAATTGTGCACATTTGGTTTCCTATACCGGAGACTAGGGAGAGGGTCTCCTTCTTCAATATCAACAATCTCTAAGAGAAATTTGATAGATTATGTAGGTTCCCCGTGAGAATGAAACAAGTCCTTTTAAGAGGAACTTGAGTAGCTTGGGAAGTTAGGTGCAGTGCGTCACTGGGTCCATGACGTCTTGTCTTCAATACCAGTGTTACCTTAGTAGAAACCAGTAGCATATATATTGAACCCGGTTTCTGCCCTAAGGTTGAATTAATGGAGGGCTATTTCTTTTCACCCTTTTCTCATTCAATTCCTTTTCATTCTTCAACCCCTTCAGTGCTTACCGAGACTTCATAACTAGAACCTTGTTGGGTTTATTCCAGTACTAGCTCTGTCTCAGTCCGCACACTTCTCGTATTCTCATTTTTCTCCTTTTTTCATCATACCTAAGGACTTCTACACTATCTAGTGGATTGTCCCTGGGTAGATCCCTCTGGCTCTAGCGGGATCGTGTGAACGAATACCTAACCTAACCATCCTTATAACACCATGCATAAAGTAAATTGGTCGGTCTTTTGGTATTGTTCTTTCCTTCTTGAAACCGATTGAAAAATCATTTGGAAAATCAATCAAGGTACTTGTGATATAAAATCAAAACATTTTGTACCTTAATTGTTTTTGATCATTTAGAAATGCTCCCCCTCAACATGTGCATATGATATTGAAATTGTTTAGCACATGGAGGCAAGAGTTCTTTGAAATATATTCTTGATCACAATTTTCGTGGAAAAAGCCATTTTGTTTTTGATCATTTAGAAATGCTCCCCCTCAACATGTGCATATGATATTGAAATTGTTTAGCACATGGAGACAAGAGTTATTTGAAATATATTCTTGATCACAATTTCCGTGGAAAAAGCCACTTGATTTTCTTGGTAAATTCTCCTCCTCAAAATGTGCGTTGGTTATTTAAAATCATTTAACACATAGAAGAAGGAGGTTTTTGAAGAACTTCCACGATCACACTAGCCATTAAGAAACCATTAGAAAATCAATCAAGGTACTTTAGGTTGAAACATATAAATCTTTGTACCTTGATAGTATATTTTCTTTTGAAATGCTCCCCCTCAATATGTGCTTCGAGATTCGAAAGCGTTTAGCACATATGGGAGAGCAGCCTGCACTTTTGAATCAAATCGATCATCATTTATCTGTTTTCATAATTAAATCACAAATTCTCCTCCGATCAAAAATATCAAACCCTTTGAGATTTTGGATCCCAAGTGATTTAATAAGGTTTATAAAACATGGGAGAAAATGTGGCCTTGTTTAAATAATCTTCTGGTTTTTTTGGTTAAATGCTCCACCTTAAACATGTACATCATGTATTTGAAATCGTTTAGCACATGAAGGAAGGAGTGATTTTGAAACAATTACCCTTTTAAAACCGATTTGAGATTTAAATCACGATCTCTCCCCCGATCAAAAATTTCAAACCTTTTGAGATTTGTGATCTCAGTTGATTTAAATCATTTAGAAAATTTTGGGGAAAGACGTGGCTTGATTTAATTTTTGAAATTGACCGATGAGGACCAATTATAGACATTAAAGATTGTTAGTGTCAGGTATGATAGTTTTAAGAGATCTTTAAGTAAAATAAAAAATTTCACAATCAAACAAGAACAGAAAAATTTCATTTCGCAAGATCTTTGAGTTTTAAAGAAAATCATACCATGACATAACATTAAATCTTTAGATCACCACTTATTTTGTACAAAACGAACTTTTATGAAGAAATATCGTTTGAAAATATTTAATTTCAAATCATTCTCCCCCTCAATCAATGACCGTAGTCGTTGATTGAGTGACTTATATTTTAACAAAATGAAGTCCGGTTGATTTTCAAAAATTAAGTCCGATTTATTTTCAAAACAATATTTTTCGATTTTCACAACAATTTTAACAAATTTGTTTGAAAAATGGTGTTATTCACTACTTGTCCTGCACAAAGATACGCTAGGTGGATAAGAAGCTTCTGTTGTTGCTGTAGGGCTGGAAGAAACCATCTGCAGATGCAGTGAGATCTCTGACGTTGCATCTATCATGCCAACTCTCTATAGAGATCCAATTAAGCTCCGTTTCTTCATTTGTCGACCCAAGAAGTAGTTTCCCTTTCCTTTCGGCATCCAATCATCTTATTTTGTAGGATCCGGATCAGGAACATTCTTATTAACCATCTTATCTGCATACGTTAGTCAACACAAACAGATATATGGTGGTCGACAACACCCAAACAGCAATCGACTAATAAAAGTCAATCCAACATATCAATCAGATCATGTAAAGCATGGGAATAATGTGTTCATCAAACTCTAATCATCTAATTCTAACAATCACATCCTAGATTCCTAGTCCTTCAACATAGGCAAATATCTTTTTCTGATAAGCACGTAGGATGATTAAGAAAGCCCGTTAGATGATGTAAATTTGAAAAACATTCTCCCTCTCAATCAATGACTCATTTCATAAAATGTTTTTAACCATGCTGAAGTCATTGATTGGGTTATGCAAATTTATGTAAACACCAAGTCTGATTGATTTTGAAGCAACTCAATTTATACCAATTTTTGTAAAACAAATATTTTTCTGAAGAATTATAGAAAGAAAAAAATTTGAGTAGGAAAAACAGTCTTTTGGTTGACATGCTTTCCTCATTTAGTTTTAGGATAAGTGCACGATATTTATGAAAAATGGTTTAGCGCAGCTGATAACGCTCAGATTGTGCATGTTTTTAGTAGCGTTATGTGTGCTTTTATATCTGTTGTTTGGTTATATTTGCGTGATTATAGTACTTAAACGCATCGAAAGATGTTTTTCTAGTGTTTGTAACCAAGTGCAGGGAAAATAGAAGGAAAGTAAAGAAATATTCAGAAAATGGAAGATTCCCGTTTCAGTAAGCCTAAATCAGTATCTCATAGACCTTTGAAGACCATAGTGATTGAAGAACCAAGTTTTACAAGACAAAGAGAATATAATATCAAGTTTCCGTATCTCAGAAGATCCAACCGGATCAGTTGCTCATGCAACCGGATCAGTTGGAATACGACCAGAAACAACATTATGACCATCACCAACCGTTCGGTCGCAACCCGCAACTGGATCGGTTGGCCACGTTTGTAGAAGACCAACCGGATCGGTTGGTCATATGACCGATCCGGTTGGAGAAGCTGCATATGCCAAATCTTCACCACTAAGTTTCCCCTTTGCATCCAAACGATTCTAGGTCCTTCTCTTGGTGTATTCTAGTCCCTTCCTAACTCCTTGGAGGCCAAGTTCAGCAATTAATACCCTAGGCCTTGGAGTTAGTATAAATAGAGGTCATTTGTGAGCATATGAGACACACCTCAAATACAAATCTCTCTACTCATCAAACGAAGCTCTTAAGCTCTCAAATTCGTCCTTACAAGTCCAGGGAAGTTTGGAGTTCCAGAAGTTCCACAATTGGAGGCCAAATCACCAAGAAGTCTACCCCAATACTTTGGGAATCATTACCTCACCATTTGTAATCTTATTCCAAGCATTGTAAGACTTTTAATCATGTTTTCTAATGATCAAAGTTCTGAGTTTATGTTCATGTTTGCTATGAGTGGCTAGTTTCTTTATACACTTGCTTAAATGATGTTGATTATCATATGATTAGTTAGTGATTGTGTTAACATGTTTTAATTCAATTTCAAGTTGATTCTAAATCCAATTGTGCTAAAGTTTCATAGTGACATTTTTTAATCAAGTTTGGCTAATTGATAATAATCGTTGAGGTCGAAAGAACTTATTGTTATTCAACTAGTCATAATCATTTTGTCTATGGATGATTGTTTTTACCCATTATTCTTGATTATACAAAGGAACTAAGGTGTGGTTGTAATAGAAACGCTTTTTGATTATCAAATTGGATTGGTTGGAAACATCTAAAAGGTCGTAAGATTAGTTGTTGAGAATCAATTGTAGCCTTTTGTCTATGATCGGTTACCTTTTGTATTGACCATTTCTTAAGCAATTTGATAAACAAATGGATGTTTTTGTGTTTAAGTTAATGCATGTAGACTTATGAAACTTGAATTGATTGGTTAAACTTAACGCTTGTTTTTATGAACTAAAATCTTGACGAAGGTTTAACTTGTAAGAACAATAGATTAGTCTTCCAACTAATTATCATAACCAACATGTTAAGAGGTTAACACAATCACATTAATCTATGATATGAAACTAGTTTAAGAAAGTGTAGTTTTTAATCATCTGAAGTTCATTATATCTATTTGCTTTGTTTTATGTTTTGGATAGACTCTGTTAATTCAACCTTGTGTTTAGAATCACTCAAATCCCTGCGAACGATCCCGACTTACCTTCATAATCTTGCTATAACGGACGAGTATACTTGCTCGTATGTGTTATTGGTAATATTGGTAATTCACCTTTTATATATTTAAAACTTGTACACACCCAGTACATCAAGTTTTTGGGGCCGCTGCCGGGGATTTGATTGTGTTTCAAAAAGTTTTTGAATTTCGCTCAGTCGATTCAACCCAAAATTTTTTCTCAGAAACCTTAACCGGATCCGGTTGTCCCTCAACCGAATCGGTTACAAGTTTTACCCATAACCTATCTGGTCTAACTGATCGGTCGCAACCCGCAACCGATCCGGTTACCTAATCTGTCTTTGGAAAACTGTTTTCGTTGTTTGTCCGTGTGTTTAAATATTGCCTGGATTCTCTAGGATATTGTATGAACACTCGAGCAGCGGGAATAGAACCAATTACACCTCTTACCAACCCCGAACGATTGATTCGAAGAAGAAGAAGAACACTTTTTATACCATTGGAAAATCGTGTACCAAGAGTACCAAACCCACCATTTGATAACCTCATAGAAGCCAAAGTTGTTTACAACCCTTTCCCCAACTTAACTTTTCCCATGGCGGACGATCAACCCATGTGGGGAACCAACCGAACCGTAGCACCAACACCCGAAAGTGCTGTTTTTACTGTCGATCTTGGTGACAACTTCACCGTGAAGGGACATCACCTTTCTATGATCAAAGACCGACAATTCGATGGCCGTTCACGAGCCGATCCACACAAACACATTGCCGAATTCATCAAAATTTGCGGCATGTTCCGTTATGGCAACACCGATGTCAATGCCATCAAACTCAAACTTTTTCCATCATCACTCGCCGGAGATGCTAAAGTATGGTACAATGAATTAACCCCAGGAATCATCAATACTTGGGAGGAGATGAGACAAGCTTTTGTAAGCCGATTCTTTCCACCTGCCATGTTTGATCGATTAATGGGAGAAATTCGTGCTTTCAACCAAAATCCAAACGAATCACTTGTCGAAGCTTGGCTTCGAATGAAAGATTTGCTTCGTAGTTGTCATGGACATGGATTATCCAAAGGAACCATTATCCAAATCTTTTACCATGGACTAGATGAATTCTCTCAAGGCATCCTTGATGCTGGAGGAATTTTTCTCTATAAGACTCCCAACGATGCACATCAATTGCTCGAAGATCGAGTACTTCTCAAACTTGATTGGTCTAAAGATTCCAAAACTAAAACTCTCCGAAAAACCGTTGCTTTTGTCGAAAACACCGATACTTCAAAACTCATGGAAAAGATGGAAGCGTTAACCTCAAAAATCGACTCGCAATACAAAGATATCAAAGATGAAATGAAAGAAATGCGAGATGGATGCAACAATTGTGGAGGAAATCACCCATCGTCCGAGTGCGACGATAAACCTATGGGTGGACCGAAGGAAGGAGAAGCAAGTTACGCTCAAGGAGGATAACGTGGAGGAGGATATCGTAGTAATTATTACGGTCGAAATTCTGGAAATTGGCAAGATCGCCGACCAAGGGATGACAACCGTGATTCTCAACCACGAACTGACGATCCACCACCACGAAAACCCGACAAAAAGATGGAAGAAACCGAATTCGCGAAAACCATGAGAGAATTCGTGGCTAATAAAAAATCTGCAAATGATTTTATCAAAAATCGATTTTTCAATCTCAAAGCTAAAGTTGAGCAAGGACAGAAAAATCATCAAGCATCTATCCAAGATCTTGAAAACAAGTTTGGCAGACTTTCTGACCAACATTCCGCTAGACCATCTGGTTCATTGCCAAGTAATACCCAATCCAACCCAAAACCATCAAATGATAAGACGTACCGTCCACCACAAACAAGAAATGAGCATATCAATGCTGTCTTCACAAGAAGTGGTCTCTCGCACGATCCACCACCAAATCCTAATACTCCTGTCACCATTGATATTGAGGATGAAACCGAGGAACCAAACACAACTCAAACCACCAAAAAGAAAGACATTCCTTCCGTTAAGGCGTATACACCAAAAATTCCTTATCCTCAACGCCTAAAGAAAGAAAAGATAGAAGAGCGTTATAAGAAGTTCATTGAAATAATCAAAGAGGTTAGACTCAATGTTCCTCTCGTTGATGTCTTAGCCGGAATGCCCAATTACGGGAAATTTTTGAAAGAACTTCTTAATAACAAAAGCAAGCTTGAGCAAATATCAGCAACTTTTCTTAACGAAGAATGCTCAGCTATTGTCCAAAACAAAATCCCACTAAAGCTCGGAGATCCTGGGAGCTTTCTTATTCCATGTACTTTCAGGAATAACGTTAAATGTGATGCTTTAGCCGATCTTGGCGCAAGTATCAATTTGATGCCTTATTCGCTGTATTCTAAGTTTTGCAACAACAGCCTGAAACCAACAAAAATGAGCATCCGATTAGCAAATCATTCCTATCAATATCCTGTGGGAATCGCCGAGAATATGCTTGTTCAAGTCGGTAAATTCATTTTTCCCGTGGACTTTGTGATCTTGGAAATGGAAGAAGATAGTAAAGTTCCACTCATCTTGGGAAGACCTTTCCTAAATACCGCCGATGCAATCATCAAAGTGAAAGGAAAAGAACTCAACCTTGGAGTTGGAGAAGATCGAATCACTTTTCTAATCGATAAAGCGATGCGCTACCCACATTCCAGTGATGACACTTGTTTTAACATCGATGTTATTGATGAAGTCACTGATGAAGAATTGGACGCATTACTTAATGAGTCCGACCCATTCATGACTACTTCTGAAAAAATCAATGAAACAGATTTTGACAAAGAATTTGATGATTTAATGAAAGTAGAATTTGAAGGAGATAACTCAGAAGAAGAAGAAATGGAGGAAGAGGAAGAAAATTTTGAAGAAATAACCTTTAATAACGAGATGCGAATTAAATCCTCTATCGAAGAACCACCCACAGATCTCGAACTCAAACCTCTCCCAGATCATCTTGAATATGCTTACTTGGAGGAAAACTCTCTTTTTCCAGTAGTCATATCTTCATTTCTTGAGGACCATGAGAAAGAAAGTTTAGTTTCTGTCCTAAAAAATCACAAACAAGCTTTCGCTTGGAAAACATCCGACATCCCAGGAATTAGTCCCAATTTTTGCAAACACAAAATCAATTTTGAAGAAGGGATTAAACCTGTGGTAGAATGTCAACGTCGACTCAATCCCAACATGAAAGAAGTTGTTAAAAAGGAAATCATAAAACTTCTCGATGCTGGAATCATTTACCCAATTGAGGATAGCCCTTGGGTAAGCCCTGTTCACTGTGTTCCTAAGAAAGGAGGAATGACGGTTGTGACTAATGAGCGAAATGAACTAGTTCCAACTAGAACTGTCACTGGCTGGCGCATTTGTATTGAATATCGTAAGTTAAACAAAGCCACCAGAAAAGATCACTTTCCGCTCCCGTTCATGGATCAACTGCTTGAAAGACTGGCAGGAAATAAATTCTTTTGTTTCCTCGACGGATTTTCAGGATATTTCCAAATTCCCATCGATCCTCACGATCAGGAAAAGACCACTTTCACTTGTCCTTTTGGAACTTACGCATATCGGCGTATGCCTTTTGGTCTTTACAATGCACCTGCGACTTTTCAAAGGTGTATGATCGCCATATTCCAAGACATGCTAGAAACCTCCATGGAAGTTTTCATGGATGACTTTTCAGTCTTTAGAGACTCATTTGAAGCTTTTCTTTCTAATCTCGACAAAATGCTCGATAGATACGAAGCTGCACATCTTGTCCTTAACTGGGGAAAATGCCACTTCATGGTAACCGAAGGAATTGTCCTTGGCCACAAAATCTCCAGTGCAGGAATGGAAGTCGACAAAGCTAAGGTCGATGTCATCTCAAAACTTCCACCACCAACTAACGTCAAAGCCGTTAGAAGTTTTTTAGGACATGCTGGTTTTTACCGCCGATTCATCAAAGATTTTTCAAAAATATCTCGTCCGATGACAAAACTTCTTGAGAAAGAATCTATCTTTAACTTCGACGATGATTGCATAAAAGCTTTTGAAACACTGAAATCTCAACTTACTAGTGCTCCGATCATGGTTTCGCCTAATTGGTCACTACCCTTTGAACTTATGTGCGACGCAAGCGATTTTGCTGTTGGAGCCGTCTTAGGGCAACGTGAAGGAAAACACTTTTGGCCTATATATTTTGCTAGCAAGACACTGAATAGTGCTCAGCAAAATTATACCATCACCGAAAAAGAATTACTGGCAGTCGTTTTCGCATTCGACAAATTCCGATCATACCTCGTGCTCTAAAAAACAGTCGTTTTTACCGATCATTCAGCGCTCAAGTATCTGTTCACCAAGCAAGATGCTAAAACACGTCTTATTCGATGGATTTTGCTACTCCAAGAATTTGACATCGAAATCAAAGATAAGAAAGGAGCAGAAAATCTTGCTGCAGATCATTTATCTCGTCTTGAAAATCCCAATCTTGAGGAATTAAAAGAAGAAGAAATCGATGATTATTTTCCCGATGAAACTCTCATGACCATCGACGGAAATGATGATCCTTGGTTTGCTGACTTTGCGAACTACCTCGCAGGAGGAATTCTCAAAAAAGGTCTAACTCATGCTCAAAGAAGCAAATTCTTTTCGGAACTTAAATAGTACTTTTAGGAAGAGCCATATCTTTTCAAAATATGTCCCGATGAGATGATCCGAAGATGTGTTTCTGGTTCCGAAACCCGAAAAATTCTTGATGAATGTCATCATGGCCCAACTGGGGGACATTATGGTCCTTCCACCACAGCTAAAAAAGTTTTTGATGCTGGATTCTATTGGCCAACTATATTCAAAGAAGCACACACACTTGTTCAAAACTGTGACGCTTGTCAAAGAACAACCAATCTCTCTAGAAGAGATGAAATGCCATTAACAAGCATTCAAGTGTGTGAAATATTCGATATTTGGGGAATAGATTTCATGGGACCTTTCCCTAAATCCCACAAATTCGAATATATTCTCGTTGCTATAGATTATGTGTCCAAATGGGCAGAAGCTGAAGCTTTACCAACAAACGATGCTCGTGTGCTCGTTAATTTCCTCAAAAAGCTTTTTGCTCGTTATGGAATTCCCAAGGCATTAATAAGCTATCGAGGAACCCATTTCTGTAACCAACAAATGGAGAAAACCATGAAAAGATATGGAGTTCATCACCGATTCGCGACGGCCTATCATCCACAAACCAGTGGTCAAGTTGAAAATACCAACAGAACTCTCAAAAGAATTCTAGAGAAAACAATGAAGGACAATCCTTCAGTGTGGGCAAAGAAACTTGACGATGCTCTGTGGGCATTTCGTACGGCTTATAAAACTCCAATTGGCACAACTCCTTACAGACTCTTGTATGGAAAAACTTGTCATTTGCCGTTCGAAGTTAAACATCGTGCTTATTGGGCCCTCAGAAACTGCAACACCGATCTCAAAATAGCTAGAGAAAAGAGATTCCTGCAATTGCATGAACTCAATGAATTAAGACTCCAAGCTTATGAAAATTCCAAACTGTATAAAGCTAGAACAAAAGCTTATCACGATAAAAAGCTACGAGTTCGTAAAGAATTCAAGGCCGGAGACACAGTTCTGCTTTTTAACATGAAATTTAAATTCAAAGCTCCTAAATTACAACCAAAATGGTTTGGACCATATGTCGTTAAACATGGATATCCATCTGGGTATGTCGAACTCTATGACAAACAGGGTGGAAGTTTCATTGTTAATGGGCACCGAATCAAGTTATATTACGACACGGAGCAAACGAATGAAGTTTCAGTTGCGACAGTTTCACATGAAAATGAATTTGAAACGATCACCTTTGTAGCACCATTTCCAGGAAGAATCCCACAAATTGTTCCTTGGAAACCATCTGCTGAATTCGTTTGGGAAGATATCGAAGCTACTGGTGAAGAATTCATGTATATCCCCGAAATTTTCAAAATGTTCAAGGCTGCCCTTGCAGCTAAATAAATTCGGGAAGATTCGAGTCAGGCTGATGACTCGGTAATAAAACAAGCGCTTCTCGGGAGGCAACCCGTGTGTTCCTGATTTGATTTTCTGTGGTCACTCCCCAAAGTTTAAACCTTTGGTTGAACTTAAGTGTGGGGGGGGGGTGCCATCCTTTTAATAAAACCTTTTGTTTGTTTATAAGATTGTGTGCAGGTGGTGATTTCTCCAGTGGACGCTTGGAATGCAAAAAGTATTTTGAGCTGATAAACTCGTTGACATATCCGGTTTCATCTCTATTTTCCCTATTTCTATACTTTGAAGTTCGTTTTTCATTGAGGACAATGTTTAACTTAAGTGTGGGGGGGGGGGGGTGAATAGGAAAAATTAGAGTTTTCATGATAAAATTTTAAAATTTGTTTGCCCTTGTGATCTAGTTGTTTTCACACTTTTAGGATTATCTATTAGAATAACTGGATCAAACCACTGGTAATACTTAAAACTTCGAGATGTGTTCCGATTACTATTGCAATCCATTATGGGATCGATAAACATTTGCTAGCACATATTATACCCTTTTCCACTAAATTGTGAGGATTTGAGCCTATTTCTTATAAGCATACATCTTTTATGCTTGAATCTTTTGCTACGAGTGTGCCGGTGATTTTATTTATTCTAGAACTTGTGCTTGTAAATCATTACCAGACCGCAGTGAGATTGCATTCGTGCGATATAAGTGAATTCGTGTGACAAAGAGGCACCTTAGGATTTAACCCAAATGGCCTTCCATTTTACATCGAATGATATATTAGCTAGCCACATCAGTTAGTTAACCACCCACATGGACCCATTTGTAGTGCTCATTTTTAGCACTAGATACCCCTAGTTACACCCTCTGAGCCATCCTTTTCATTTTTGCTTCACCCAGAAAATACAAAAAGATTTTACACTTTAAACCTTAGCCTACCCCGTATCAATGTCTAAATGGTTGGTTGCTAGTCGCCTGGAAAGTGAAGATTGTTCAAATGATTATGAGTACCACATCCTACGAGATTGATTGAGCCATGCATTATGTCAAAAAAAAAATATGAGAAAATAATAGCCAATATGTTATGATCATGGAATAATTGTCATGGCAAAGCAAAAAGTTGTGGAAAGCAGAAAAGAAGAAAGCAAAGCTGTAATCATTTATTGGTTCGTGGAATGTTCGGTAGCTAGCAACACATGTATTAGACTTGATTTCATTTTTATTTTAACACCAATTCCATTATATTTCCCATGCCTTATCCTTACCCTTAACCCTTAGCCATATCATTATAACCCGAATAAAAGCCCTCTTTAGATGTTTTTACTTGGTGCTCATGCCACGTCGGTGGAGTTTTGTTTCTTGTACAAGCTTATGATAATAATCTAATCATGACTGAGCAATGAGTGTGATTTATCTTGTTACACCACTAAAAATGAGTGATTGAGTGAATTATATTTCGTTCTTTTTTCGTGAGGTGTTTTGAAATGTTAATCATGAAAGAAAATCATTGGATATTGTCAAACATCTTGATGTTTCACCTTTATAGAGCATAATTGATGAATCCTCTCTCGTATTTATACTTGGTTGATTTGCATCACATTTTTTCATAATCACGATCTTGTACCAGTGGATGTTTTTCCTAGATTTGCTTGAGGGCAAGCAAAGTTTAAGTGTGGGGGAATTTGATAACGCTCATATTGTGCATGTTTTTAGTAGCGTTATGTGTGCTTTTATATCTGTTATTTGGTTATATTTGCGTGATTATAGTACTTAAACGCATCGAAAGATGTTTGTCTAGTGTTTGTAACCAAGTGCAGGGAAAACGAAAGGAAAGTAAAGAAATATTCAGCAAATGGAAGATTCCCGTTTCAGTAAGCCTAAATCAGTATCTCATGGACCTTTGAAGACCATAGTGATTGAAGAACCAAGTTCTACAAGACAAAGAGAAGATAATATCAAGTTTCCGTATCTCAGGAGATCCAACCGGATCGGTTGGAATACGACCAGAAACAACATTATGACCATCACCAACCGATCGGTCGCAACCCGCAACCGGATCGGTTGGCCACGTTTGTAGAAGACCAACCGAATCGGTTTGTCGTATGACCGATCCGGTTGGAGAAGCTGCATCTGCCAAATCTTCACCACTAAGTTTCCCCTTTGCATCCAAACGATTCTAGGTCCTTCTCTTGGTGTATTCTAGTCCCTTCCTAACTCCTTGGAGGCCAAGTTCAGCAATTAATACCCTAGGCCTTGGAGTTAGTATAAATAGAGGTCATTTGTGAGCATATGAGACACACCTCAAATACAAATCTCTCTACTCATCAAACAAAGCTCTTAAGCTCTCAAATTCTTCCTTAGAACTCCATGGAAGTTTGGAGTTCCAGAAGTTCCACAATTGGAGGCCAAATCACCAAGAAGTCTACCCCAATACTTTGAGAATCATTACCTCACCATTTGTAATCTTATTCCAAGCATTGTAAGACTTTTAATCATGTTTTCTAATGATCAAAGTTCTGAGTTTATGTTCATGTTTGCTATGAGTGGCTAGTTTCTTTATACACTTGCTTAAATGATGTTGATTATCATATGATTAGTTAGTGATTGTGTAACATGTTTTAATTCAATTTCAAGTTGATTCTAAGATCCAATTGTGCTAAAGTTTCATAGTGACATTTGTTAATCAAGTTTGGCTAATTGATAATAATCGTTGGGGTCGAAAGAACTTATTGTTATTCAACTAGTCATAATCATTTTGTCTATGGATGATTGTTTTTACCCATTATTCTTGATTATACAAAGGAACTAAGGTGTGGTTGTAATAGAAACGCTTTTTGATTATCAAATTGGATTGGTTGGAAACATCTAAAAGGTCGTAAGATTAGTTGTTGAGAATCAATTGTAGCCTTTTGTCTATGATCGGTTACCTTTTGTATTGACCATTTCTTAAGCAATTTGATAAACAAATGGATGTTTTTGTGTTTAAGTTAATGCATGTAGACTTATGAAACTTGAATTGATCTTGAATTGATTGGATAAACTTAACGCTTATTTTTATGAACTAAAATCTTGACGAAGGTTTAACTTGTAAGAACAATAGATTAGTCTTCCAACTAATTATCATAACCAACATGTTAAGAGGTTAACACAATCACATTAATCTATGATATGAAACTAGTTTAAGCAAGTGTAGTTTTTAATCATCTGATGTTCATTATATCTATTTTCTTTGTTTTATGTTTTGGATAGACTCAGTTAATTCAAGCTTGTGTTTAGAATCACTCAAATCCCTGCGAACGATCCCGACTTACCTTCATAATCTTGCTATAACGGACGAGTATACTTGCTCGTATGTGTTATTGGTAATATTGGTAATTCACCTTTTATATATTTAAAAGTTGTACACACCCAGCACATCAGCAACACTTTCCTTTCTTGAAGAGCGGGTTGCTATCTGAAATAATAGCAAGCCATAGTTTAAGCACGGGTTACAGTCTGAAGTAACTGTAAGCCATATTTTGAGACATGTTTTGAAAAGAATATTTACACCTTCTGCTCGAACTTCATCTATGGTCCCGTGCCATTATTGAATGACATATTTAAAACCGTAGATGTTATCGATACCAGAAGACATGTCTTGAGAAAACATATTTTTGGTATTTTTCAAATTTTTTGATTTTTATAGGTTTTCGTTTGTTTTATATTTTTCTATTTTCTTTTTATAGGTTTTATATTTTTGTATTTTCTTTTTGATAAATATTTACTGAGATAGTTTAGATGATATAGTTTAAGAAGTATGACGATACGAGTACCGAGATAAGGATATCAAACAGCCCCGTTGTAGAAGATAGAAGTCATCATCTCTTAAACTTTCACCACCAAAGCTTCCAAGGCTCTTAAATTGAAGAAAGAAATTGAACCATCTGAAAGTGAGACTTTGGTAGCTTCCCCCAAAACCGAAAATCCTTTTGCTGAGTAGATTCGAAGCTCTATTTCAAGCTTGCCTTAGCCAGGTGCACAAAAAAGTACACCATTATCATCGATCTTGCTGCTCTTTTTAAGAATAATCATCATGATTCTTCGTTCGAGGTTATATCATCCAATAGAACAGCAATGTATCATCCCACACATAAAACAATCTTCTCATATTTCTTTTCTACTGACGTCTGAAGCGATGCATACAAAAAGTTGTCAAGAGACAAATTCCCCCAAGTAGTTGAATTGATGCCGCCAGTCTCTTGGAATAATGCTCAAGAACCCCGAATACACATATACCCAAAGACAGAGAACCTTATAACATCGAAGTAGCAGATTAAGTCCGATATCCAAAGAATAACCCCAAAGTATACTTTTCTCTCCCCTGAAGAAAGTGTATGAAGCTCAAGAACCCGAAGTACCCGAATGCCCAAAGAGAGAATAACCGATAACATTGAAGTAGCAGGCCGAATCGCTGATTATCTCTGTGGATGTCAACTCCGGAATAAGTGATTATATATCTGAATCACTAATTAAGCTCTCAAGTGAAACAGCTGAGTGTCCCCAATGTACACAATCTCTCTCCCCTGATGATTGCGATAACATCGAAATCATCACACACTTGTGTACCTCTTTTATCACCAGAAACTAAATCTTCCATCTCTTCCCCCACATAGTTGGAATAAGAACACTAAGCGCCATGAGTCAAACCTTGAGTTTCTCTGCGGTAATGACATTTGTCTTCCCGGGATATCTTCAATCACTTAGAAGTATTAAGCTCATCAAGTTTACTCGCGTTTAGATACGTGTCTCCTTCCCCCTTGCTGTTTTTGATACTTCAGAATCAGCAACTCATTGTAAGCCCAGATACTTGAAATCTTTTGAGAAGAACACTTTTAATCTTTATGAGAATCAAATTGCTGAAGAATGTGAGCAAGTCTAATTGGGGATTAAATATGACATTTCACTCTCCCCCAATTAGTGCTCTCCCCTAAACCGACAATCTGTTTGATAAATGCCCAGATTAAGAAGAAGTCTTTAGATAATCAAATGCAACTCGTCTTTAGTCTTCTAACATGCAGCAGAAAAATGTAGAACAGACTGTAGACTCGACCTTCTTCACGATTGTCCGAATGGGGAATAGAAAGTTAACATCTTCTTCTTACCACATGCATTCCCGTTAACTTGTATATAGCAGATCCCCTTAACTCAAATCCCTCCCAATCAAACAAGAACAGAAAGATGCTCATCAAGGAAATCAGCCTCGCAGCTGGAAGCACTTTGTCATAATCATATAAGCTTGTGAGAAGATGTCAACTAGCGGCTCTTAGAAGAAACTCCATGTGAAGATGACTCGATAAGAAGAAGCTCGGTTCTTACATGAGTTTGGAGCCGTATGACCATATATTCTCAGTATAACACAACATGTAGCAGTTCACTTTTTCTCCCCCTCAAGAATTTCATACGGAGTTGCCATTCTTGATTAAACAAGTGAGTATCATCCAAATGTAGTCTATTCACACTTCTCCCCCTCAAAGGTAGCATATGATGTCGCCATCATCATTATAATTGAGCAAGTGGAATAAGAAAACAACCAACAGTAGTTCGGTTCACTTGATGATTGAAAGCGCATGGAAAAAGTATGAAGCATGTTGATGAGAATGGTCATAATAAGAAGATTTCTCTTCTTCAGAAGATAAAGCGCACTGAAACGTACACTTTTCTTTTCTTTAGAGAACGAGGCTTGAACTATTGTGTTCAAACGTCATAATCTCTCTCTTTTCAGCATCTCTTGGCAAAACTTGCAATCAACCCCATTATCATTCAGTAGGCTCTTTGTCGTGACAGCTAATGGAGAAAAACCCAATATGATGAATTTGACCCTGAAGTGAATTTACCCGAACTCGTGACTTAAACTTGTACACATGTAACAAAGAATGGTGCCGAGAGTTCATCCCCCTTTGAATCCCTAAGTACTCTATACTCTTCATCCAACCAACCATCAAGTATAAGACGTACATCACCTCTTGAAAATCCACAATTTAATGTGACACTGAGCACTACAACGTAACTCCTTAAAGTGATAGTTATTTTGTGGTGGTAAGAGCCAAATTCCCCTAAGTGGTAAAAGAAAAGGAAAAGTCACCAAAAAATAACTAGATTTCCAAGTCTTCGTTTTTGAAAGTATTAAAAGCTCGAAGAAGGATCTCGAAGAATCTTCATCCAACCATCCCCGATACCTTCAGATACTAAGTACACTTTCCCGTGAAATTTCACTTCAACCTCAAATAGATAATACTGAATTAATGCTGTTGTCAAATTTTCTGATTAAAAGCTCAAATCTAGCCTCCTTTGACGTTTTAAGTGAACTATGATAATGGTTTCATCCCGACCATGGTTAAAAGCACATCCAATTCATGAAGTACACCCTTTATCCCTTCTTCGAAGTAGAAACCGTACCACCAGCATCAGATAAGATCCTGAAATACACTTTCCTTTCTCCAGGATGATTCCATCATTACGGGATTTTACAATTCTATGGTTTAAACCGAGAAATAGTTTCTTTCGCGGGATTTTACAAAACCAAGAATAAACCGTAAGATAGATCCGGAAATGCACTTTACTATTACCGGGATGTTTCCATTTTCACGGGATTTTACAAATCTATGATTTAAACCGAGAAATAGTTTCTTTCGCGGGATTTTACAAAATCAAGACTAAACCGTAAACAATGTCAGTTTGAATGTTTTATGACAACTTTGGTTTAGGTGAATATCTGTTTTAGGGGAACATGCAGCGGTTCATCAACGATTATTCTCCATCATCAACAATATTATCAACAATTCTTTACCCATGTGTAGACAACTTCACAAACCATACTAAGTCAAGTAGTATACACTACTTCCCCTGAGGTTGACCGTAAGACATCAAATTACACGTTTCTCCCCCATGATGGTTTCGAACTTTCAGAAGCATCATAACGTGTACGACCATTTGCACGAGAAGTTCTTGTCATAAGCAAACATCTTTAAGAATCATGGCTTACACTGAAGATTTTAGAAAGATTTTGCTTAGACTGTGAGGTATCATTGACATTCAATAGCATCAAACAATCTATGGGAATTGCTGATCACATCTCATCCATTCAACTCTTTGGTAAACACATCATCCACGTATTTAGTCGGCTATTGCAGTTACCACTAGAAGATGTAAGTCTGATATACCAATGCTTGAACATGAAGTAGAATTCCCCAGATTTATTACTTAAGCTTGTACTAATCCTTGTGAAAAAGAAACGGTGTACCTAATGTACAAAACCTCTTGACGTATCCTCAACTGCGTGAGACACCGAAGTGATAGTTACGTTGTGGGTTAAGCAAGAAAGAATCACAAAAGTAACTAAATAGCCAAGTCTTTATCACACTCTATAAATGCCAAACAAGTCATCTTCGCGGAAGGGTAGAAAGAAAGAAGACGAAATAAGTAAAGGCGCCCGGAAAACCTCACTTCAAATTCAAATAAGAAATACCGACCAAACAACCCCGTAGTCAACATTTTCCAATATCAATTAAAGTCGTGACATAATGTTCTCTGTGAAAATGTATATACCAAAGTACCAAACCTCATTACATAACGAGTCTCAGCATCATATCAAATCTCATTGTCAAATCTCGACCAAATCGCAAGACTTATTATCAAACCGCATCAGCTCAGTCCAAAATAATCAAATAATCATCAACAATTCGAATCAAGTCTAAAAAAAATCATCCGATCCAAAATCCATTAAGCCCTGTCCAATCCGAATCCTATGCAAGTCCAAGTCAAATAGTGTATACCAGTACAACATGTAATGAAACAAACGTAATACCCAGTTATAAACGTAGTACACAACTGCATAAGGACCTTTCCATAGATAATCACTATCTCACCCGATCAATTACCTAAGAGTGAAAACGTGATATTCGGGTCACAATCTTACGTTTAATACACTTGTAGACCTAAATCATCACAAATGTTTATATTACCTATAGGCGTAATACATATGCATTATCACAGATATTGTGCACTTGTAGTGATTATCTCGGTCCATTGTCCATGTCCATTCACAAGACTCGGTTCGTTCAATACTCATCAAGTTTGGTCCAGTCCAATAATACAAATCCAATCAAACATCATAGCCCATCCAAATCCACTAGCGGCCCAAGTCAAGAATTGTTAATTCCCATTAAGGCCCGAACCATTCAACTCAATTACCCTAATATTTCGGTGTATAAAACATACATAACACACACTTACAACCCTAATAATCCTCCCGTTTTATCACACGCCTACCACTCCAACTAATTCTCTCCTTCCCCTAAAATCACTCCTCTAACCCTAATAATTCACACAGAAGATACGCCTCCCTCCTGACTACTCACATCAAGCCGTTCCTCTCACTTCAAGTTCGTGTCATTAAACATGATTTTCACATATCAACTTCACAAAAACAGAAAACGAATCAATTTAATTCAAACATTGTTTTTGTTATCCTCTGATTTGGGGATGCCGCAGGGTTGGCTTGGACCTACGAATCCGCTTCAAGGACTTAGATTCGCCACAAGGATGGCATGAGCGACTTGTAACTGCCACAGGGATGGCATGATGCTCGACACCAAGGTAGGTATATTGATTCTTTTTGTTTAGTTTTGAACGAATCAGGAGAGACCAATTAATCATTCTTGATAGTTGATTTTTTCTTTAAAGATTCAGATATTACAAAGGGATTAAACTCCTAGATTGATCTATGAAGCATAAGCTCATTTGTGTATAGATCGTTTGAGATCTATGTATTTGTAGAACCACACACAAATTGAACAAAGCTGAGATCGAACCTTCCTCACCAATTACTTTACTTTGATAATAGTCCAACATCCGAATCTCATAAAAAGATTTAAATACATAATGTTTATCATCCTTTTTTAGTGATTCGAATATTTCCAGATGTTTTGAGTTGTTAGTTAGAGGTTGGATCGATGATGAACTTGATTCGTGTGATATGACACTTGAAAATAGTCTTTGAGAGATGGTTAAGTACACGAACAAAAATTCTGAGGTCATGTATCCTTTTAATTTTTGTTATATGGCTGAGATGAGCTTGATTGTATGTTGTTGTTGATGGTTGTCAAGTCATGTGGTTGTAGATGAGATAGACATTGGTAGATGGTTAAATGAGAAATTATTGTTGTATGTTGATGTGCTTGATATTGTATTCGATAGTAGTGATGAGATGAATATTGATGTTTGACATAAGTTATTAGTTGATCAGTTAATCAAAATGCTTTTGTAGTCAAACTGCACTGAGTCTTGAATCAAAACGCATCACTGTTAATTAAACCGCTTAGAAAAGGCGTCAAAACGCACTTCCCAGTTGATTTTTCAACAAACCGCATCATTTATAAATCAAAACGCATCCCATTTTGAACATGACAAATCGCATAGAAAAATGCGTCAAAACGCACTTTTTGAACTGACAAACCGCATGATCAGAAGTCCTCAAATCGCACCAAATACATTGAATATGGACAGTTTGCAGACAAACCGCATGGTAGAACAACAGGTCCACAAATCGCATACAATAAAATGTATGCATTCAGAAACGTCTTAAAAACAGTTTAACATACCAGTATTAAAACAGTTTCGAACCTGATTAGCAATATGACCACCAACATATTCAAACTTAACCAACAAAGCTTAAAACCAAAAAACGCGAATAGGTCTCACATAAAATCAGTAAGAATTTCAAAATGATAACCAACTTGACACAATTCACAACATGTTTAAATATCCAATCAGCAACAAAGCATCAAACATCACGCACCCATATCAAACCGCATCAAAGATACACAAACCGTAGAATCACACAAACCGCATTAAAGAACCATTTGAATCAACACAAACAACAATACCTAGGCTCTGGTACCATTTGTAGGATCATACATATTATGTTGTTTGATGATTCGGGTGGTCTAGGGAGATGATTATACAAGAGTGCCATGTTTAGAGAGATGAAGAGAGGAGAGGGAGTTCTTGAGAGAGAGTTAAAACAAAAAAGAAGAAAGTTAGATTGAAAGAAGCTCCACCCTTCCAAGGATGAAAGGGGTATTTATAGTTACAGACTACACGCCCTCCTGTCGGGCTGTGGATCACAGTGGGTAAAGACCCGTACTTCCTCCACGGTGTTGCTCTAAACTAAACTATGCTAATAACTAACTAATAAACAAGTAAATAACGATATGTCTACGAGCTAACATATGCTAGACTATAATTGGGGTGACCGACACTTCCTTATGGAATTTCCAATTCCTAACAAAATGGATGTTAAAAGTGCTTTTCTAAATGGCTTTATTACTGAAGAAGTCTATGTAGCTCAACCTTCGGGATTTATTGATTTCGAAAAACCTAAACACGTGTACAAACTAAAGAAAGCTCTTTACGGTCTTAAACAAGCCCCAAAAGCTTGGTATGATAGACTCAAATCATTTTTAATAAAAAACAACTACACCATGGGGTAGTTGATAATACACTTTTTACTAAGAAAAAGGAGTCACATATAATTATTGTTCAAATATACGTGGACGATATTATATTCGGATCGACTTGTCAAGACATGTGTGATGATTTCTCAAAAATCATGCATGATGAGTTTGAAATGAGTATGATGGGAGAACTAAGTTTCTTTCTTGGTCTACAAATCAAACAACTAGAAGATGGTATCTTCTTTAATCAATCCAAATACATAAAAGAAATGTTAAAGAAATTTGGTTTAGAAGAGTCAAAACCCTTAATAACACCAATGTCATTCGACACTAAACTTACAAAAGATGAAGACGATGAATCCGTTGATAACACAAAATACCGTGGCATGATTGGTAGTCTTCTCTATCTTACAGTTAGTCGGTCGGATATCATGTTTAGTGTTTGTCTATGTGCTAGGTTTCAAGATGACCCTAAAACATCACATCTAGAAGCGGTCTAAAGAATATTTAGATACATTAAGGGTATGACTCAATTGGGATTATGGTATCCTAAGGGAACGGGGGTAGAAACTATTGTATATGCGGATTCTGACCATGCAGGTGATTATGTTGACCGAAAGAGTACAAGTGGTGTATGTACTTTTATGGGATTTTGGCCATATTAACAACCGAAGCCGAATATGTCTCCGCCGGCAAAGCATGCCAACAATCACTATGGATGATGTTAGAAACACACAGACCTTGATAGATCTTAAGCACTCGGAGATCGTTAGCGTTGCCTATGTAATCACAACCAAGCTAATAGAAGATCTCTACAACTCGTATTGTAGCGGAAAGTAAATACAAGTTATATTAACTAAGAACACTTTGATCCTCTATGGATCTTTGATTATAGAAACTCTATGTTTCGGATAGTTTTTAAGACTTGAAAGACTTGAGAAAAGCTTATCTATTACAATCTATCATGGTTTCTTATATAGGCAAGAAACCCTAATGAGCGTTGACAATTTACGCTTCTACTACTAAACTAGACTAAGCATGCATCTAGACAAGCATGCAACTAATCATTTTGTTTTGTTAATCATATTGTTTATTCTGATAAGCTCTACATAATACGGCGCCAACCTATACATACGGCGCTGAATTTTACCCTAAACTGAGCTTATCTCTCCTACGTGGTTCCCACTTTCAGCAGCAACACAATGTCTGCTTTAACACTTCTGCTGAAATATAACTTTGGCAGAATCCTTTCTTCTTCGGCAGAATCACTTCGACAGATGCTTCGGCAGAATCAGTAGTTTATGCTTCAGCAGAATCAGTAGATTACCTTAATTCCCAACAATCCTCCCCTAAACTGGAATTTGACTAGGTTAAGTTCCAGTTTCCTTGATAGATCGATAATGCTGTTGAGGATTGTAACATTTTCCTTGAGGATTGTACCATAATGTTGTTTGAGCAATGAGTGGACAATATCTTGAGGATCAGCATCCAAGAGTCAGAAGAAGAACATCTGTATGATGACTGAACTGTGAAACACCAGATCTTTGCAGCAACATATGACATCTTGTACATCAAAACATATAAGTTCAATACTATTCTCATCACTTCCAGGTGTGTTAACTCCTGTGAGAGGTGAATCATTGAAATTAATGGATTTGGTGTCTCTTTACCAATAGCCATTACTACTGGAGTAGCCACATGTTTGAGTTCGAAAACTATGGTACATTGATAACCATCTGATTTATTGGCAAACCAGCAACCATATAAACGGATTTGTTTTGTCTTTACCTGTAGCCGTTTGCTCAGGACTAGTCAATTCTTAGAATTGGTGAATTGAGCACCAAATATGTTCAGTTGCCTTTACCACATGCCATATACAGGTGGGCTAGCCAATTCTTGGATTCCAAACAGGAATAGACCATGGTGAATTGATGACCATACAACCCTCAGCAGTTAAGCATGGGTGGTTGCAAACCCTATGATTTTGAGCAAACCATTACAGCTATCAACAGATTTGATGTGTCTTTACCAAAGCTGTACCCTTTGGACTAGTCAACTCTTTGACATACACAATGTACATCAGGTGAGTTAAAAACCATCAGAATAGGACAACAAACAAACCTGCATAAAAGTTTTTTTTTTTTTTTTTTTTTTTTTTTTTTTTTTTTTTTTTTTTTTAGAAACTAAGAAAAGGTTTATAAAACTGAAAAAGCTTAATAATCAGTTGAAAAAGAAAATTAGAGACCTAATTTTTTTTATTAAATAAACGCTATTACTATTTTTAAAGTGATGTTTTTGTGAGTTTTCTTTTTATGAAAATCTTTTACTTTTTAAAAAAATTTAGACAGAAATAGACAAATAACATAAACAAAGCAAACTAAAATGAACAAAACAAGGTAGTGCAGAGAGTACCAAGTGTCCTAATATGGACGAAGAAGAGGCCTATTGCAGTTGTTGAAGTTGAGTTTTGATCAATCCCACCAGTGTTAAAGCAGAGTGCCTTTCATTTCCCACTGGATCTGGAGGAATTTCCAATTTCTGGCTCAACATCTTTTCCATAAGTCTATTAGGCAGAGGGTACTTTCTTTCAGACAACATGCACACAGTGATTCCACCCTTAGTCTCAAGGACATGCACCCGAGGGAGAGGATAGAATCTCCAGGATATAAGCTTCCACCGATGTGAGTTTTCCCAAATGGAAGATGCTTTGCTGTTGGGAATGTGGGAGTTCAACAGAACTTGAAGATCTCCTGGTAAAAACATCCCAGAACCTTGAGGTTCCTTGTTGCAGTAATGGGTGGAAACTTGAGTGAACAGAGAGATTAAGTCTGCCATGTCAATCATGTGTAGAATTTCCTTTAGAAAGGTGAATTCCATTGAAGTGGAGTCCCTTCGATGAAGAAAATTCATCTCATCATTCTTTAATTTCCACTCTATCACCCCATCTGAGTTTCCATTAGGAAAATCAGCAGCAGACCCTTCTATAATGAAAGTTGAGTCACCAGCTTCAAGATCCAAAGGAGATATTTTAGCCATTCTCTTCTTCCTTCTCCCAGGCTAATAGATATCCCTAGAGGGAGCATTTTCATCTTCTGCATTGGTAGTAGGACTTGTATCAGCAGATGGAGACTTGGTTGGAGCGCGAAGTGCTTTCATCCTATGGAATATCCTTATTGCCCTCTCTGTTTTAGTTTCTGTGATATCAACTTCCTTATCTTTAGACTCTTCCAGAGTGACAACAGGTGTTACTGAGGGAGTGGGAGCTGATGCTTCAGGTGCTTCAGGAGAAATGGAAGATGGTTCAGCAGATTGATCCTTGGTAGCAGAGAAAGCAGCTTCAGAAGTTGCTTCAGCAGGAATGACTGGAGATGATTCCTTGGTTGGAGCATCATCAGCCTTGAGTCTTTTGGCTTCTGGAGCAGCTTCATTCTCTGAATTCCTTTTTAAGTAGGTAGAAGGTGCTGAAGATGATGATCTTTCCTTCATGATTTGGTTATATTTGCGATACAGGACATGATCAGGAAATGCCTTGACTTGTTTCATTGTTAGGCCAGAGTTGTACATTGAGCATTGGTTTTTCACCACCCTTCTTATTTCATCTTTAGTAGGGGGTTTGTCTTTGGCCTTCTGAGCTTGGATGGCCCTCTTTTGTGCAATTGCTTCTTGCCTCCTTTGTCTTCCCTGAGCCATCATTCGCTCAACATAATTGTCACTGAGGAAATATCCACCTAGTATACTTTGAGCTAGAGAAGGTCTTGAAATGACATGCTGAGTTAGAACATCCCAGTGTTCAGCAGGCATCTTAACCCTCAATGCATCCAGTTCTTTTCTTCTCTCAGGAGTTAAGGATGAAAATTCCTCTGTTTCAAGTTGCTTAGCCAATGCTACACTTTCCTTTGACTTCTCAAACTCTGCCAATCTACTTGCTTGACTGAGTCTTTCCTCCTCATTCACCAGGTTGGGACCAAGCTCATCTTCAGTGATGACATTTTTTCCTTTGTCATCAGGCTTCTTAACACACTCATCTTCAGATAAATCAACAACAGTCACTTCTGGTGCAATGCCCATGTCATTATGATCAGAGGAAACATCTTCCATTTGCGCATCAGCAGATGCAGTCTTATCAGCACTTGGTTCTTTAGAAGCTTCAGAAGAAACCTTATGAAGATCAGATCTCTTTCTTCTGGTGTACAGAACAAGTTCTTTCTTCTTTGAGGAAGTAGCAGCTAAGGATGAAGGGTCATTGAGAGAGACATCAGCCAATATCTCCAGATCCCTAAAATGAGGTTCTTCTTGTTCTTCATCAGAAGAAACTACAAGTTTCCTTTTGGAGCTCCCTTTGAGTTTGTCCTCTAATACCTTGACTTGATTCTGCAGGTCTTCAATCTTACTTCCAAGAGAAGACTTGGTCTCTGCAAGCTCCTTTTTCAGATTATTAACCTCTGCAGCATACCTGTGGACAAGAGCATACACAGATGAGAGTGAAATGGGGTCCTCAGCTCCACCAGCAGATTGCTCTGTGGTAAGGGGAGCCTCATTGGACCTTTCAGTAGAAACATGGTCATGCTCAATGTGAGGAAGATCTTCATCGAGAGGATCCCTCACAGGACTTGGTGTGGGTGGTCTATTAAGATCTGAGTCAACAGGAGTATCAAGTGTGGGTGGAGGACTGGGACATGGTGGTTGGTCTGGAGCAATATGAGTTGCTTCAACAGTTGAAGATGGGCCCTCATCAATGTCAACCAATGGATTACCATCAGTAGCAACAGGTGAGGAAGAAGGATTATGAGTCACATTCTCCTCATCAGCAGCCTCATTACCTTGGGGTAACATGGCTGCTAGCAAGGGATGATGTTCCCCCTGAAAGTTGGTTCTCATTGTAGCAAACAGTTTAGCAGTTAAAGCACCTATGGGATAGAAAGATTGGGTTGGGGTAGTGGTGTCTAAAATCATTTGTAGAAATCTTGGGTACATTAAAAATTTTCCCTTTGTCTTTTGAATATTTTCAACCATGTTTTCGAAAATATACTTAGAAAAATTGAAAGTTACCCCTTGAGAAAGACACACAATACCATATCCCAGTTTGGTAGAGAACTGGTCCCATCCTCCGGTCTTGTTGCTCATGCATTGGAGCAGTGTGTGAACCAGGAACCTCCATTTGGGGCAGAGTTCCTTCTTTAGCCACATATCTGTTCTTGTTCCTCGATTCCCAATAGCCCTAAGTCCATTCAACACATCTTCCTGATTAGAGTAAAATACTCCTTCAGCATCTTCCAGGTGAAGCTTCCTCCTGATTAGGTCCTCGGTCACAATGTACTCTGTTTCATCAATCACAGCCCTAATCTCTGTCTCGCTCCTCTTCTCAGCAGTTGCCCAAAATTGAGTAATCAGTGATTCATATATCTCATTTGGAGAATGAGTTAGAGCATAACTAATTTTGGACCTTTTCAGAAATTCCACCATTGGTTCGTACAATTCATAACCTTTGCCATTACCCAGAAATGCAACTTTGTTGTGATCATGTTTAAATTCAAGAGCCATGAGAAATATGAGTGTTTAGGGTTATGATTCTTGAAAAGGTGAATGTTTGTGGAAGTGGAATTGGAGGGAATTTGTTTGTTCTGAAGCGAGTGATGGTGGGTGGAGTGTTTTTGCCCAAATTATAGTCAAAGAAAAATGGACCGTTTGGTTGACTTTTGCTGACGTGTATTGCATCTTTAACCCAACTCAAAATAACACTTCGGCAGAAACACATGATCAATCTGCTGAAGTTATAGCTTCAGCAGAATGCATCAAAGATAAGAATATCTTCGGTAAGTTTCTAGAATTACTGTGCCACCCACTTGCATTAAACTCATTGAACTTTGAATCCGTCTATAAAATGATCCCAATGTAACTCATCTTTTCACCAAGATCCCCAAATATTTACCACAAACCCTAGAAGCCAAATAACCCCAATCAACAAAATTGCATAATGACTACCAAACCTGAGATCATAGATCTCACTTCCTCATCTTCATCATCCTCTTCATCATCATCAAGTGGTGAATCAAACCCATGGTTCCATTACTTTCCTCAACCCTATCTACGACCAAATAAATCGCCCTTTCTTCCTTCTTCAGAAGATGACAGTGTAGTGAATCCAAGTGAATCTGCTGATGATTCTGATGACTCCTATAAGGAGGGAACTTCTTACTCCCAACCTCCAGCACCTCGGTCTCAACAAAGACCTTGTGCCAGGAATCCGCCACTCCCCAAAGATAGAGGGGTGGTTCTTGGTCTCACTGCGCCATCTTTTGGTGCATGAACACACATCGTATAGTAGAAGGGCTTAAGGAGGGTGGATCGATTGCATTTTGGTTGAAATGAATAGATGAAGCACACAGGACACGATAGTTCTCTACGTCATCCTGCGTGGTCATCGTCATCATCAATCGTTTGCATCAATCCATCCTTCCATTTTGGTCCTTAGCATCTTCGTCGTGCTGGTCATGCATATCCAACCAGCCAGTTAAGCGGAATGGGTGGTTACGCAAGACCTACAAAAGCAAAGCCAGCATCAAATGCATATCCAGCATTCCATTAGATTTCGGAATGAAAGATATACACTAGATTAGGCTTAGCTTAAGTGTACAGCTCGTATCTTGAGGATGCAAAATAGAAGGTTGACTTTATGTAAGCTGTAAGCTGTAAACTATTTCTTGAATGAATGAATGAACAATTTGACTTCAATTTCTTTTCTTTCAGTATTATCTTCAGTAGAATCAAATTGTATGCTTCAGAATTTGTTATCAGAAGAAACAAGCAACACTCTTTCAGCTATCTGACCATGTACTAATGAGCCACTCTTGATGAATTTGGGATGTATATACTGCAATCCAGATAAGGAACAGACAAAATGCAGTACAGACAACTACAAAACAGACACTAAAACATACACAACAACAAAAACAAACAAACTAGAGAAATATTAGAAGTTAGAGTTAGAATACAAACAAAATATAGAAACTAATATACAAAAATATGCAGAGTTTGCACAAATCCTCCCCTGAGGCATATGCCTCCCCTGAGGCCTATGCCTCCCCTTAAACTATGCAGTCAAGGGTTTAGCATCCCAATATTGACCACGAGGTGTTGAAACCTTGGTCCATCAAACGCTTTTGTTAATAAGTCTGCCACATTATCATCAGTATGGATTTCAGCCATTTTTATCAAATGTTTTTCATAAGCATCTCTTATAAAGTGGTGCCTGATTTCAATGTGTTTCGTTCGACTGTGAAAAACTGGATTTTTGACTATGCAGATGGTACTTTGATTATCTATATGAATTGTAGTGTTCATAAAGTTGTACCCATAGTCCAGCAATTGGTTCTGAATCCAAAGGACTTGTCCATAGCAATTTGCAGCAGCAACGTACTCTGCTTCAGTAGTTGAGGTGGCCACAATGGTTTGTTTATTGCATTGCCAAGAAATCAACCTTTTGCCTAGAAATTGGCAACCTCCAGTGGTGGATCTTCTATCTAGATTTGCACCAGCATAATCACTGTCACTATATGCTTCCAGCTTGAAAGGAGACTCTTTTGGGTACCAAAGGCCTAAAAGAGGTTGGCCTTTGAGGTACTTAAAGATCTTCTTGACAGCATTGAGATGGGAAGCAAGTGGAGTGACTTGATGTCGAGAACAAACACTCACAGCAAATGTAATATCAGGTCTTGAAGCTGTCAAATACATCAATGAACCAATCATGGACCTGTATAAATGAACATTCACAGGTAGATCTGGTTCATGATTTGCTTTAGCCTTTGGAGCTTCATAAGGTGTTGTGGCAGTCCTAACACCTTCCATACCAAACTTCTTCAAAATGTCCCTCACATATTTATCTTGACTGATAAAGATGCCATCTTGTTTCTGCTGAACTTGGAGACCCAAAAAGAAAGTAAGTTCTCCCATAGCACTCATTTGAAATTCACCCTTCATAAGTTCCTCGAATTCCCTGCACCAGGCTTCATTTGTGGAACCAAAAATAATGTCGTCCACATAAACTTGCACCAGAATGATGTCGGAGTAATTCTTCTTGAGGAACAGAGTTTTATCAATAGCACCTCTCCTATAGCCATGCTTCAGCAGGAATGATGAAAGCCGAGCATACCAAGCTCTGGGTGCCTGATGTAAGCCATAGAGAGCTTTAACAACCTTATAAACATGATTTGGGTGATCTGGGTCTTCAAATCCCTTGGGTTGAGAGACATAAACTTCCTCTTCAATCTCACCATACAGAAAAGCACCTTTAACATCCATCTGATATACCATGAAGCCCATGTAGGAAGCATAAGCCAGGAAAATGCGAATGGCTTCAACTCTGGCAACAGGGGCAAACACTTCATCATAATCAATCCCTTCCTCTTGTCTGAAACCTTGTGCTACTAATCTTGCTTTGTTTTTTATCACAACACCCCGAGCATCTCTCTTATTCTTCAGAACCCACTTTGTCCCAATGGCATATTTGCCATCAGGTAGTGGTACCAAGATCCAAACCTGCTGATTGTGAAATTGTTGCATCTCTTCTTGCATTGCTTCTAGCCAACTTGAATCATTAAGAGCTTGAGATACACTGGTTGGTTCCACTTGAGAGAGAAAACAAGCAAACAGACAATGTTTGAAGTCTGTGTGATTGTCTCTTTGTTGGTTGGAGACATAAGAGAGAAAAGCAATCTGTCCAAACTGAGGACTGGTGATAGCCCTTCTAGTTCTAACAGGTGCCAGAAGATCACCTATAATATTGGATTGAGGATGAGCTATGTTGATCCTCTGAGTAGTAGTGGGGTTGACTTCAATGGATGAATCAAGATTAGTGATGGTTGGTTCAAATTCATCATCATAAGAGGATGAGGTGAAGATGCCAGCTTTGGGTTGATGATTTCGAAGATCTGATGGTTTTGGAAAGCGTGTATAGGGTTCACCAAAGTCTGAAGATACTTGAGGAGGAACAGCATAGCCTTCAGCAGATTTGGGAAGGGTAGGTGTGACAGAATCAACTTCAGCAGAAACATGGTTTCCACCGACTCCTTCATTAGCAACCCCTCCATTCAGTTTCTCTGCTTCAAGCTTCGCTGCAAATTCTTGAGTCTGAAGCCTATCAAGGTCCTCAGCATAATGAGAGTCATCTTCATCACTCGAATCAGCAACATCCTTGGAGGTGGTACCTGCAAGATTGTTAGGAGAGAAAGAAGGCACAAGTATTGGTTGCTCATCATCTTCAAACTCATTTTCAGAGTCATCATCTAAGGGACCTGCATTGTTAGTGGGAGAAGCTTGAGAACCTGCATTTTGATTAGCCAAGTGTCTAGTGTAACCCAAGGAATCAGTTAAGTAGTCAAGGTCAAAAGACCAAGTATGACCCTGTCCTTGAACATTATGCTTATCTTCCAAAAATCTCAGGTTCAACGTCTCCTCTATCTTCTTGGCTTGCAAATTGTACACCCTGTAGGCTTTACTATGAGCTGAATAACCCACAATATAGCCATCATCAGCCTTCTCATCAAACTTTCCCAACGGATCACTTGTGTTCAGAATGGTCACTTGACAACCAAAAGGTTTTAGGTAGTGAATGACAGGAACCTTTCCAAAGAGAAGTTCATATGGGGTTTTGAGTTGTGGTCTGGTAATGGACACCCTGTTGAGCACATAGCAGGCAGTGCCAACAGCTTCAGTCCAGAACATAGTGGGCAGTTTAGAGTCTGCAAGCATGGATCTAGCAGCCTCTATTAAGGTCCTATTCTTTCTTTCAGCCACCCCATTTTGTTGTGGGGTTCTTGGATTACTATAGTCCCTTTTTATGCCTTTTGACCCACAGAGTTCTACAAGAACAGCATTTTTAAACTCTGTCCCATTATCACACCGAATACCCTTGACCTTTTTGTTCAACTGATTTTCAACAAGAGTGATGAATTCAGTCAGCACTTGAGATGTTTCATCTTTGGTTCTGAGGAAGAAAACCCAACAAAATCTGCTATAGCCATCAGTGATTACCAAACAGAAGTACTTGTGATCAATGCTTCTGACTTGAGTTGGACCAAATAGATCCATGTGAAGCAACTGAAGAGGTTCAGTAATAATGCTCATAGCATTGATAGCTTTGTAAGAAGCTCTGTGCTGTTTTCCTTTGTTGCAAGCGACACAATTATGATCATTGGTGAAAACTTTGGTGGGAAGACCTTCAACAAGACCCATTTTAGAGAGTTTGTTAATGGTCTTGAAATTCACATGAGCCATCCTCCTATGCCATTTTGTGGACTCATCTAGAGATGCTTTAGCCACCAAACAGGTGAGGTCACCACCTGGTTGAACTTCATTAAGGTTGAATGTGTATAAGTTGTGAGTTCGAGGAACCTTCAGTAGAATTGCAGTTTCTTCTGGGAGTTTGAAGTCTTTAGACAGCACAAGACATTCATTCTCAGTGAAGAGAACTTTGTTCTTAGTGTCACAGATTTGTGACACAGAGAACAAGTTGAAATGCTGAAGTTCCTTAACAAAGTACACATTTTCAAAATCTAGATGAGGTGTCTTTATGGTGCCTTTCCCTGTGATACTACCATCACTTCCTCCAAAAGTCACATTGCCTCCTCCTTCTATAGGGACAAAATTGTGCATCATATCCCTGTTTCCAGACATGCTTCTGGAACAACCACTATCAACAATACCAATATTCTTATGCTTAAGGGGATGATCCTACAACAACAAAAAATATATACAAACAGTTAGTATTCAGTGGAGGTTCAAGTCATTACTGACTTGAACCTGCCTTGTGAATCACAGGTTTAGGGCATGAAGTTTTAGAGGATCCACCATTGTTCTTGGTCCTCCATTGATAATTTGGTCCCTTGTTAGTCCAAGAACAACCTGCTGAGGGCTTCACAGTAGTGCTCCCATATCCCATCCCAGCATACATAGAGTCAACATATGTAGGCCAATAACCATGTTTAAAGTATGGGCTAGTGGGTTGAACATATGGTCTGGTAACTGAACCTCTCCAATGAGAGTCAGTCTTTGCTGCTTGAGGGACATAAGGTGGAATATTAGCAACATTGGTCCAGTTAGGTTTGTGTTTCTGGAGAGTAGCACATGCACCCAATCTTTGTTCATAAAAATCACAATCCTTAATCAAATGAAATTTACTTCCACATACAAAACATGTCTTCTTCTTGGAAGATTTATTCAAATAGGGAGAAGTTTGATTACATGCAGAAGTACTTAAAACAGATACATTTAAGGAATTGTTTTTAACAGACTGATTATTCAAAGATGTAAAAGACAAGTCTTCAGGAGAAACTGTCTTGGAAGTTGATTCCTCAGCAGCTTCCCTAGAGGGCTCACAAGTAGACTGGGGTGCAGGCTTGGGTGTTGGTTCAGGCTTGGGAAGGTCAGACTTCTCATTTGAATCACAGCTTTCATAGGAAGTAGACCCTTGATCCGATGAATTGTCACTGTCAGAGCAAGAGACAAAATCATTAGATGAGGTATCAGGGTCTGGCAAGTCTTTTGACTTTCTGCCGTATAGAAGATGTGATCCATCAAAGTCAACAGTGATGGAAAGGTCTATTGGCATGAATTCACCTCTAATAGGTCCAGGGACAGCATGCAAATCACCTTCTTTTACAAAGTTAGCTAACCCTGCTGATGTAGGTTTACGCCCATCATACTTAGCTTCTGGACCTACATATTTTTGAAAACCTAAACCTATCGGGCATGTCTGAGATTGACTAGTATAGATGATTCTATTTAAGCTTTTACCAGACATTTGCCATTCATTATTCCTAGCAATTTCCTCAGCTAGTTTTTCTTTAAGCTCTAGGTTCTCAGACACAGCTTCATCCTTTGCTTTCTCAGACAGTTTTAAGTAATTATTTGCAACTTCTAGATCAAACTGTAACACTTTTATCTTTTCTTCATAAGCTATTTGATTCTTTTGAAACCACACTTTTTGTCTTTCTACAGTTTTTAATGCAAGTTTATGAGCTTCATTATCAATATAGCATGCATCGAACTTAGGTTTCATAGCATCAAATTCTTCTTTAAGTTCATTGTATCTAAGACTACAGCCAAATATACAATTGTGTACCTGAGATAGTCCCATCAAGGCAAACTGATCATGCCTTTCATCCGAAGTGCACCTTGCAAGCAGTCCAAGCTTGTCAGTATCATGAGCTTCCTCATTAACAGGTTCATGTGCAGTCCAGTTGACCTGTTCATCCATGGTGAGGAGAGCTGCTGAAGCTCCAGCTTCCTGCTGTTTCTGCTGATAAGAAAGATATTTGGCTCCATCTCCATTCTTTCTGTCCTTGCATTCTCTTGAGAAATGCCCCATCTGATGACAAGTGTAGCACTTGACTTTCCTCCTATCAAAGCGAGCTGGTTCCTTTCCCTTGAAAACAAACTTCCTTCCAGCCTTCTCTTCAAACCTTTTGATGTCCACTGACAGCAATGCCACCTGCATTTTCAGCTTCATTTCCTCCATTTCAAGAGGGTCCAACTGATCAAAGTCTTCATATGCAAGATACTGCTGAGTATCATAGTCAGCAACAAACGAATGAAGAACATCCTCCATCACACTACTAGTCTTAGGTTGTGAAGATTGTGGAGTGGGACGAGTGTTATGTGGTGGAGTGGGAGAGCAGGATGCTGGAAAGTAGTTGGAACTAGGAGATGATGGAAAATAGTTGGAGCTAGGATCTTGTACCATCATGTTGGAATGAGATGTCCCAACAAAAGCTGCATGGTTAGAAGAAGATGTACGGTAGGGAGTCCTGACATCTGGTTCAAGAGTTCTGAGTCTGTTGTATAGCTCATCAAAAGTGAGCATGTCCAACCCTCCTTTAGCCTTGAGTGCAATACTAACATGCAACCATGATGGCGGCAAGGACCGCAAGAACTTTGAGTTGCAATCTTCATTATCCGGTTTAGCATTCAGCTGATTCAGCTGACTCAAGATCCTATGGAACCTGTCGTATCCCTTGTGGATACCTTCTTCTTCTGATATGTTGAAGTCCTGAAACTGTTGTCTTAGCATGGACTTCCTCATTCTCTTTGATTCTTCATTTCCACCGAACCTTGCTTTGAGAGCCATCCATATGTCTTTAGCATCATCCATATGGTGAAAATCACATAGATGATCTTCAGGTATGGCTTGAAGCAGAATAGTCTTCACTTTATGCTCTCTCTGCATGGCCAGCACTTCTTCAGCAGTTTTAGGTGGAGCCATGATAAACTTCCCATCCCTGTCAGGAATCATTTTTTTTAGACTGTTTCCTTTCTTTACTACCTCCCACAGATTCCAATCAATATTGGAAATCCAGTTTTCCATCTTCATAGTCCAAAGTTCATATTCTTCCCTCTTTAAATAAGGGAATTTACCATTGCTGTTTGTGAGACTGAGCTGTTGCATGGAAGTGGTGTTGGTGTTGTTTGTGTTGGTGACTTCAGTTTCATTATCGGATCCAGGCATGGTGAATGAATGTTTGATTGTATGGGAGTGAGAATGGTTCTTAGTATCGTAGAGACTTTCCCGAGGCTCTGATACCACTTGTTAGAAACACACAGACCTTGATAGATCTTAAGCACTCGGAGATCGTTAGCGTTGCCTATGTAATCACAACCAAGCTAATAGAAGATCTCTACAACTCGTATTGTAGCGGAAAGTAAATACAAGTTATATTAACTAAGAACACTTTGATCCTCTATGGATCTTTGATTATAGAAACTCTATGTTTCGGATAGTTTTTAAGACTTGAAAGACTTGAGAAAAGCTTATCTATTACAATCTATCATGGTTTCTTATATAGGCAAGAAACCCTAATGAGCGTTGACAATTTACGCTTCTACTACTAAACTAGACTAAGCATGCATCTAGACAAGCATGCAACTAATAATTTTGTTTTGTTAATCATATTGTTTATTCTGATAAGCTCTACATAATACGGCGCCAACCTATACATACGGCGCTGACTTTTACCCTAAACTGAGCTTATCTCTCCTACGTGGTTCCCACTTTCAGCAGCAACACAATGTCTGCTTTAACACTTCTGCTGAAATATAACTTTGGCAGAATCCTTTCTTCTTCGGCAGAATCACTTCGACAGATGCTTCGGCAGAATCAGTAGTTTATGCTTCGGCAGAATCAGTAGATTACCTTAATTCCCAACAGATGAAACAAGCGTTAGTTGACTACGACATTCATCTAAGTGACATAGCCATTCTATGTGACAACAAAGGTGCTATTGACTTAAGCAAGAATCCGGTGTTGCACTCTCGCACCAAGCATATAGAGATCCGTCATCATTTCTTAAGAGACAATGTTCAAAAGGGGAACATTTCTATTGAGAAGGTAGCATCCGAAGACAACATGGCCCACGTCCTCAACAAACCGTTGAAGCGGGAACAATTCAACTTGCTTCGTCTTGGTCTTGGTCTCATGGAACAATCGTCGTAATTTGTTTCTCAATTCTACAAGGTATGTAAACGTTAACCTTACCTTCTTTTCTGAGTCTAGGATCTCTATTTCACACACAACTTACAAACAATAAGGGAATTTTCAAAACCAAGGTAAATTTTATTTACAACATGTAATTTCATATCTATTTTTCTTAACTAAAAGATAAACGTTTCCTTTAAACAAGAAATTTTCTTCGAAATGCTTTCTAAAAGATACCTCTTCCCGTATCATTTTTCTAAGAGCTATATCTCACGTCTAGGAAAAACCTTTTTCATTATTAATACAAAGTAAAAAACCCGTTTTCATTGCATCTCATGTCTTTTGAATGCTAAAGGGAAGACATAACTAATATGTGTTTTCGCGTACATTCATTTAAGCAACAATGAATTTAGGAGCACTCAGGTTATCTCACATAATAATAGGTTTTTTCACTTCTAGTTTATTTTCTGTTTCTTTTTAGGAGTCGAGATAACCGCAACTCCAAATGGTTTGCATATAGGCACACACTAGGCACAAATGTTTCCAAAAGGAAAAATTTGAGCTGCCTGAGTCACCAGCCCCACGGATCCCAGTATTAACGCTGGAAGGTTCCCTCAAGGGAAGGATCCGTGGGAACCGTGGGACAGAAGCTGAATTTCTCTTCTAATTTTTTTACTTTGGCTATAAACCTTCATATTTTCATCATTTTACCTTTTTTCACTAATGAGTATGTTACTTAATGTTTGTGTTCTCATGATTACATGCCTTAAATTCATATCTAATCATTAGATTTTAGTCCACATTTTGGGTCAAGCATTCATTACAATGCACCTTCTCTATAAATAAGATTCCCAAAATGCTTGCATATCCATCACTCTCAACCTCACAAACAATCATCATCATGTTATCCAAAAGATCTTCCAACAGTGATGACTCACCTAGTGCAAACAATCCTCTTCAAGAAATCTAAAACTTTATCCTACCACCTTCTGTAGTACCACCACGCAAATATAGAAAAACCATACGGATTAGCACCCGGCCTTGTTGTTTAGCCAAACCATTGTCAAGAAGTTCATCACCAACTACTCATTCACCACCACATGATTCCATAGTAGCACCTCCATCATCTCCAACAAGTTCATCACCACCATCACCTATCAAGTCTCCATCTAAGATCATCCTATCAGAACTTCTTCAAACTCTGAAAACAACCCCACTACCCGTGTCTAGTCCACAAAATTCCAACCCAAAAGAACTAGTCTTTTTAACACCACCAACATCTCCAAACACACTTTACAAAGATCTTGCAACTTCACCACCTTTAGCTCCAATTATCTTACAACAACATCTAGGTTCATATATTCCATCACTTACCAACATAATGGACTTTGATCAATATTTTCCAACTTTTCCACCACATATTCCGCCTTCAACAAAATCAAACTAACCCAGAAACCATCCACACACAATACCCACATCATTTACATTGTGAACATTGCCAATTCCACTAGGGAACTTGCAATGGAAATTAGGGACGAGATGCGATTCATACTTAACCACATCCTTGATCGCATCAACATCATCACTCACCAAAACTTCCATCATTAACCTTATGCAAGCATGGAAGGGATATATCCTCATCCTCTTGGTCGCGATATTTCCTCCTGGATTTCCAGTGTCCAGTTTCGCTGTCCTCGTTGTCCGAGGAGTTACCATAGGGCGAGTTTTCCCTCTTTCGACGCTGGCGCCGACTGTCCTCAGAGTTCCCGCTTGAAGGGCTTTTACTTGGGCTTGTACTTGGGGAGCACCGTCGTCCCAGTCTGTCATGGACCCTACGGCTACCAAGCCTATCGTGGACATTGGTGCGCCGTCCATCTTCCTCGTGTTCCCCAAGGTACTGCATGTCCGCTTCTTCATCATTCTCAACTCTCCTCCCAATCCTGGTAAATACTGGGGGTTGACAGTTATCCCTTCCGCGCTTTTCCTTCTGATGACGTGGTGGGGATATCTCATACTCTTGTCCGAAATCGAGTCGGGCATGCAAACTCCGACCTGACCTTTTCTTCTCTTCCTCTTGCATGAGAGCAGCTAAGGTTTCGTAATTTTGAGACACAAAATCACTTGGCGCTAGTTCTGGCGCGACCCCTTCTAAAGCAAGGGTATTTGTTTCTACCACTAGGCCCTAGTTTCGATCAAGTGCATCTGGTGCCTTTGTAAGGTCAGTTTCCAGCACTGATTGGAGGGGAGTGGTAAAAGGGGTGCGCAGTGGATTTCCTGCGCTAGCGGTGGTTGTAGTAGCCTGGGTTGTCCCCGAGCGTGGTTCCACCGTAGGGATGACTAGGCCTGATTCTTGGTTTTTAGTGACACTAGTTGTTCCAGAAGTCTGCTTAGAGGCTGATCCGCTTATCGGCTTCTTTCCTGTGAGGTCAGTTTGTGATCGCTGATTTCCATGCTTCGTCATTCTAGTTCTTAGTTCTTAGTGATTGGTCCCACGAATGGCGCCACTTGTTGATAAAAAATTTGGGCGTTCCTTGTTTGGACTCCGGTTCCTGTATCAATTGGATCTTAATGCTTGAGACCTGCGCACTAAGAAAGCAGAAAACACCGTTAGGCTTATCGTGGGATTGTCTCCCACGATTATCCTCCGGCGTGAGAGTAAGTAATCGGTTTTAGGGTTATTATTGAGAATTAGGGTTGTAGATCGTACCTTTAATGAGGGCTAGGATGCCCTTTATATACACACGAAATCCTTGTTGGTTTCGTGTTCCCCAATCTTCGGCGTATCCCGCCTAAGTCGGTTAGTCTAATGAATATCTCATAAGTCAGAGATATCTGATATCTAACGCCATAAATAACTTTGGGTTTGGGCTTTCGTGGGCCCAAACCATTATTGGATTAGCCCATTCGTAATGGGCCCGCTAGTAGCGGTCATGGGTCGGGTTCGTGACCCGAATGTAGACTATACGTCATCAGAATGATATTACTATTTTCTCTATTTTTTTCTTTCTTTTGAGTCATTTTAAAGAAAAAACCTTGTTCTTATTTTTACATATTTGTATGTGGCCTATATACCACTACACTTTGTCTTTTTATTACAAGGCTTTGTTTACATACCTTGGCTCTCCATCTTGTTTCTCGTCAATCACAAGATTATATTGCATGTTACTACTAACTTTTTCTTTGTAGGTATTATATTTTCTCACTTGGCGCCCTATTCTAGGGGGAGCTACCGTCAAGGGGGAGTTAGTGATTCGTGGATTATACTCTTTTTCCACACTTAATTTCTTCGTTAGGTTCGCTTTTTATTTTGACAAAAAGGGAGAGAAGAAGTAAAACTTCATATGCTTTCAAAACATACATCTAATCTTAACTTTTACTCATCATAACATTATATTTTGTCATCAACAAAAAAAAGGGGAGATTGTTAATACAAATAAATCGTAAAAACGTTTATTCATATTTAGCGATCTCTTTGTGTTTTGTTGATAACAAATATAAAGTTATCATAAGTAAAATTATAAGGATACATGTTATTTTTGTAAAGAATTTACATATATAATCATTTAACATTAATTGTTGTAATAATTCATTTATTGTAATAGTTTATTAGGATCGGTAAAAACCATAACCCATGACCCATACCCATGGAGCATATTCATAACCCATGGAGCTAACCCATGACCCATTGAGTAGATGCATTGCATCTTCTAGATACATTGTATCTATTTGGATACACATGGTCCAAAGTCTATGACCCATGACCCATGATCCACAACCCATAACCTATTTAGGAGGAGCGTCTTACGGATCCCCCAGTTTACACTGGATGAATCCCTCATGTAAGGGATCCGTGGGATCCGGGAAACAGTAGTGATTTTCTTCCTATAAATAGTGAGAATTTCTTCATTGTAACTCACCCCTCTTCTTACAAACTCTCTCATATACTATTTCTTTCTTTTAATCTCAGATCTCTTGATCTATATAGTTGTTCTTCTTTCTTTGTTGGGATTCATATGGGTCCTTCTCTAAGGCGAGATCACGAGATACTACAAGTCATCCAAGCAAGGGGTCCTTGATTGATTTGTTCCTCCACAAGATTTCTGTAGCAAGATCTTGTATTTTATATTTCACATAATTTTTGTGTTATAGTTGTGTTGGTTTGGTCCTCCGTGTTAAGGAATCGGTATTTAGCTTTGTATCGGAAAAGTGTAAGCGACGTTGTGAAGGCTTCTCCGCCGAGTTGTAGGAGTTTGTTGACATAGTGCTTGAACTCTCGAGTAGGTGACTCAGGGAGTGGAGTAGGGCAAGGAAGGTGTCCTTGTAGCCGAACCACTATAAATCGGTTGTGTCATTTCTATCCTTTACTTTACTTGCTTTCTTTACTCACATTACTTATTGATCTATACTTTCTATCCATCCATATGATTTCACATAACATCGAATCTAAAGTTTTTGAAACTAATTTAAAATCGGCAAAACTATTCAACCCCCCTTCTAGTTTTCCACAAAGCATATGAATCAATAATATATAACTTGAAATTAACATTGAACAAGTAAATAAATGGAAATTAAACTTTCATTAATAATTATGAAATTACAATTTTGAAATTAAAATTACTACTAAAAAAAAGTAAATGACACAAAGTAAATTGGTAACAACTTTTCTAAAAGCTATGAAAAATTGGACAATGCTTCTGTGAGAATAAGGGGGTCTTTTATAGCTGTTTCTCTAGGGTTTCTAGGAGACTTGTGAAGCTTCTGAGGCTTGAATATCATCCATTCATTTCCTTTTGAGTAATCCCAATCAATTGGAACCATTGGATCATGTGCCACAAATCATTCTCCAATCAGTGTTCCTGGGATTGCCAGCATGGCATTCTCACTTGTCAGATGTGGCAGGAGGCTTCTAGAAGCCATTTTAAGTGTGGGTTAATTTCTTGGGAAGCAGGGTAAAAGGTTAGGGATAGGTGAATAGTAAAACTAGGTTTTGGCGGGGAGAGATGTTTGACCCTGGGAAGTATTTTGTTGACTGGGTTGACCGGGTCTTATAGGGAAAACGGGTTAGAGGGGTAATATTACAACCGGGTATGGGATGGGGCGTATTATTTCTGTTTTGGGCTTGGGCTAAAAGGGTAAGGATGGTAGGATTATTTTCGTATTTTGGACTTAGGTATTAAAAATGTGTATCCGATTTTCACAAGGTCAATTTATATAATATTGAAATCACAAAGGACCAAAGGTGTGATTTGTGAAAGGTTTGGGGCGTAAAGTGAAAATTAGTATAATGAGGGGTGTATTTGGATAATGGGAAAGTGAGGGATGTAAAAGGTAAAAATGGGTAAATGAAGGGTGGAATATGTAATTTGACCAAAATGAAAGGTGCTTGTGTAAATTTGGATAAGTGAAGGTGAGAATGTGAAAAATTCCCGAACATGTCCGGAGATCCGTAAAATGCAACTTTGAACGTTCAAGATCCATAAATCCATAAAACTGCTTCCCGACTGCGGCTTTTGCTCTCTTCTCTTTCCCGTGCTCGGTTTTCTTCTGTTTTGACTTTCTTTTGTTTGTTTTCTGATATCCGTACCTACACATGCATAAACTCAAGAAACACACAAATATTAGGCATTAACGGCTCGTTTCCGGTTTATTTGGGTCAGTTTTGATAAAGAAAAAGTATGTGTTTTCACACATACCAAAATCCCCCGAACTAACATATTTTCGTGTCCTCACGCAATGTCATTAACTCACGCTTCTAAAAC
This sequence comes from Chrysanthemum seticuspe, assembly GCA_019973895.1. Taxonomy (NCBI): domain Eukaryota; kingdom Viridiplantae; phylum Streptophyta; class Magnoliopsida; order Asterales; family Asteraceae; genus Chrysanthemum; species Chrysanthemum seticuspe. Next base: position 282,145,915 of record BPTQ01000007.1, read on the forward strand.
TAAAGATTCCAACATCTTTCTACTAAAGCTATGAGAAGTAGCAAAGCTTCCTCAAAAGAGATTAAGAAACCCATAATTTTAAAAACGCCCCATTTACCTTTATTTTTCACATATAGATATAACGTTTAAGACTTTCCATTTTGAATGACGGTTTGTTGAACTCTTATGTCATATCAATAACTCTCACATCTTTTTTAAAGACATTTTAGGATCATGGAGTAGGAAACACAACTCATGAAGAAGTGACCATACGGATAGAATTCATCATCCTTGATTTTTCACGAGTTCCCAAACTAAGTTTAAAATCGAAATCGCAGCTAAATATGATTTTAGATGCTAACACTACCCATGGAAGTTAATTGTGTGATTACCTCTTGCTCCCATTTTCCTATTTTCCTCTATTTATTTTATTTTTGGTGAGAAATGAATTTCTTCATATTTTCTCATTTTGATAAGTTTCTAATACGATAAAGATACAAAGTTTAGACGCTACGTAGTTTTCCATCTTCTTTCGAGAATCGTTGTCTTAAAAATGAGGTCCACATTAAAGTGATTTTATTCATTTATATTTTTGACTTTTTCATTATCCATTTTATTTTTATTTTTTTTAAGCACTTATAGTTTTCATTGACGACACGTATCATAAGCTACGGAGCTTCATGGGGTAATTCTAAGACCTTACACCTACTCGGAGTAAAGGATACAAGGGCCGTTACGACGGAGAATTCGAAGACTCTAAACGTTCATGAAATGAGGATCCAAGGGTGTTAGACCAAGACCTTACACAATCCCGGATAGAGGTCCAAGGGCCGGTGCAAGAGGGTAGCCAAGACCTAAAACCTTTTGGAAATAAGAATCCAAGGTCCCGATCTCGAACCGCCGCTTATAACTTAATTATGCAAACTTATTTATTACGTGACCTTGATGTGTACCCAATTTTTTAAAACAAGGATTTTCTTAAGAAGATAAAAAACTAATTATCGCCAAAACCTAACACCTTTAATTATTATTTTATTTTTATGGCGAAACAATTTTGTGGGAGCAAAAAGCCACAAGTACCTTCGATGAGCTGTAAAGAGAATGTTGGAATCACTCCTAAACTATATTTCAAGTGTTAATAATTTACATGTAATAGGTTGCTTAATTAGGATTTTATGTTTGTTATTATGGCAAGGCTTATATAGAAAGCCCATAAGCCTTGGCCCAAGCCTAATAAGGAAAGGAAGGGAACTTGTGTGTTGCCCTAGTTCCTTTCCCTATATAAGCTATTGTAAACCTTCACTTGAAGGTTGGTTGTTCACTTTCACTTAATTCCTACGCCTACAGGTTATTATTCATACGTGTGTTTTGTGTTTCGTGTTCAACCGATCTATCTCTCCTCTATTTCTAACATATTGATGCTTGTGTTACAATATGGTGACCTAACAGTGGTATCATTCGTCATCTAGTTGGGTGAAACTAATTTGTTTTTTGAAGTTATTTGTTCTACGCGTGAGTTTTGTGCTACAAACCTTTCATACGCTTTAAAACTATAAATTTTACACTTTAAAACTCAAGATTCTTGTACTTTAAGGTTTATTTTGTGTTAAAGTTTAAGTTTTTAGCATCAAGTTTCAAACTTTACAGGTGTAGAAGTGTTTCAAACTTTAAGTTTTAAACTTTACAATATGGGTAGTATCTTTGATAATGGTGGACACGTTTCTTGTTTCTTGACACTCCTCGAACCCATATTTGTAAAATTTCTCTATTTCTAAAGTCGAGGGGGAGTGTCGTTAAGTTTCTTTCCAAATATCATACTTTGATTAACCAAAATGGAAGTTATGGGCTATGGATGAAAATGGTTGAGGTGGAGGGACCAAAATTGTCAAAAGTTTAAATTTATTTTATAAAACCTTCACCTAAAATACTTCTACATTTAATTCATTCATTTATTACCACAACCACCTCATCCTACACCTATAATCAAACCTTCAAATCCGTGTAATAATCTTCAAATTTGTAAGTGGTTAAAGTTTCTGTGAATGATTATAAGCATAGGTTTTTAATTATACACAAAACCAACGGTTTGATTTTCATATATGAGTGATTTCAGGTTCTACGCATATGCGTACGAACTCAAAATCACTTGAGGTTGATTTTGACGAAATGTGTCATGTTTTCAAAGCTTACATCATGTTTTTAAACCATTGTCATCAAGAAATCCAACCCAGAAAACCTTTTTTAATCATTTTTCAAAAGTTAGGGTTTATGCTTGGATTTAGGGGTTTTCTTGTGTGAGTGTTTCTGGATAATTAATTGCTTGAATGATGATTGTTACATGCTTAATTGACCAAAACCTATCTTGAATATTACCCAGAAACATGAATTTTCCATAATTAAAGTTTAGGGTTTTTGTCTCGTTGAAATTGGGTAATTTTGATTCTTGAGGTTTTTGATGTTAAAACTAGTTGAAAACAACTCAATAGGCTTCTAAGACATTCCAGAATGAATTTGGTGCAAATCCCATGGCTAGATTTCTTATTCGTAAAATTTGAATCCCTAGGGTTTAAGTTTACGCATAAGCAAACGTTACGCGTAACCATCATAAAACTGTGATAACTTGTGATCTTGATAGAGGTTGAATAATATGTTAATGGAAATGTTATGATGAAATTATTTCAGGTTTTACGCGTTAAAAATCAGAATCAAGGTTAAGATTGGAACTCTACGCTTAAGGATCACCTTACGCGTAGAAGGTTACACGTAAGAGAAATCTTACGCGTAACTCTTACGCGTAAGGTTCTACATGGGGACTACGCGTATCCTGTGAAGGATATGCGTAATCTTGAGTCTTACGCATAAGGTTCACTCTTACGAGTAAACCTTACGCATAAGCTACACATACGCTTACGCGTAAGCCTTATGCCAAGAGCTCTTTTCCTACGCGTAAGAGGAGTTCCTACGCATAAGCTTATGTATACGCGTATGGTCACACACTGTTTACGCATAAGCTTGCAATTTTTACGCTTAAGCCTTATTTTAACCTTTCTTATGAATTGTTACGCGTACAAACTTGTAAATAAATAACTCATAACGTCACAAAACCAAAATGTCATTAATAAGCCATACTGGTTATAATTTTGTGTGAATGAGTGAAAATTTGGACTTCAAAATTCAAAATTAATAAACTCACAAAAATTATCACGTCTACTTTGGACTATTGGACAAACAAGTGACATTGGACTCGTAACATTCATTAACATAAAATATTCAATAATTGGACAATAAAATCAACTTTTGACTAACGTAATGTCTTTCGATATGTTGGTTCTTTTGGCTCAATATCTTTCAGATCACAATATGGACGTCACAATGGAAAACGTTAACGCACCAAACGTACTCACAATGGAAGATATTTTCCCTACCGGTTATAGTATGAAGATTGGAAAGAACAACCTCAAAGTGGACTTTGATAACTTCACATGCTCTGAGTCTTCATGTCGTATTGCTGTGGATATTCTGAAGACTCATCCTTACAACAACATGCTCACAAATTCTGCAACTGTACCAGAAATCTACATCCATCAGTTCTGGCACACTATGAAGAAAGCTGATGGTCAAGATGTTGTTACAGTGACACTCAACCATAAACAAGTCACCGTCACAGTTGCGGATTTAAGAGCAATTCTCCTGCTCCCTGCTATCCAGCCTGCTGAATATGTTGCTACTCCATCAGAAGAGGCTACACTCCGATTCATGGTCGATATTGGCTATGATGAAGCTGCGGGGATCATTACTAAACATTCTTCGGTCGATTTAAAGAACATCCCTCAGCCGTGGAGAACATCATACATCATGATTGCCAAGTCTGTTTCTGGACGTGATAGCGGTTATGAGCATCCTAAGCTCATGGAACTGCAAATATTCTGGGGCATGGTCAACAAGATGCATATTGACTTCACAAGTCTGATTTGGGAAGACATGATGTCTTACCTCAAGAAGCCTGGCACCAAGGTCCCCTACATCAGATACACTAAGCTGTTGATCCAAAGGATACTCGAGAATAATCTGGACATTCCCTTGAGACTTGATGACCCCAACCATCACTACGCGTTGTTTGAGCCTACACTAAATGTTGTCAGATTCAAAGACTCAACAACAAAGAAACAAGGTGTTGTACTGACAGACTGCCTTCTCACTGATGATATTAAGAATCTTCAATCATACTCACGATATCAAGAAGCAGTAGCATCAGGCAAAGTTTGCTTCATTGATGAAAAGTCTTCCGCTATACCAGTCAAGAAGACCAGGAGATCGGGCAGTGCTGGAAGTGCAGCAAGCACTGGGAGTACCCAAAAGTATCCAAAGAGAACTCATACTCTCAAAAGGAAAGTTCCATCTAAGGGTGCCATTCCTAATCCTCAACCGGAACCTAAATTAGAGGACAAAGACTCCGAGGATACTGAGACAGATGAAGAGGTTCACTATTCAGAGTCGGTTACAGATGATACGACAACAGCTGACAAACCTCAAAGTCCCAGAACTGACAAGGGTAAAACTCCAGTTGTAGAGCAGGAAGAAGAAGAGAGCTCAGATGAAGAACCAAAGGATGAGGAAAAAGACTACCAAAAGACACTGAAGCATCTAAGGTTACAGCACGTTGCTTTTGAATTCAACCGCGAACAAACAAGAGGCCCTGGTGGTTCCAGTGGTGGAGCACCTACCATACCAATTCGTGATGCGGTTAATCAACCCGATAAGCGAATTGGTGCTACCGCTAAGGAATCCACAAAAAAGCAACAGCAAACCTATGATGTTCCATTTACCTTTGAAGAAGAAGAAGAAGAAAAGAAGAATGATGAAAAGATAACTAATGAAGACATTGAGGAAGCTTCTCGAGAAAGAGCTGAAGAGGAAGCTCGAGCTAAAGAAGAGGCTAGGGTCAAAGCTGAAGAACAGGCTAAAGCTGAAAAAGAAGCTGATGATTATCTCCTAGATAATCCTGAACATAACCCGGAACAAACTTCTGAGCCACCAAATGACCCAGAGCCTTCTCATGACTCATCTTCGTCTGACTCATCGTCTCATTCTTCACCACCACCATCCAAAGATGCAACCACCAGATCCACATCCAAATCAGTTAAGAAACCAACCGATACTTGGGCATCACGGGCTAAGACTAAAATTGTGAAAGCTGTCAAGCAAGTAAGGAAAAGAAACGTAGTCAATAAGAAACTGAATCAGCTTGCGGACATAATTAATCTACTTCAGACTGTGATAAACGAGTTTTCGGGAGAACGAGAACAAATCCAACAGTTTCTCGGTCGAGATATCCAAGGGGAAATGAATAAGACGATTAGAGACTATACTCACAAGTTTCTTCTCGACACTGTTCATGGAGTGACAAGAGAAATGTTCGCCAGACAACTCTATCCTAATCTCATGCGATTGGTCAAGCATACATTGTCAACTCTCCTGTTGCTATGCAAATCAATCCAATCATGCCTCAGGTTGTCTCCGATGATGAATTGATATCGAAGCTGGTATTGCAGATGTCTCAACGATCCGGCACTTTCACTTCTGACGAAGCTAAACTATTTGAGGCATTGCTAGAATATCAACTCAAGACATCGTGTAAAGAGTCAGCTGAAAGAGCTAAGCGAACAAGAGACGATGATGATGTGGATAAGGATTCTGAGCGAAAACGCAAAAAGAAATCTGGCGATTCATCATCTATGCCTCCACCACCCCAAGGAAAACCACCACCACAAGATCTCCACAACGTCCTTCTGCTACACACAAACCTCAGGACTCTGTCCACCACCAACGGAGAAAACTGGTGATCATTTTGAATACACTGGTGGTGACGATGAGGAGATTCCTGAGCCCCAACAACAACCCCCTTCTTCTACATTAACCAAGCACCAAGAAGCATCATCCTCCAAGCCATAGAAGAAAAAGTCCACATCAATTGTATCTTGGCTAGATGAATATGAAACTGAAGAATATGAATGGTTTTCAAAGCTTGTTGATGCAACCCCCCAGCTACCGGAAGGTCAAGAAAGGGTAGATGGTCGAACTATGGAGCATGTCAAGATCATCCAAGAAAAGTTTAAAGTTAAGAAGATGACGAAATCAGAGTTAAAGCGAATCAAGAACGAGGCTTTTCAACTACTTAAGGACAGCTCTGACAGTGCCATTGAAGTCAAATATCATCTCGACAACATAGCACGAGCCATGTCCAACAAAATTGATTGGCTCAACCCTGAATCCAACATCGACTTCAGCAGACCTGACAAGGCTCCTTACTACACCGACTGGACCAAGCCACTACCCACCATTGGCCGACCTGATCAACCTCAGATTCCCTACCGTTATTTCTTTAACAACGACCTGGAGTTTCTTCAAAACGGTAGTGATGTTAGCAAGAAATACGCTACCTCGCTAACCTTCCCCTTCCCGGCAGCAATCTTCTCCAACAATGTAGCCATCGAGGAAGAAGCCACACGAATGTTCAATGATAATGTGGTTAAGTATGACCTCGATGCACTGTATGGGATTCATCATTGGCCTGAACGAAGAATAATTTACTACAGAAGCTGCCAAGTACTCAAATTGAAAAAGGAAGTGTTCAGTGACCAACGGATTGTTGCTATAATGCATGTCAGCCTGTCTTATAAGTGGGACTACTCATTCCTGAAGAAAATCATAGTCAAACGCCAAGACGAATAGGAATATGACTTTAATGAAGCAGATTTTCCGAGATTGTCACTCAATGACATTGAAGACATGTATTTTGCTAAGGTACAAGGTCGAATGAGACAATTCTCCACCAACATCCAGCTTCAGTACATCATGTCGTTGTTGATATTCATCAGAAGCATCGTTATCCAGGAACGTGTTGAAGACCTTCAACTTGCCGTGGAATTGTACCAAAAATGTGTTAATCTCACCGCACCACTGCTAAACATTCCCGATATCAACCAACTAGCTCAGTACACCATCCTCAGGAAACCAAAGTTTGGTGTAGTCTACCGAAGTGAACTTCATCATAACTGTTTCATGCCATGCAAGGAGCTTCACAAGTTTTGTGATCATACACTGAAGAAGGTTCGTGATGGTTTGGCATATCGGTTAAAAGAGATTCATGAAGGCATTGGGTCGCAGAAGAGGTGGAATTCTAGAGATCGGAGGGATGTGAAGAAAATCATCACCAGGATTTATGAAAGGCTGTTTCGTCGTGATCAGATAAGGACATTGGAGAGCTTCGTGGGTGGACGTCCGAGTATTTCTCTAACAGGCTATCAACGTCCAGACAGAACTCCTGGTGTTATTGCAGGACTACCTGGTACTCCTTGATTCTTTTCTTGATTAATATTTGGATGTGTTGATCTATATTTGACTATGGCTTGTGCACACATAACAGTATACAACCCGTACTTGTAATGAAAGGACCCTGTGGTACGCTTCAGTGCCACAATCCTTATAAAAGGAGCGAAAGCTTCTTACTTTTGGGTAAAACTTATCATTTTTCAAAGTTTTGCTCAAAAGAACAAGTACTTCCCCTTATGATTTCAAAACCTCAAAAGTTAATATTACTTGTTGAGGGGGAGTAGTTGCTAAACAAATCTTTGTTCACAAAACGTTCTTCGTGGAAATCTTCCCACAAAACTCGAAATGGTCATATTCGATATCAAAAATTTCATCAAAAATAACATTTATATGCCATTTTTGAGGGGGAGAAAAATTATGTGATAAGAAACATGTTGTGAATTGCGAATGAATTATCGTGTGATAAGACTTTAACCCATGAATTGACGAGATCTGAACTGTCATACATCGAAAAGATTTGTCCTCCAAGATTTATCTGAGTAGATCGTACCTATTCGTAAAGCTCTTGATAGACATGAACTTTGACGGGTTTGACAACCTTTCGGGGTTGTCCACATCTTCAAGGTAGTTATTAGAGCTAGTTGTCACCTAAAAGCTGACAATGTATCTCTTTAACTATACAACGTAATCGTGTCTCGCAAGGAATTGTCTATCTTGAGTTGATCAATTCAAAAGAGCGAGCTCTTCCCTCACCGTGCAGATTTTTGTCAAAATAATTAAGCACGTGTGGAGGGGGAGTATTTCTGAAAGTGCAAAACTCTCAAGGTGTTATAAAATGTTTTCACTTATAAAACATATTGAGAAATTTTCATGAAAATGGTTTTATGGCAACGTAGGATAATCATGGAGTTATAAGGTCACTAAGGTTAGGAATAACCGTCCTATGATCCGCCAGAGCCGGAGGGATCTACCCAAGGACACAACCAATAGTTAGAACTTAGAAGTCCTTAGGTATGATTATAAAAAAGGAGAAAATGAGAATCGGAGAAAGAAAGAGTTGAAGAATTAAAAAGAAAAGTAAAGAAAAGGGTGAAAAGAAATAGCCCTCCAAATTATTCAACTTAGGGCAGACACCGGGTTCAATACATATGCTACTGGTTGTCACTAGATGACACCGGTATTGAAGATCAAAGTCGTAATGGACCCAGTGACGCATGCACTAAACCTTCTTAGCCACTCAAGTCTCTCTCAACAGAAGCTTGTTTCATTCTCACAAGGAACCCTACGTAAACTATCGGCTCTCTCTTGGAGATTGATGGTATTGAAGAAGGAGACCCTCTCCCTAGTCTCCACTCAGGAAAACCAAAGCGCACTATTGAGTCTAGAGCCACGAGATTCATTAAAAGATCTCTTAGGAACACTCAACATTTCATCACCTGTCTTTCAACAATAAGGACGCAAGTGATATATTCTAGAGTCCTTCACAGATCTTAGCAATCTGTCGAGAACATTTATGAGGGGTTCACAACTGTGATCCTCAACGATTGAATGGAAACTCCTGCCAGGGTCAACATCAAACAACCCTGACAGCAGGTCACTTCGGTAACTCCTTGTGGGTTACGCTTAGTGTGTCTCAAATGGTCTACAGTCATGGGGTGATGCTTCGGTGTACCTCAGCGACTCACCTGAACTGTAGATATACTTTGGTATGTCGTGTTAGCCTTCTTGAGGGCATCTGGTTTCAGGAACAACCTTTAATAGAATTAGAGATTTGTTTTCACATTATGCTGTTAACACTCTCGAAATTCAAACTTGTAAGTGCTGGAAATCCCGCTAAGGAGATTCCTTCAAGAATCGAGTCCTGAATATGTGGGTCATTACTTGAACTTGTTCAATGTAATGTCAACTGTCCCTTACGGGATTCGGACGGCTGATTCACCCGACCAAGGTGAATGGAATCAAGGCATTCATCAGTAGAACAATTGTAGTAATCAATTCTCTAAGAAAAGATTACAATGATCAATTGGTGTTCGTGACTGTACCGGAAATGCTGTTGCTGATGGATGCTCGCGGGAGGAAGAGATCGTGCAGATTCTCCACATGCTCATACCAATAACATCATCAAAGAAGTTCTCTCATCATCAAAGGCAACACAAAGTCAAAATGATTCTTCATCAAATCAAATAATCTTCAAAGTTATAAAGACTCGAGAACTACTTCACATCTGGAATTCATTGTCAAATGAGCGTGTGAGTATGTTGGAGAAAGACGTGGAGACGCTGGAGCAACGAAGCTGACCTGTAGCTGACAACAACATACTATCACAACCACCACAAAGACCAAAGAACTAAAGAACAAAGAAATCAAAGACGTCAAAGCTGAAAACTTCAAACAAACAAGATCCCTACACTAGGGAGATTGTTGGAATCTAGATACTTCTTCTCACAAGAAAGAAGAATGTCAGAAGACGTCAAAGCAACTATTACATCAGCACCTACAACGTTTCTATATTACTTAAGTCATCAATTACCAACACTTAGGGGGAGATTGTTGGAATCACTCCTAAACTATATTTCAAGTGTTAGTAATTTACATGTAATAGGTTGCTTAATTAGGCTTTTATGTTTGTTATTATGGCAAGGCTTATGTAGAAAGCCCATAAGCCTTGGCCCAAGCCCAATAAGGAAAGGAAGGGAACTTGTGTGTTGCCCTAGTTCCTTTCCCTATATAAGCTATTGTAAACCTTCACTTGAAGGTTGGTTGTTCAATTTCACTTAATTCCTACGCCTAAAGGTTATTATTCATACGTGTGTTTTGTGTTTCGTGTTCAACCGATCTATCTCTTCTCTATTTCTAGCATATTGATGCTTGTGTTACAATATGGTGACCTAACAGAGAACCAACTACTCCACGCTTAGCATCTAAACTCATACATAACTCTATCATTTCTCAATCTCCGCAAATTTAAAATCTCAAGTAATGAGATCCGCGAATGCTTAGGCGAAAATTTAATTATTATCTATGGTTAAGGGAACAAGCTAGGGCTCAACACGCCCGATCAAGTTAAAATTCTATTCCTACTCTTACCAGCGTAAAGTCAACAAGGTGTCAAAACATACACATTATTTTGCAAATGCTTCGTCAAATAATCTCAAGTCTCGCATCTTTAAAGTCAATTAGGGAAAATTACAAATTCTTGGCCTTGTGAGCTAGATTTCGCATCTTAAAGCTTCTTGTCTAAGAGACTAGCAAAACTTTTCAATAAAAAAGACTAGCTAAAGCTTTAAAAATTTTAAATTTTTCATATTTTTCAACAATTTTTTTTTCTCATTTTCTAAGGAAAAACGGGGTTGCGCGAGTGTAAGGCAAAAAAAAAGTGCGGTCAAATCAAATCGAAGCTTACCCCCCCCAAAACTAAAATGAAACATTGTCCTCAATGTTTAAAGGCAAGGGTTCTCAACGGAAATCTAAAAGTTGTTTATTAAGTATGCTAAAAGATAAACGTTAGACGATAAGATTAGGATATTGGATTTCCATAAGCATCGAAACATGAAACTCGAGTGGAGAAAAGACAAAACATCAAGCATGAGAGTCTTCATATATCGGGAAATCCTGAACATAAACATCAAACACCAAACATGCGAAATTGAAGAGGCAAACCCCCTCACGTCACTTATTAGAAAATAGAAAGAAGATAGAATGATAAGCATGGGGTGCCACCCACGAAGCGCTGCTGTTTTTGATAAACGAGTCGCTAGCCTGACTCGTCCCCGAATTCATTTGTCCTTGGGGGAGAAAGTGTGGAATTCATCAATCATGAAAATTCTGGGATCAAAGATTCTATCCTCACTCCCGGAGGGAAATGTAAGTAAAGTCTTAAAACCCGAAGAATCTTTTAAGAAGATATCATCATTATCGTTCAAAATTTTTAGCTTAGAAATTGGAATGCTCTGAGAGTGAACTCTTTTGAAAGGTAAGATACCGAGTTTGAAAACTTTATCCTCAGAGAGGAATGAATCGGTAGTATCAACAATAGTAAAATCCTCAAGAGTCGATGAGTCACTCTCGGGAGAAAGAAGATGTAAATCATTATGATCAAATAGCTTAGTGAAGGGATCCTCAATTCCTGGTGGAAGAGGACCCGTAGGAGTGAGTTCACCGGCGAACTCCTCTTGAGAATGAATGCTCCTATTAGGAGGAATTAATTCAAAATCAAATGATTCATATTGAGGGAGAGAAAGATGAGAAGGAAAAGTGGGACTGCCACTAGACTTCTCTCCCATATGATCAATTTCAAAACGGAAAACTTCAATATCCAGAATATAATCTTTGGAGAAAGCCTCAAGTTCAAGAAATGTTTTGGGCTATCTTTTAAAGCTTTGGACACTATCCTCAACGGGGATAGGTGATGAAATCGGACTATCTTTTAAAGCTTCAATTTGTGATATGATAAGATTGACGTTTAGCAATTTTTCGCGAAGTAATTCATCTTGGATCAGAAGAACATTATCGTCAATCTCTCCTTCTTCTGGCTCAACATAATTTTCTTCTTCTAAGCTGACGAGCTCAGAAGGCAAATCCTCAATATAGTCGATATCTCCGCAAGATAAAGAATCATCGTCGTCAGAATCGGAGAATATCACAACATCATTAGTCGGAATATCAACGGAAGGGGAATCATCAAGAGAAGGCTCAATACCCTTGGGCTCACTTGGGATTGGAATAAGGACCTCACCAGTAGATGATTCCGTTTTTGGAATAATGATGAGATGCTCGTCCCCCATTGTCAGTGAGTCAACTGGTTCATTAAGTGGTAATTCCTCCATAGTTCTTTTACTAAATTGGAAACTCATTAACTCCTCCATAAGTTGATAATGTCGTTTGTACGAAGCCATCAGAGGCTGTGAAGGATATTCAAAAGAACTTAGGGAATAATCGAAAGAATTTTGCTTTGAATAATTGACGGGTTCTCTGATTACATCCTTCCAACATGCTATTACGTCATCATAATCGTTACGACGTTTAGCTTTTTTGTTCATTCTGCTCATACGTACAAATGAAACAAGTATATCGGTTTCCACAAACGAGACAAAGACGAGTGAGTGCAAAAGGATCTGGATTTGGATTAATAAATGGATTGCACATATCACAAAATCCGTTTTGACAATTATTTCCGCACCGGTCGCACATACAATTTAAACATCGATATTGATTTTCTTCCATCGGATTTTTACAGTGAAAGCAATATCGGTCGAGGGACAGTTTTGTTTCAAGTTCGGCTAGGAAATATTCCTTCAAAATTTTCTCATAAGAATCTTCATGAACGATGGGATCATGAGGACCTCCACATTGAGCACATTTAAGAGATGTCATAAAAATTATACTTTTAGAGGAAAAAGAGATAGAATTGACGGTTTAGAGGAGAAAGGAGATTATATTTGGGTTTTGATAAATAGCAAACATAAAAGGAAAACAAATTTTGAAAAGGAAAACATTTTTGGTTTATATAATAGAAAACTTTGAAAACACAATATTTTTGGTAACCGTCCCGTCAACCGGTTCTCGGTAGCTCTCTAAAGTACTCACAGCGTGGCGGGAGAGAAGAGTGGATCTCTCTTTGGTCTGCAATTTAATGTCAAGAGCCGACGTAACAATTGACGTTTCGATTTCTTTTGTTGGTTTTTTAATTTTTTTGGTATTTTAAACACTTTAGGAAGAATGTTTGTGGTTTTTTATTTTTTTTTTATTTTTTTTGGGTTTTTATAAAAGAAATATTTACAAAAATTAAACGATAACTTCACGGGGAAGGATCTTCAAAAACACGCGAATCGGAACGGGAATTAAAACTCACTTCAAGCCTTCCCCGGTAGCAGCGCCAAAAATTGACTCATTGTCAGTTATATATTTCTCTAGTAACTCAAACGGTTAGGTTTGAGTCCCCGGATCGTTCCTAGCGAAGGATAAATGGAGTTTAATAACCCACGTCGCGTTTTATGGGTTTTTGAATAGTGAACATGGGCAAATACTGGGGAATTAAGCTAAATATGGCAAACAATAGCTAAAAATAACTAATTAGGCAACTAAAACAATTAAACTAAGCTATCTGGGGCCTAAAACGCACTATAAACCTAAAAACGAGCGTGCTCGGGAAAAACCTGAGCTTAAAAGTAAAATATGAGAAATAATTACCCTAGAAGTGTAAAACTAATTTTCCTACGTGCAATACGACAAAATAAGATTTTAGGAAAAAGCGAAATATTTTTTTGACTTTTTATTTAATTATTATGAATTAAAAACTAAAAAGTAGAACATAATTATTTAAAAATAGTAAAACTATTTAGAAAAATACCAACTTTTTCCAGAAATGACTTTATTACAAGCTTAAGCTAGGAAAAATACAAAATGTAAAAATTCAGCTCAGGATAAGCTGTTAATAAGCTGGACAGTTTGTTTAAGCTTAAATGGAAATAAGGTATAAAAGGTTTGTTTGTGCAACTTGGGATAGGACAAGTCCCCAGGGCGAGATGGGAAAGTGTGTGTGTGGTGAGCTGGGTGGCCAGAGTTCGAATCCTAGCAATGGCCTTTTTGCAATTTTGTTTTTGTTTTTGTTTGTTTTTTTGTTTTTTTTTTGTGTTTTTTGTTTTTTTTATTATTCTTTTTGAAAACTTAAATAACAAGCCTATAAAAGCTTATTAAAAATACAAAACACTAAAAACCTTTTGTGAATAAGCTGGAAATAGGAGAATTGAGCTGAAAATTGACTTATAAATGAATAAACCTATCAAAAGCTACTGATGAAAATAAAAACTTATGGAAAGCTATTAGAAACTAGAATAAGCTAAGAAACTATTAAAATTAAGATTAACAAGCTACTGAAACTAGAAACAAGCACAAATAAGCAATATATAAGCTACAAAACACAATTAAGCACTTAAAGCTTTGAATCTATCCAAATCAGCCTAATCACCAACTTTTGGGCTCATCTAGCAGCTTATTGCTAGAAGCTTTTGACCCAAATCCAATTGAAACTTCAAATTAGTACCACCAACAGTCTGTAAAATGAAAATGTGCTCCTTAGGACCTTTTGGGAGCTTTTTAGAAGCTTTTGAAAAGGCTTCTGTGGACAGTATATGTTGCTGGTGCACAGGACAGAAATGGTACAAATGACCCACTTTGATGCAACTTTTAAACCAACAAAAGCTTTTGTAAATGGTAATTGACTGAAAACAGATAAAGCTTATACTCCAAAAGTTGACCAGATCAGATGAAGACAGAAACATAAGATGTATTAAGCTATTCTAAAACCTAATTAAGCTACACTAACTAACTATGCAACTAATATGATGTATTGGCAAACTGATTTTTACAGTTTAATGCAGAAATGAGATTACAAGAGATTTTTGACTTTTTACTAATAACCTATGTATATTATGCTTGAACTAAACTATACTAACCTATAGTACTCTAGATGAAACAATGTTACCCTCTGAAACAAGCTTGAACACAAAACCACATCTAAATCCAAACACCTTTATTAGGACATATTTGAACTTTTTGAGAAGCAAATGAGTGAAATAAACTTAGAAACTTTTCAAAACAATTTATGCTATTAAGAATAAGCTAGGAAAAGCACCAAAGCACAGGATCTAACATCAATTAATATGGAATGCAATTTATGATAGATTGACAATTTGTGATGCAAACAAAGATGAATGAGCTAAATGATGATGCTATAAACTACAATAAGCTAAAAGAAATGGAAATTAAGCTAAAATGACATAATTAAGCTAATAATACCATATCTAAGCTAATTGAACAATAAAATGCAATTTAAAAACAATAAAAGAGAAATAAGCACTCACTTGGGACCATAGCTAAACAAGGGCACCAACTTAATGTCAGCTACAAGCTCCAGCTTATTCAGAGAATAAGCTGGTAAAAGTCCCTCTTGCCAATCCCTTAAGGCAACTTCCTTAGCTTTCCACTCAAATGCAAAGGTAAACTGTTTTTGTCTGATTTTGGTATTTTGAGCTTAAAACAGATTTGAACTTTACCAAGCTTACAAATAGCTATAGGGAGCTAATATAAGCTTATTTAAACTGAGTAGAAGCTTATTGGAGCTTTTGAAAACAGTTTGGACATATTTTTGGATTTTTTCAAAGGTTTTTCTTATTTTTTTTTGTGTTTTTGCTTTTTTAAACAGAAATTAGCTATAACAAGCTTGAATAAGCTTAGGTGAAACTGTATAAAGAGCTTTTAAGATGTAACAAGCTTAAACAAGCATATGAATCAATAATATAAAACTTGAAATTAACATTGAACAAGTAAATAACTGGAAATTAAACTTTGATTAATAATTCTGAAATTACAATTTTGAAATTAAAATTACAACTAAAAAAACAGTAAATGACACAAAGTAAATTGGTAACAACTTTTCTAAAGCTATGAAAAATTGGACAAGGCTTCTGTGAAAGTAAGAGGGTCTTTTATAGCTGCTTATCTAGGGTTTCCAGGAGACTTGTGAAGCTTTTAGGACTTGAATATCATCCATTGATTTCCTTTTGAGTCATCCCAATCAATTGTAACCATTGGATCATGTGCCACGAATCATCCTCCAATCAGTGTTCCTGGGATTGCCAGCGTGGCATTCTCACTTGTCAGATGTGGCAGGAGGCTTCTAGAAGCCATTTTAAGTGTGGGTTAATTTGTTGGGAAGTAGGGTAAAAGGTTAGGGATAGGTGAATAGTAAAACTAGGTTTTGGCGGGGATGGATGTTTGACCCTGGGAAGTATTTGTTGACTGGGTAGTGGATTGGGTTGTCCGGGTCTTATAGGGAAAACGGGTTAGAGGGGTAATATTAAAACCGTGTATGGGATGAGGTGTATTATTTGTGTTTTGGGCTTGGGCTAAAAGGGTAAGGATGGTAGGATTATTTTTGTATTTTGGACTTAGGTATTAAAAATGTGTATCCGATTTTCACAAGGTCCATTTATGTAATATTGAAATCACAAAGGATCAAAGGTGTGATTTGTGAAAGGTTTGGGGTGTAAAGTGAAAATTAGTATAGTATAATGAGGGTTGTATTTGGATAATGGGAAAGTGAGGGATGTAAAAGGTAAAAATGGGTAAATGAAGGGTGGAATATGTAATTTGACCAAAATGAAGGGTGTTTTGTGTAAATTTGGATAAGTGAAGGTGAAAATGTGAAAACTTCCCGAACATGTCCCGAGATCCGTAAAATGTAACTTTGAACGTTCAAGATCCATAAAACTGCTTCTCGGCTGTGGCTTTTGCTCTCTTCTCTTTCTCGTGCTCGGTTTTCTTATGTTTTGTCTTTCTTTTGTCTATTTTCTGATATCCGTACCTGCACATGCATAAACTCAAGAAACACACAAATATTAGGCATCAACGAGCCGTATATAATTATGTGTTAGGCACCACTTTAAACTAAATAATAACTAACACATAATTATATATGGTAACTAAATGAAATTGAATTAGTCTTTGATTTTCTTCCCCTATTCACGGCCGAACTTTGCTCCCCCCATAACTCCCATTTACTTCATTTGATTCCATTTATTTATCACTTGTAACTTCCTTTTTTCAATTCAAAAATCACACGCACAAAACCTAACTTTCTAATCAAAAGTGACGGCAAAAAAATCAATTGTGTCTTCCTTATTCCGTTCGATCCAAAGCAAGAACAAAGGAGTTTCGTAAGGCGTTTTAAAGGGGTTGCTGTGATCGTGAGCCCTTGATTCGAAGGTGGTGGTCTTGATCGTGGGTTGTTCTAGGTCGAGGGTGCAAGTTCGGGTCGTGGTGGTTATTGTTGTCGTGGGTTGTTGTCTTGAATTCTAGTCTCCTTTCATTCACGCTACAAGGGTATCCCTAATCTCATTTCACATTCCTTTCTTTTGTGTTCTTTGGATTATTGTCGTGAGGTGCTTGTGAATTCATGCAAATGATATGTTAAAATCTCACATGAAATGAATAAAAAAAATCACATGAAGCCATAACCAAGATACATGAAATATAACAAATGAAAGACCAGTATTCGACCATATGCATGATATTACGCTACATTTCTTCATACAATGAGATATAATATTCTCACATGAAATGATAAGTAGGCCCATGCAATTTTACGTAGCATGGTCACACAAAGAACAAAAGGAATGGATGAATACTCGACCCATAAGAAGACCGTAACGAATCTGTTTCGACCATGCATGCTAAAAATATACTTGTCTCGTAAAAGTAGTATCATGTAAGATGGATTTAATGACACATGTTTATGTCGCGGCTAGTTTTGTGTCGACCCATTTTCATTGTCTTCTGAATCTGTTGTAAATATGTTCGACCTACACCTTGTCCGACCTTAAAACATGTCAAACGAATCAGTTGTATGAACAAGTCACATGAACCATGAACTTGCGTATCGACTCTTTTTCATATATATTATCCATCACTTGTCTTATATTTACTAACATGAACATCTATTTTTAACATCAAATATACCCAAGAGATAACTAAATAATCATGTGCATGTGAAATGGAAATGGATGACTGATATTATATATTCGAAGTTTGTGATGTGTATGTCGATCATGCATGCGCCTATGTAGCATATGTGTATATTAGTGTCTAGAAAAGGATCTAAATATTTTAGTGTACATATATATATTACTGTATGAAATCTTGCATATTTGGGGTTATGTGTGCATGGATCAAATGAGGTGCTTTCGAGGGTGTTCGCGGGATTTTTGGGTACGTTAATCGTCGTGTTGAAAGTGTTTTGGGGAAATAGAGTCGGGGGTTAATCATTATACGTGTTTATCTAGTTGTGTCGGTAAGCCGTTTGAACCGCGAACTAGTGTAAAAATCTAGCGAGACAAATATGAACAAGTAAATTTTGAATGAAATTCTAAATACTGTACGAATGAATTGAAGGTGATTTCATGTTAAAGATTTTATAGTTTCACTTTCAACCCTCAATCTTTAAGAAATTGTTACATGCAAACCTTGTTACCCTCAATCTTTAAGAAATTGTAACTTGTCATAAATGACCCTTAAATTATAATATTAATCATTTTCATCATTTTAAACTAATTTGACATTTATTACATCATAAATGACTAAGACTGCTAATTATGAAAACATGCTATTTTTAGAAATTTACTTAAAATAGAAACCTGCTTAAATTAGAAACCTGCCTAAAATAGAAAGTTACCTAAAATGAAAAGCTACTTAAAATGGCTAAATTACCTAAAGTGGAAACTTACTAAATAAGGAAAGTTACTATATTTGGAAACTTACTAAAAATCGAAAGACTCCTATAAACCTAAAGGACTTAATCTGAAATAAAATACTTAAACGTCGTCTGATAAACGTATGTCCTCTCATTTCTGTAGATCCCTCGAGGAAGGAGTGATCTTCTGTTGTCTCTTGTTTCCGTCTGTTGTGTTTGATTTGCTGTGAATTAAGTTACAGATATTCTATCCCTTTTCAGTAGGGATTTCTCATGACTTTTCGATCCTTGACCTTATCCCACTTATGATGCCCTTGCTATGATTCCCTTTACTATGATCCTTTGGTATGATTCTGTTCGTTATGATATTCGTTTGTTATGATTATGAATCTTATGATTATGAACCATCTGATTGTGAACCATCTGATTATGAACCTTCTGATTTTGAGCCTTTGATATGAACCTCTGATTATGAACTTATGTTATGGAACTCTGATATGAACCTTTGACTTCTGAACCTTTGATATGAGCCCTTATGATATGATTATGCTTTGATCTTTCAGTTTGATACCCGAGCCAAATATGTTTCTTAGTCATGGAGGTACCATGACCATGTCATTGATTCACCAATGGCATGACTCCAGTGTGTACGAGTGATGTTACACACCGCCCCCTTTCTGTTATATGATTATGAGCTCAAGTTATATGGTTGGCCACTATGTTTCTGCGAGGGTATATGGATGCATCCTAGATATGTTTATGTTATGATATGCTATGATATGATTTATATGGTGAATGATGTAGTGTGCAATACGCGTCTTCACATTCTGGGAGCTGATCACTCCACTGGTTACTTGAGGTCTCCCCTCCTACTGCATATGGTATCCCGAGGTCACCCCTTCGAAAACAACGGTTACTATGATATGATATGTTTATGATATGTTATGGGCTCATGGTAGATGACTGACACCTTTTCCTTTCTGTTTCATTATCTTTTGTTATACCATATGATATTCCCCATTTGCACCTTATGATTATGTTATCTTCATTTCTTACCTTACAATTTTTCGTATTGTTACATATCTGTTCACTGGGCTTTTTATGCCCAGCCGCATTTTCTTTTCCTGTGGCAGGTATCTAAGCTAGGAGCTGGGGATTATGTTTTGGGTTGAGAGATGAGCTTATATGGAGACCATGCCTAGTCATCTTAGATTCCGATTGATTATGTTTTGGCATTTATTAGACTTGGTTATCGTTATTTCTATTTTGGAATTTTTTTTCTTTCATTAACTTATGTATTGTTAAGTCGTGTTGGCTTGATTTTCCTTTGTTTATTTATATAAGACTTTCGTTGTTGAATTATGTTCATTGTGTATGCTTTGATGACACTATATTGTGATACTTCTACCCTTATAGGGTTGGGGTGTTACATTTTCACACATACCAACAGGTACGGATATGTCAAAACGGACAAAACAGAAGAAAAACAAACACGAGAAAGAAATGAGTGTGAAGACGGAGCCGAGGATTTAATTTTCTCAGTTTTACGGTTTTTGGATCATGTTTGGGATATTTACATATCTAACCCTCACTTATCCTAAATTACCAAATTCACCCCAACATAACTAAATTTACACATTTGGTCCTTGGAATTTCATCATGTGGCAAAACAAATCCTTATGCTAATTTTGTTCCAAATCGGATACAACCAAAAATTAAACACAACCCATGTCCATCTAAATAATCTACACCTAGCCCAAACTACCACTAAAGCCCAACACGCCTTATATAATCCTACCGGTTACTACTACTACCCATTTCCCTTACCTGTTTCCCCAACTTAACCCAAGTCAACACCCAAACCTTACCCGGTCAACAACATTTAAACAATAATACTTTAATCCCAAATTACCCCCGCTTCCCTTGTTCATCTCCTTCATCCCATGCCTGAATTTCCCTCCGTACCCTTGTTAGAACATTGTACTTAGAATCTTTCATGCTGACATGGTCAAGGGAAGCCACCTTGGCGATCCGAGAGACTCCCATTGGTTGAAAAAAGTCACTGATATGATCCAACAGATAAGAGATGATGTAAATGGATGATCAAAGGTGAAGACTAGAGGTTCTGGATCCTTCCTGGAAACCATAATCAAGGCTCATGCTTCTCTATAAAATCCCCCTCAATTCAGAGTTTAGGAGTGTAGTTTTTAGTTTAAAGTTACCATGCCAATTTACGTTTCAAGTGTAATTTAAATGTCTTTTAGTTTTCAGTGTTAAAGCTTTGTACTCGGTTTCCATTCAATAAAAGTTCAAGTTTATTTCATTTTAGTTATTAATTCATATACTGTTATTATTAATTGTCTTCAAATGTACGTTTAAGCTCTTAATAAGCTCTCTTTAGCTTGTTAAAGCTTTTATATAAGCTTACTAAAGCTTCTCTAGCTTTTAGTGAGCTTATACTTTCATTTTATACAAAAACTTAAAAAAAGTCAAAATAAAAAGTCAAATAAGCTGTTTTTGGAAGTAATCCAGAAAGGTAAGGGATTAGTGATGTCACTACCTTGTTTTCAACAAGCTAGAGCTTGTGAGTAGCTCCTCGAGCAATTAAAATCCCTTGTTAAGCTAGGGCTGTGTAAGTTCAATTTAAATTCATAGTTGTAGCTTATTTTGTTAATTAGTGCTTAATTTCTTGCTTATTTGTTTTTTCTATGCTTAGATCTCTTAATTTAGCTTATTAGTTGCTTAATTAGCTTCTTTCATTGTTTCACATTGTTATTTACTCATTTTCACATATAAATCTCTATAAAATCCAAAAATAAGCCATTTGTAGTTTAAGCTTAATTGTAGCTTTTGACGTGTTAAAGGTTGTTTTTAATCTGTCGTTAGTGTTTGTTAAGTCATTTGGAATCAAAATTACACAAGTTTTATGGTTATTTCTGTCCAAAATTCCAAAACAGTCTCTATAAGGAGTGTTTGGCATTAGAGTTTTATATGTCTTAAAGTAGTTTTGGTCAATTGAGTTTTACATTTTTAGTTTAGATTTGGTTTAAAAAGGTGTTTAAAGCTTAATTGCATCAGTTTGTTTCAAGTTTGAATCATATTATTGATTTCTGAATGTTATCTGAATCTGTATAAGCTTTTAGGATAGATTGAACAAGCTTTTTGTTATAAGGTGTAGTTTAGTCTAATTTTGTTCTCAATTCAGTGTTTAAACATAGTTTATAGTGCTTTAGTATTTTTTGTTTCAAAGGATTGTAGTCAATTTGCAGTCTACTAGTAGTTTTTAAAAAGTCAATTGAAAAAAAACAAATTCTTTCATAGCTTAAGTCAGATCTAATATCAGCTTATTTTTAAGATAGTCAAGTTCTATAAATAGATTTATAAGCTCATTTGACATCAACCTTAATCTGTTTCAACTTAAATTGGATTTTGAAGATGATTTGTTAGCTTGTTTTGGTGTTCAAAAGAGGGTACTTACAAAGGTTTTTCATAAATCTGCTAGTTCATAAGTGTGTCTGCAATCAAACCTCCATTTTCATAAGCTTGCATCAAGCTCATAAGAGCTCCATTAGGTCTGAAATTCAGTAAATAAGCTCTTTGGTGGTTGTTTTTGAAGTTTCTGTTCATCTGAGCTCTTAGCTTATAGTTAATAAGCTTCTGGATAAGCTCAAATATTGCTAGTTAGGCTGTTTGATTATGAGGATCATACAAGTGCTTATCTGTTTTCAGCTTATTTTGTGTTTAGTTTCAGCTTATTCTTAGCTCAAATCTGCTTATTAGATTAGCTTTTTAGTTTCTTATAGCTAAGGGCGCATAATCTATTCTTATATATACATTTTCAGTTTAAATGCTCATAAGCAGTTTTGCTTTTCTACAGCTTATTCATATAAGCTAAATAACTGCTTTTAATTTTCTCTTTTTCAGCATAGTTAAAAGTAATTTTCATAATTTTTTGGGATTTTTCCAGTTACATTTACTATTTTTAATAAATAGTTTTCATTAATTTAGTTTTTAATTCATAATAAATAAAAGAAAAGTCAAAAAAATATCCGGCTTTTAATTAAAATTTTATTTTGTCATTTAGCACGTAGGAAAAATAGTTTTGCATTTCTAGGGTTAATATTTCTCATTCACTTTTAAAGCTCGAGATTAGCCCGACTTTTGCTCGTTTTAGGTTTTCTTTGCGTTTTAGTTTATAATTGCTTCGCATTATTGTTTTAGATACTTATTAAGTTGTTTTTAGCTTATGTTTATCAATTTTAGTGTAAAAACCCAAATTACCCACTTTTCACTATTCAAATTCACGAAAACGCGACTCGAATTAAGAATTCCATTCAACCTTCGTTGGGAAACAATCCGGGAATACAAACTTCACAATTTGTATTTCTTTGGAAAAACATATACTATAATTGTTGAATCAATCCATCAAAACATCTTGACTCGGATAATGTTGACTCGCATAATGTTGAGTCGGATAGTTTTGAGTCGGGTAATGTTGATGGTGATATTCTTGCTTTAACTACTCCATATCCATATCAAGATTAACAAGCTCAAGCGAGGAAAACATTTGATTCGGTTGGGAAGACGTTGAGAAATCCATGGTAGGATGATACGACGACCCACTTGGTGATTGGTGAGAATTAGTATTAGGGTGATACGGTGGGTTGAATGGATGATTAATATAAAACGCGTTTTGGTTTTGTGGTGGTTGTGATAATTGTGTTTGATATTCAAAACCGGGTGAGCGAAAGCGAATGTTTTGATTTGGTTGTGGTGTTACACTGGTTAATCAGAAATTCGGATCCTGCGAGAAATTCAGGACATTTTGTGGAAGTCGGGATCGTGGGGTTTTTGATTTGGGAGTTCTTTTGCTGGACATGATGAATATTGTTGAAAGTTGTTTGAATTGTGTGTTTATAAGTGTGTTTGAGGTTGGTATTTATAATGTTGTAAAAGTGGTAAAAAAATTAAATTAGTTTTTTTAATCCAACGTTCGAATTTTTTATGTGGAAATGTGATTTTTTGTTTTTTTGTGAGTAAAGGATCGGTCGAATTTTGACCGAGATTTGCAAGTTTTTGCTCGGCGACCGACGACGACCGGTCGGTAGATCGACGCGCGACCCAACCATTGTGCATAGCCTAAAAGGCACGGTACTTGGTTCATTTGAAAGCATCCCATTCTCATTTCTATTTTCACATAGTGTCTCCTAGATTGTGAGTTAAAGTGAGAGTTTAGTATATTTCCTAGTTACAAGAGATTAGTATTGTATTATCCTTGTAACCGGAGAGAATGTGTAACTCCTAATTTTCTACATAGTGAAACGTATCTTTCCTTGCCTGTTGTTTTTACACTATTGGGGTTTTTCACGTTAAATCGGTGTGTCATCTTCTATTATATTTCATATTTTAGTTGCTGGTTTGCTTCAAACCGGTGTCACTTTTCTCGACACGATGGATTACCTATTTGTTTAGGTTCTATAAACATCTTCGATAGAGCATCAGTCGCCCAGTTAGATTTCTCTAATCTTATATCAATCATTCCTGAACTCCAATCTGGTAGTGGAGTATTTACATTCAGTCTCAGGTGGGACCAGATTAAAAGCTTGCAACCTATGTTATCACATGCCATCAATTGGGTGTTGATGAATTCCTAATCGAAGTCTGATTGTGGCTTCTAGCGTGGATCAGGTTTTTGTATGATAATTGGAGTGCTAGTCCAATTAGTCTAAGTTTATCCTAAACATGGAGTAGTCATTCGTTTAGGATAGGTTTTTTAAGTGTAATCCTAGTTATAGTCTAACTAGAATAGGTTAGTCTATATATACCGTGGAGGGTAGGGAAATACCTTTGTACCGAATTGAAGTTTTGTGTTATTTTCTTCAATAAATAAATCTGCGTGTTTGGCAGCAACATCGAGTTTCTTGTTCTTGTTTGTTGTGTCGTGCACTTCTGTTTAAACCTGATGTGGTGCGATCTATTATAACTACAATTGGTATCCAGAGCTTGTGAAGAAGTTCTTGGTGATTAGTATTAACGTTCCTAACCTGTGATCCTGTGGTGAGACATGAAGAACTGTGACCAGAATATCAACAATTTAGGGTTACAGAAACCTTAAAAAGAAACGATTTAAACATTTGAACCTGTTGGTTAGTCGTGAGTTGCAGCCCAATGTGATTGGAGCCCAATTTGATCACAACCCAAATTTTTTCTCTTCTTAGACAGTAAGTTGGAAACAGTCTTTAAGATTGTTGATTGTATCACTGTCTTAAACTAATTCTAGCCGTGACATAAGGGCTGGAAAATTCTCCATTACAAACCTATTCGCGATCCAGAAGAAGAACCAGGATGACTGGAGATCCATCAGGTTCTAACCCACCACCACCGCCTACAAAGGAATCCAATTTGACGTTCCAGTGCCCAATGTTAACATCAACTAACTACACCATATGGAGGATGCGTATGGAGGTACTTCTTGGAATTCATGGTGTTTGGGATGTGGTCGATTCGGGCTTAGACGATCCAAAGAAGAATAACATAGTTAAAGGTTTGTTGTTTCAATCAATACCAGAAGACCTGATTTTGCAAATTGGGAATTTGAAAACCGGGAAGGAGATGTGGGATGCAATAAAAACCCGTAACTTAGGTGCTAATCGTGTGAAAGAAGCTAGGATTCAAAACTTAATTACGGAGTTCGAAAATCTGAAGATGTCAGATAACAATACTATAGATGCATATGCCTCAACGCTATCGGGTATTGCTTCTAAGTCAGCCACGCTTGGAGAAGTCTTGTCGGAACACAAGCTGGTAAAGAAGTTTCTCACAAGTCTTCCTAGACGTTTTGTCCATATCGTGGCAGCCCGAGAATAAGTTTTAGACCTTAAAACAACGGGGTTTGAGGATGTGGTTGGTAGATTGAAAGCGTATGAAGAAAGAGTGGAAGAAGATGATAAAGTAAACGATGCTCAAGAAAAGTTACTTTATGCTAGGACCGAGAGTTCCAATAGGAATAATGACGCAAGTGGAGGAAGAGGACGTGGTTCAAACTCTCGAGGTCGTGGTAGGGGCAACTATCAAAACCAAGGTCAACGTGACTCCTCGAAAAACCATGAAGATAATATGCAAAAGGGTAAGAAACAGGAGCAACGTGACCTCTCACATATAAAGTGCTACCATTGTGATAAGTACGGATACTTTGTTTCAAAATGCCCAGATCGAAAACGAGACTATGAAGTAAACCTCAGTGAGACAAAAGAGAGAGACATAAATCATGAAGAAGGTACATTCTTTATGATGAACTTGGTTCCATAAACGGTTTTCATGAATGAAGAAAAGTTTACTCCTCCAAAGATTGAGTCCAACACCGAGGAAGATGATGTATGGTACTTTGACAACGGAGCAAGTAATCACATGACAGGTAATTACTCTTACTTTTCTGAGTTAAATGAAAATGTAACAGGTCGTGTAAGATTTGGAGACGGTTCGTGTGTAAGTATAAAAGGAAAAGGCTCTATTTTGTTTCAAGGGAAAATGGGAAACAAAAGTTGCTAACAGATATTTATTACATTCCCGCTCTTCGTAGTAATGTGATAAGTCTTGGACAAGCTTCAATATCCGGTTGTGATACTAGGATACGAGGTGATTTCCTAACCATGCGTGATAGTTGTGGAAGTTTGCTAATAAAAGTCCCGCGAAGTGCAAATCATCTTTACAAGGCTCAACTACAAGTTGGGAAACCTTATTGTTTGCAAGCTAACATTGATGAAGAGTCATGGTTGTGGGACGTGCGACTTGGTCATATCAGTTTTGGTACGGTGAATTTGATGCACAAGTTAGCTAAAGGGGTACCGGTAATTAAGCATCAAGATCAAATATGCGAGTCTTGCATGGTTGGAAAACAAACAAAGAAGTCATTCTCTAAGAAAGCAACATATAGAGCTTACAATTACTTGAGATGGTTCATGGGGATATATGCGGACCGATAAATCCTCCCACTCAAGCAGGTAACTCTTATATCCTAGTTCTTATCGACAATTATTCTAGGTACATGTGGTCTTTTCTTTTGAAGCACAAAGGTGACGTGTTTGGAGTAATCAAAAGATTCAAGACGTCAGTTGAAAAACGAAAGGGTAAAGAGATTGTGACATTCCATACGGATAGAGGTGGTGAATTTACATCACATGACTTTAATCGGTTTTGTGACCAAGAAGGAATAGCACGTATGTTGACGGCTCCTTATGCACCTCAGCAAAATGGAATTGTGGAACGACGAAACCGTACTCTACTTGAGATGACAAGGTGTCTCATGAAGGCAAGAGGTGTACCAAATCGATTTTGGGGTGAAGCGGTTTGACATGCAACATATATAATAAATAGAACACCTACGCGAGCATTGGTAGGAGTTACACCATACGAGAAGTTTTATGGGGAAAAACCAAACCTTGAAGACTTAAAGGTATTTGGTTGTATTGCACATGAAAGAATTGTTTCAAATCACCTGAAAAAGCTTGATGATAGGTCGAAACCATTGGTTTATCTTGGAAAAGAACCAGGTTCAGGAGGTTTTCGACTTTACAACCCATGTGAAAACAAGATTATAATCAGCGCCTATGTTGTTTGTGATGAGAAAAGAGGTTGGAATTGGACAACGAAATCTGAGGATTCAAACCAAGCTAGAAACGAACCATGTATGTCAACTACTTTATGGAACGATATACATGTAAATGATGATGATCAGGTGGTGAATGAGGAAGCTCAAACTACTGAAAATGAACAGACTACAACATGTCACGACAACAACACGATACCAGTTGCTGTTCACTCAACACCTACTATTCATCTAAGAACACCTACTGCAACTGTTCATGCTACAGTAATAGGTACCCAGGAACCTGGTAATAGTACAATTCCTATCGCAACACGTCAGTCAACTCGAAACAAGGTTTTACCAACGAGGTTAGGTGATTATCAACTTAACATTAATGAACTTATGTTGACAATTGACGAGGAACCAAGGAATTTTAATGAAGCAAAATCGAAACCGCAATGGGTCAAAGCAATGCAAAACGAGCTTGATTCCATTGTAAAGAATAATACTTGGAAACTAGTTTTTCTTCCTAAAGGTGTTAAACCAATCGGGTTAAAGTGGCTGTTTAAGATTAAAAGAAACGCCGATGGCACAATCAAGAAGTTCAAAGCACGTTTGGTTGCTAAAGGCTATGTACAACAACCCGGTATTGACTTTGATGAAGTGTACGTGCCAGTAGCTCGACTCGAGACCATACGGCTATTGATTGCTCTCGCAGCCGGGAAAGGATGGAAGATTCATCATTTAGATGTCAAAACAGCTTTTCTTCATGGTGACTTAAAGGAAGATGTTTATGTTACTCAACCTGAAGGCTTTGAAAAACCAGGAGAGGAAGGAAAAGTGTATAAACTAGCTAAATATTTGTATGGCCTAAGGCAAGCTCCAAGGGCATGGAACATTAAGCTAGATGGAACTTTAAAGGAGATGGGTTTTCAACAATGCATGCAAGAAAAGGCGGTTTATAAAGCGGTAACCAAGGGAGAATTTATCATTGTTGTAGTTTATGTAGATGATTTGTTCGTGACTGGGGCAAGCTTAGATTGCATCAATGAGTTCAAGAAAAGGATGGCATCTCAGTTTGAAATGTCGGATCTTGGTGAGTTAACTTATTACTTGGGTATTGAAGTATCACAAGAGAAGGATTGTATCAAGATCAAGCAAGAGAGATATGCACTAAAAATCTTAAAAAAAGTTGGTATGGAAGATTGCAATGCAACTTTATATCCAATGGAAAAGGATCTCTAGTTGTCGAAAGCTGAAGATGAACCAGAAGTAGAAGCTACTCAATATCGAAAGGTAGTAGGTTGCTTACGTTACCTTTTGCACACTCGTCCAGATTTGACTTACCCGGTTGTAGTAGTTAGTCAATATATGCAAAGTCCAAGAGAATCACATGCTCATGCTATCAAGAAAATCCTACGCTATCTTAAAGGTACAACTTCGTTTGGAATTGAATACAAATGGGGTAATGACATGAAATTGGTAGGATATAGTGATAGTAGTCATAATGTTGACATTGATGATGGAAGAAGCACTATTAGACATGTATTCTACCTTGGTACATCACCTATTAGATGGTGCTCACAAAAGCAAGATACCATGGCATTATCTTCGTGTGAAGCTGAGTTCATGGCAGCCATTGCAGCTGCGTGTCAAGCAATTTGGCTAAGGGAGTTATTGGCAGAAGTGACGGGGTTGGAAAGACAAAAGGTGTTAATAAGAGTGATAATAAATCAGCCATCACATTAACAAGAAACCCGGTCTTTCATGGTAGAAGCAAACACATCCACACTCGATATCACTTTATTTGTGAGTGTGTGGAGAACGAGCAAGTAATAGTAGAGCATGTATCTGGTGAAGAACACAGAGCAGATCTGTTAACGAAGGCCTTGGCGCGTATAAGTGTTGTTCCCTATTCACTATCGTATAAAAATAGTTAAGTATTTAAAACAGGCTAATAGTGAATCAATGACTGAAATGACATAAGTAAAACACACTGATAAATTTTCAACATAATATTCTTTATTAGAAATCAATCAAAAAGAATACATTACTCAAGTACTTGCAGAATAGTACTTGAGATTGAAATGACAAAGGTTTGTAACTCCTCACGAAGCTCAGGCTAAGTCAGAGCACAACTACTATGGAACCACTGAGCTATCTCAGGGACTGAGTTGTATTTGGAGGAGTGAAAGATGGCTTATGTGTGTGTGTGTTTTACAATTCACAAGCTTAAATCTTTCACTCCATCTCTTATCAAGTATGAGTTTTAACTTTATCCTAAGTGACAACTGACAATTTACAGAAGACAAAATACTGATGTATTTTGTCTCTGTTTACAAAGACTATATTATGTAAGAGACAAGGCTGCTTTCCATAAGTCAGTGATGACACTAAGCCTAATAGTTTGCGATTCAGGGAAAGTTGACTTTGGTTGATAAGGACTTCGTCTTATCTGATTCAAACTTATCCCGCTCATTCTTTAGTCTTCATTGCCTTCAGTCTTCTACTTCAGTTTGTCTTCAGTGTAAGTAGCTGGTGAGGAGTTTAGGGATTCAGTGAGTTATTGTCATCACTCACTAAATCCACCATATTCTTCGTGACTCAGTCTTTACCCCTTAAGTTCCGCCTTACTGAGTGGAGAGACTTCTTCTTCGCCTCTTACTGAGTATCCTGAAGATGGCTCACTGAGAGACTATGCGCTCAGTGACCTGTTAATGTTTAAGGGAAAACACTTAGGATATCTTCTATTCAAATCCTAGATTTAAGGGGTTTGGGTATTTACTGAACCCAACAGTCTCCCCCTATTTGGATATACAAATAGCCTAAGTGTTTGATTAGTGTAAGTGAGCAAATGGCTTCTTCTTACACTGAATGTACTAATGAACATAATAAGGAACACTGAATATTTTTAACAAAACATACATCGTTTATTGATCAATTACATGGTTCATATCACTAGTACAAAAGATAAATAAAAGGTGTCACTTAAGATGGATCCCCAGTGCTACAAGCTTAACCTTCTTCTTGAGGAGTGCTTCTTTGTCAAGGTGCTCTCTTATCTTAGCATTCAGGTCTTTGTAGAACCTTTCGTTTTCTGGAGTTTTGATTTGAGAGGCCACTGGTAGATAGCTTGCCATTGTAGGCACTCCTGCAAGATCTATGTCACTCCACTTTTGGAATGCTTGGTTTCCATAGACATTAATGAAGAAAAGTCCTCTTTCAGGCTTTTCAATGCACAAACAGTTTACAAACTTTACACCTTCAGGTAGCTCCCTATTGCATTCCAGTCCAGGCACTTTGATCTCAGGCTCGAACTCAACCCTCTTTCGTTTGCCTTGTGATGATTGAGGTTGAGATCCTTGAGGTGCAGTTAAGGCTGGCTGAATCCCCAGTAGTGTTGGTGCTTCCCTCAGTCTTTCATACCTTTTGCTAAGCATTTTCATTAGCTCCTTAACCACAACATTCTGCTTCTTTTCAATGATTGGACCAAGCTCATCGAGTTTAGTGATCCCAAAGTTAGTGAATTTCAAGGGATCATGAACCTCGAAGTGTCTTTTATCATCCCCCCTGTAGACATTCATTGCCAGTGGTTTGGACTTGGGGATGATTTTGACATCTGTGATTTTCTCAGGCAGCCTTCTGCTTGTCATTGACCAGTTGTAGTGGTCAATTCTTTCTTGCCTGATGGCTGCAACTCTTTTGTTCTTTTCATCTAACTTCTTTCTCATTTCAGCCATTTGAGCTGCCTGGGCATCCTTGAACTTCTGTCCTGCCTGACCATTTTGAAGCTTCTTGGGATCAATTCCGATATTCTTAGCTTCCTCAGCAACAACTTGTACCAGTGCTTCTTTGCTCTTTCTTTCTTCCTCAGCTAGTTTCTTTCTCCTTTCTTCCTTTGCAAGATAGGCACTTAGCTGTTGTGGAGTGAGCAGGTACTCAGTGTTGCCGATCATATAGGGAATCTTCTCAGGCTCAGGTGTTTGCATTATGGCCTTTCCTTTGTCCTGGCCTGAAGAAGATGATGCTACCAATGGTGTTGTTGTTGTAATGATTGTTGTTGTTGTTGGTGGGACTGATGATAAGGGTGTTGCTAAAACTGGTGGGATTGATGATATTGGTGTTGCAGAGACTGGTTGAGCTGGCTCCCCCTCAGTGTGAGAGGGAGTCTCTTCAGTGGTCTTCTCCCCCTCAATTGTTGCTGCAACATCAGTGAGAGCAAGAGTTACCTCGAACACTAGGGGAGTTGGAGTGGCTTGACCTTTGAAGGCTTGGTAGATCTCAGTGACCATAGCCTTGATGTCAGTTGTATCCTTTTGAAGACCAGTGACTTTTCTGCCAGATTAGCCTGAGATAGTTCCAAAGCAGTCATTCTAGGTCCAAGATTCCAAGCCATAGAAGACAATGCCTTAGCCAAAGTAGTCACTTGAGCATCTAAAGAACCCAATGTAGCCTGAAGAGACTGAACTGAAGACTGAAGACCTTGAACATTTGCAGATTGGAGCATATCAATTAGTTCAGTGAGACGTGAGGAATTCTTCACGTAGACTTCAGTGGCCTCCAGCACTTTGGAATTGAGTGATAGGTCTTCTTTGACAGCATCCCTGATTTCATCAATTGTAACACCACAACCCTGAAGATGCTTTAGAAATTTAACCAGGTTTTCATCCAGTCTATGAAGGTGTTAGTACATGAGATCCCTGTGTTCATCAGTGTTTGCATCAAAAGCATGTACCTCAGCCTTCAGATCTGCATAGCTGGTAGCTGCTTAAGTGTGTTGTTCCCATAAAGTTTCAGTAACCCTAGAATATAGCTTCCTTGAAGCTTTAGTGATCCACATAACCAGTTGTCTTTCTGTCAGTGGAAGAGTGTTGTCAAACTTTCTGAATTCCTCAGGACAAATGAGGAAGAAGAGTCAGAGTCATGATCTTCAGGCTGGAAAGGTGACTCTTTAAGCTCTTGTAGATCAAGCTGATGCTCTTGTTCAAGTGTTTGAACATCAGCGTCCATTTCTTCTCCTGCTGGTAGTATTTCATCTTCACTGAAAGCTTGTTCTTGATAAGAGAAAAGAATTTCATTGACCTCAGTAACTATTAGTAAACCAGTGGTGGTGATGGGTTCCATATCAGTGGGTGGTTTTAATCCCTCTGAGTCTTTGTCCCCCGTTGCTCCTTCAAGCACTGGTGGGTTATTCCCAGTGCTATCCCTAGAAGCAGTGGCAGTGAGATCCCTATTAGTGGGTTGTTCGTTTCCCCCTGAGTCTTTGGGATCATTCAGTTGGCCCTCAGACAAAAGCTGTGATTTGCAAATGTCATCCTTGGACAGTATGGAAGGCGCTCCCCTACCAGCGGGTTGTATGTTTCCCTCTGGATCTTGGGGAGTAGTAGTTGGGACCAAGGGCACTGACTGTGATGTATCAGTGTCCTTCGTTGTTACCGGGGTGGATGTTGTTTGGTCTCCCTTAGGTGGCTGATCAGTCTGGGGCTTTCTTTTCCTTTTAGGCTATGCTCTAGAAGCCTCAGGGCCCTGAGACTTGGGTTTAGTCTTAGTCCCATTCTGAGACTTCCCCTTTCTCTTTTTAGGAGCAGGGTTTGGAGACACTGAGTCCCTTTGGTTGTTTACAACAACCATATGGGCCGTCAATTCAATTTCAGTGACTTGGGATGGGTCTTTTTGAAAATTTGATTGACTCAGGATACCAGGTAAAGCAGTGTATTTGTATTCCTAAGGGTAATTGCAACCCAGTAACACTTGTAAAGCACATGAGACAAACCTAGGGTACAAAACATATTTCACCCTAGTTTTGCTCAGTAGCTTGGCTACGAGATCACTATAAATGATCTCCCCAATGTCGACAGTGACCCCATTCATCAAGCAATATGCCACCATAAACTGAATAGAGTTAACTTGTTCAGTGGATGAGTGGTTCCCGCCGAGAACCTGAATCACAAATGTGAACAGGATCTTCCAAGCCGCAGGAAATGAGTTCTTGGTGACCGGGGTTCTGTCCAAAAACTTTGGATCCAAAACAATTTGTAACCCATCCTTAACTGTGGAGGGTTCAGGATGGGCAACATAGATTCCTGAATTATAGTCTAACCCTGTTGCAGTACAAAATGTTTTATAATCCAGGGTGACTGACTGTTCCTTGTTAAAAAGACTGGATTTGATGAGATACTCCCTGAGTGGTCGTAGGTCAGTCTCATCAGTAGAGGGTTTCGGGTCATAGGCCACTGCTGTAGCCCAAAACTCCTTGAGGAGATTTTGGTACAGAATAGAGGGGGA
This sequence comes from Chrysanthemum seticuspe, assembly GCA_019973895.1. NCBI lineage: Eukaryota > Viridiplantae > Streptophyta > Magnoliopsida > Asterales > Asteraceae > Chrysanthemum > Chrysanthemum seticuspe. The sequence continues at coordinate 282,179,343 of BPTQ01000007.1, forward strand.
CTGAGTAAAGGCCGTTTTCAATGGGCGGATATATAAAAACTTCATGATGTCATTATAGGTTGGGACATCAGGGGGGTATTCAAAATTTTCTATAACATTGTTTGTTTTAAATTAGATCCCATACCCACTGTGGTGCAAAATGAAGAGACTGTGTTCTTGCCATTTCCATTGAAAGGTTTTTAGGGTTTTGAAAATTATTTTTGACAAGAACAATCAAAGTGTTTTGAGTCTCTTAGGTGTTGTGTTGGGAATTATGCGAAGTAGGATTTCTACTGTCATTTCTGCCGAAGGATTCTGCTGAAGTAGAGCAGAATCTGCTGAAGAAGAGATTCTGCTAAAGTGTTAAAGTCGTGCCGTGTTTCTGCTGAAGGAGTGGAAGCTGACTAGGATCTGCATGCGATTTATTATTTACATGCTAACCCATCCTTATTCTTGTACTGCTCGAGGTCAGCATGGGCATATTTAGAGTTTACCCATAATTATTCTGTATGGGTTAAACATATATTTTAGTATTATGTTTATTAGGTTTCCTAGAAACTATTAGGGTTCCTTGTCTATAAAAGGAACTTCATAGTATGTAATAGATAAACGTTCGAAACATAGAGTTTCAGTTAATAAAAAGATCTATAGAGGATCTAAGTGTTCTTAGTTATTACAACTTGTATTTATATTCCGCTAAAGAATACGAGTTGTAGAGATTTTCTATTAGTTTGTTTGTGATTACATAAGCAACACTAACGATCTACGAGGGCTCAAGATCTATCAAGGTCTTTGTTTTCTACAAGTGGTATCAGAGCCTCGGGAAAGTCTTTACGATACTAAGAACCAAATTTAACCTCACCCCCATACAACCAAAACTACATTCACCATGCCTGGAATTGATGATGAAATCGAAGTCACCAACAACAACAACACCACCTCCATGCAACAACTTAGTCTTTCCAACAGTAATGCTAAGTTTCCTTATCTCAAAAAGGAAGAGTATGATCTGTGGACGATGAAGATGCAGAACTGGATCTCCAACATTGATTGGAATCTTTGGGAGATCGTGAAGAATGGAAACAGTTTGAAGAAGACTATCCCAGACCCAGATGGTAAGTTTACCATTTCTCCTCCCAAATCTGTTGAAGAAATACTAGCTGTGCAAAGAGAGCACAAAGTAAGAACCATCCTTCTTCAAGCTATTCCTGAAGATCACTTGGGTAATTTTCACTACATGACTGATGCAAAAGACATATGGATGGCGCTCAAAGCAAGGTTCGGTGGCAATGAAGAGTCCAGGAGAATGAGGAAGTCCATGCTGAGGCAACAATTTCAAGAGTTCAATATCTCAAAAGAAGAAGGTATCCACAAGGGATACGACAGGTTTCATAAGATTTTGAGTCAACTAAACCAGCTGAATGCAAAACCTGACAATGATGATTGTAATTCAAAGTTCCTATGATCTTTTCCTTCATCATGGTTACAAGTAAGTATAGCCCTCAAGGCTAAAGGTGGGTTGGACATGCTCACTTTTGATGAGCTGTACAACATACTCAAATCTCTTGAACTTGATGTTAGAACTCCCTACCGTGCATCCACTTCTGGTCATACAGCTTTTGTTGGGACATCTCACTCCAATATGATGATACATGCTCCTAGTCCAACTTACTTTACATCATCTTCTTACACTCCCACTCCACCAAGCTCTCAAGCTAAAACTGGTAGTGTGTTGGAGGATGTTCTTCATTCATTTGTTGCTGATTATGATACTCAGCAACATCTAGTCTATGAAGATTTTGAGCAGGTGGACTCACTTGATATGGAGGAGATGAAACTGAAATGGCAGGTGGCCATGCTTTCAGTAGATATCAAAAGGTTTGAGCAGAAGTCCGGGAGAAAGTTTGGCTTCAAGGGAAAGAATCCAGCTCATTTTGACAGGAGAAAAGTCAAGTGTTTCTCTTGTCACCAGATGGGTCATTTCTCAAGGGAATGCAAAGATATGAAGACTGGAGATGGAGCTAACTACACTTCCTATCAGTAGAATCAGAAGGAAGCTGGAACTTCAGCAGCTCTGGTCACCATGGATGAACAAGTCAACTGGGCTGCACATGAACCTGTGAATGAGGAAGCTGCTGATACAGAGAAGCTTGGATTGCTGGCAAGATGTACTTTGGAGGATAGGAATGATCAATTTGCCTTGATGGGACTATCTCAGGTACACAACTGTATCTTTGGTTGTAGTGAAAGATACAATGAACTTAAAGAAGCTTATGATATTTTGAAACCTAAATATAATGCATGCTATGTTGATAATGAAGCTTATAAACTGTCTTTAAAAACATTAGAAAGACAAAAGGTATGGTTTCAAAAGAATCAGATAGCTTATGAAGAGAAGATAAGGGGGTTACGAATTGATCTAGATATTGCAAATATTGACTTAAAACGCACTGAGAAAGAAGAAGCTGATGCTTTGTCTGAGAACCTAGAGCTTAAAGAGAAACTAGCTGAGGAAATAGCTAGACATAAATAATGGTTAGTGTCAGGTGATAAAGTAGCTAGCATTCTCTATAATAGTCAATCAGTGACCTCTGGATTAGGTTTAGGTTTTCAAAAGTATGTGGGAATGGAAGCTAGGAATGATGGGCGTAAATCTACGCCTGCAGGCTTAGCTAATTTTGTAAAAGAAGGAGAATTACATGCTGTCCCTGGACCTATTAGAGGTGAATTCATGCCCATTGACCTTTCCATTACTGTTGACTTTAATGGATCACATCATCTGTATGGCAAAAAGTCAAAAGACTTGCCAGACCCCGATGCTTCATCTAATGACTTTGTCTTTTACTCTGACAGTGACAATTCATCTGATCAAGGGTCTACTTCTTATGCCAGCTGTGATTCAAGTGATAAGTCAGACCTTCCCAAGCCCTCACCTGAGCCTTCACCCAAGCCTACACCCAAGTCTATCTACAAGCCTTCTAGGGTAGCTGCTGAGGAATCAACCTCCAAGACAGTTTCCTCTGAAGACTTGTCTCTTAAAACTTTGCATAATAACTCTGTTAAAAACAACTCCTTTAATGTCTCTGGTTCAAGTACTTCTGCATGTAATAGAACATATTCTATTTTGTCTAAATCTTCTAAGAGGAAGACATGTTTTGTATGTGGAAGTAAATTTCATTTAATTAAGGATTGTGATTTTTATGAACAAAGATTGGGTGTATGTGCTACTCAACAGAAACCTAGACCAGTGTGGACCAATGTTAATAATATACCACCTTATATCCCACAAGCAGCTTATACTGATTCTCCTTGGAGAAGATCAGTTGCCAGACCTTATGTGCAACCAACTAGCCCATATTTTAAACATGGTTATTGGCCTGCATATGTTGACTCTATGAATGCTGGGAAAGGATTTTGGGGTACTGCTGTCAAGCCCTCAGCAGGTTGTTCTTGGAATAAAAAGGGACCTAAATTTCAATGGAAATCCAAGAACAATGGTGGATCTTTCACATCTGCTAGACCTAAATCATATGATCCACAAGGCAGGTTCAAGTCAGTAATGACTTGAGCCTCCTTTGTTTACTAATAATTTTTTGTATATATTTTTTTGTTACTATAGGATCATCCTCTTAAGCATAAAGATATTGGCATTGTTGATAGTGGTTGTTCAAGAAGCATGTCAGGAAACAGAGATATGATGCACAATTTTGTTCCTATAGAAGGAGGAGGCAATGTAACTTTTGGTGGAAGTGATGGAAGAATCACTGGGAAAGGCACCATCAAGACACCTCTACTGAACTTTGAGAATGTGTACTATGTTAGGGAACTTCAGCACTTCAACTTGTTCTCAGTCTCACAAATTTGTGACACCAAGAACAAGGTACTCTTCTCTGAAGATGAATGTCTTGTGCTATCTAAAGACTTCAAGCTTCCAGAAGATACATCAATTCTGCTGAGAGTTCCTCGAACCCACAATCTGTACACATTCAACCTCAATGAAGTTCATCCTGAAGGTGACCTCACTTGTTTGGTGGCTAAAGCATCCCTGGATGAGTCTACAAAATGGCATAGGAGGATGGCTCATGTGAATTTCAAAACCATACTCTCTAAAATGGGTCTTGTTGAAGGTCTTCCCTCCAAAGTTTTCACCAATGATCATAATTGTGTTGCATGCAACAAAGGAAAGCAACACAGAGCCTCCTACAAAGCTGTCACTGCTGTGAGCATTATTTCTGAGCCTCTTCAGCTGTTACATATGGATCTATTTGGTCCAACTCAAGTCAGAAGCATTGATCACAAGTATTTTTGTCTGGTTATCACGGATGGCTATAGCAGATTTTGTTGGGTGTTCTTTCTAAGGACTAAAGATGAAACATCTCCAGTGCTGAAAGACTTCATCACCCTTGTTGAAAATCAGTTGAACAAAAAGGTTAAGGGAATTAGGTGTGATAATGGGACAGAGTTCAAGAATGTCATTCTTATAGAACTCTGTAGGTCTAAAGGGATCAAAAGGGACTATAGCAATCCAAGAACCCCACAACAAAATGGGGTAGCTGAAAGAAAGAATAGGACCCTGATAGAGGCTACAAGATCTATGCTTGCAGACTCTAAATTACCCACTATGTTTTGGACTGAAGCTGTTGGCACAGCTTGCTATGTGCTAAACAGAGTCTCCATTACTAGACCTCACCTCAAAACACCATATGAACTTCTCTTTGGGAAAGTTCCATCCATTCATTACCTCAAACCTTTTGGTTGTCAAGTGACCATTCTAAATACCAGTGATCCGTTGGGGAAATTTGATGAGAAAGCTGATGATGGTTATATTGTAGGTTATTCAGCTCATAGTAAGGCTTACAGGGTATACAACTTATCTGCCAAGAAGATAGAGGAGACTTTGAACCTGAGATACCTTGAAGACAAGCCAATGTTCAAGGACAGGGTCATGTGTGGTCTTTTGACCTTGACTACTTAACTGATTATTTAGGTTATACTAGACATATGGCTAACCAAAGTGCAGGTTCTCAAGAGTCTCCCACTAACAATGAAGGTACATTGGATGCTGACTCTGAAAGTGAGTTTGAAGATGATGAACAACCTATACTTGTGCCTTCTTTCTCCCCTAACCATATTGCAGGTCACACTTCTAGAGATACTTCTAATGAAAGTGAAGATGAATCACATTATGCTGAGGACCTTGCTAGGCTTCAGACTCAAGAGTTTGCAGCTAAGCTTGAAGCTGAGAAGGTGAATGGGGAGAGTGCAAATGAAGTTGTCAGTGGAAACCATGTTTCTACTGACATTGATCCAGTCACTCCCATCATCCACAAATCTGCTGAAGGCTCTGCTGTTTCTACTCTTGTCTCTACTAAAGTGTCTTCAGACTTTGGGGAACCATATACACGCTTTCCAAGTCCTTCAGATCTTGGAAATCATCAACCCAAAGCTGGAATCTTCACCTCACCTTCCTATGATACTGATTTCGAGCCAACTGTAATTAATCTTGACTCAGTCATTGAAGTCAACCCCACTGCAACTCAGAGGATCAACATTGCTCATCCTCAATCCAACATTATTGGTGATCTTCTAGCACCTGTTAGAACTCGAAGGGCTATCACAAGTCCTAAATTTGGACAGGTTGCTTTCCTCTCTTATGTCTCCAACCAACAAAGAGACAATCACACAGACTTCAAGCATTGTCTGTTTGCTTGTTTTCTTTCTCAAGTGGAACCAACAAGTGTTACTCAAGCTCTTGAAGACTCAAGCTGGCTGGAAGCAATGCAAGAAGAGATGCAACAATTTGACAATCAGCAAGTTTGGATCTTGGTACCACTACCTGATGGTAAGTATGCCATTGGAACTAAATGGATCTTGAAGAACAAGAGAGATGCTCGGGGTGTTGTGATCAAGAACAAAGCAAGATTAGTGGCTCAGGGTTACAAGCAAGAGGAAGGAATTGATTATGATGAAGTGTTTGCACATGTTGCCAGAGTTGAGGCCATTCGAATTTTCTTGGCCTATGCATCTTACATGGGGTTCATGGTGTATCAAATGGATGTCAAAGGTGCATTTCTGTATGGTGAAATAGAAGAGGAGGTTTATTTCACTCAACCCAAAGGATTTGAAGACCCAGATCATCCAAATCATGTTTACAAGGTTGTAAAAGCTCTCTATGGCTTACATCAGGCACCTAGAGCATGGTATGCTAGGCTTTCATCATTTCTGCTGAAGCATGGCTATAGAAGAGGTGCTATTGATAAAACTCTATTCCTGAAGAAGAATTACTCAGACATCATTCTTGTGCAAGTTTATGTGGATGACATTATTTTTGGCTCCACAAAAGAAGCTTGGTGCAGGGAGTTTGAGGAGCTAATGAAGGGAGAGTTTCAGATGAGTACCATGGGAGAGCTTACTTTCTTTTTGGGTCTACAAGTTCAGTAGAAACCTGATGGTATCTTTATCAGTTAGGATAAGTATGTAAGGGACATCTTGAAGAAGTTTGGAATGGAAAGTGCAAGGACTGCCACTACACCTTATGAAGCTCCAAAATCTAAGACCAACAATGAACCAGATCTACCTGTGAATGTTCATTTATACAGGTCTATGATTGGTTCATTGATGTATCTAACAGCTTCAAGACCTGATATTACATTTGCTGTGAGTGTCTGTTCTAGACAGCAAGTCACTCCACTTACTTCCCATCTCAATGCAGTCAAGAAGATCTTTAAGTACCTCAAAGGCCAACCTCATTTAGGCCTTTGGTACCCAAAAGAGTCTCCTTTTAAGTTGGAAGCATATAGTGATAGTGATTATGCTGGTGCAAATCTGGATAGGAGATCCACAACTGGAGGTTGTCAATTCCTTGGAAAGAGATTGATTTCTTGGCAGTGCAAGAAACAAACTATTGTGGCTACCTCTACTACTGAAGCAGAGTATGTTGCTGCTGCAAATTGCTGTGGACAGGTCCTTTGGATTCAAAATCAATTGTTGGATTATGGGTATAACTTCATGAACACAACAATTTTTATTGATAATTAAAGTACCATATGCATTGTCAAAAATCCAGTTTTTCACAGTAGAACCAGACATATTGAAATTAGGCACCACTTTATAAGAGATGCATATGAAAAACATTTGATAAAAGTGGCTAAAATTCATACTGATGATAATGTGGCAGATCTGTTAACAAAAGCTTTTGATGGACCAAGGTTTCAACACCTTGTGGTCAATATTGGACTGCTTAACCCTTAGCTGCAAAGTTTGAGGGGAGGCATAGGCCTCAGGGGAGGCATATGCCTCAGGGGAGGATTTGTGTAAACTTTGTATATTATTGTGTATAATTTTGTTTGCTAACACTAACTGGCTAATAAGATTTTAGATTGTTTGTCTCTGTTTTGATCTTGTGTATATGTATCTGTTTTGCAGTTTGCATATCTCAGTTTAAGTTCATCAAAGTGCGGTTCATGGTCAAGTAAGCTTAAAAGCTTGTTTCTACTGAAATCAAAGTACTGAAGTGAACAATTTGATTCCACTGAAGGTAAAGTACTGAAGAGAAGTAATTGAAGTCAAATTTTTCTTTCATTCATTCAAGAAACAGTTTACAGCTCACAGCTTACAAATAACAATCAACTTCAAATGCAACTATAAGAAGAGTACTTTACATGATCTACTAAACCTACTCTAGCTCATATCATCTATTCCAACAGCTGTTGGATATGCATGATCACTCATTTCTTCCATTCCAGCTGCTGGATATGCATTTGTCAAGTCTTGCATAACCACCCATTCCTTCTATCTCGATGGCTGGATATGCATGACCGGTACGACGAAGATGCTAAGGATCAAAATGGGAAGGATGGATTGATGAAAACGATGATGATGAAGATGACCACACATGTCCTTTGTGCTTCATCTACTTGGTTTCACCAAAAAGCAATCCATCCACCTTCCTTAAGCTCCTCTTCTATACGATGTGTGATGATGCACCAAAACATGGAGCAGGAAGAGCAAGCACCACCTCTCTTTCGGCACGAGGCCTTTGTCGAGGTTGAGGTGCTGGAGGTTGGGAGTAAGAGGTTATCTCAGTAGTGGGTTCTTTAGAGTCATTAGAAGACTCACTTGGATTCACCACACTATCATCATCAGAAGAACTGAGAAATGGGGATTTCAAAGGACGAGGGTCAGGTGGACATGACCAAAACTGAAGGAAATCACTAGATGATGATAATGATGGAGAAGAGGTTGGATTAACAAACTCTGGTTTAGTATTCATGGTTAATTTGGTTTATTGGGGTATCGTGATGAAACTAGGGTTTGTGGTGATAATTTGGGGTAAATGATGTGTGAGAAGTGTGCGTTGGGATCATTATATAGACGGGTTCGAGGTTTAATGTAATTTAATGAGAGTTGGTTGGCACAGTAACACTCTAGATACTTACCGAAGAAGTTTTTATCTTTGGTGGTTTCTGCTGAAGTATATAACTTCAGCAGATTGACCATGTGTTTCTGCTGAAGTGTTACTCTATCTTTGGTCAATGTTGAAATACACGTAAGCTACGGTCAACCAAACGTTCTAATTCTTTTGACTATAGCTTGGGCAACAACTACCACTCACATTCGCATTTCTTTACTTTAAAATTAAACCTTTCCCTCTTCTCTTAGTCCAAAACACTTACTATCTCAAGAATCATAACCCTAATTCACCATATCACTCATGGCACTTCAAGTTAAGAAAGATCACAATAAAGTTGCATTTCTGAAAAAAGCTAAGGGAGATGAGTTGTATGAACCAATGGTGGAGTTCTTGAAAAGGTCTAAGATTCACTATGCCCTAACGCATTCTCCTAATGCAATATATGAATCGTTGGTTAAACAATTTTGGGAATCTGCTTCAAAACGAAGTGAAACAGAGATTGTTGCTATGGTTGACGAAACAGAGCATGTGGTGACAGAGGAGCTGATAAGGAGAAAGCTTTGCTTGGATGATGCTGATGGGGTTTATCACTCAAGTACAGTGGAGATACTTTCAGGGCTGAGAGCTATTGGGTATCAAGATACAAGGACGGACATATGGTTGAAAAAGCATTTTTGCCCTATGTGGAGATTCTTGGTTCACACATTGCTTCAGTGTATTAGCAACAAATCAAGAGCGTGGGATCAATTCTTTACCCAACTGGCATGTGGTATTGTGTGTCTTTCTCAAGGGTTAACTTATAATTTTTCTAAGTTTATTTTTGATAATATGGTCAAAAATATAAATAGGAAACAACATAAGTTTTTGATGTACCCTAGGTTCCTACAAATGATCTTAGACACCTCTACCCAAACCCAAGCCTTTTATCCCATAGGAGCTCTAACGGCTAAACTATTTGCCTAAATGAGAACTCACTTTGAGGGGACACATCATCCTTTGTCAGCAGCTATGTTGCCTCAAGGCAATGAGGCTGCTGATGAGGAGAATGTTGCTAATGACCCACCTTCTCCAATTGTTGCTACTGATGGTAATCCATCAGTCAACATTGATGAGGGCCCTTCTACAGCTGCTGAAGCATCTAATGTTTCTCCTGACCATCCTCCACCTATACCTTCACCCAGACCAAGTCCTAGTCCACCACCTACTCAGGCTTCTGTTGATGAAGTTGAGACTGGCCTGAATAGGATGACCACTCCTAGTCCTCAAAGAGAACCATTTAATGATGTTTCTCCCCATTTTGAGCATGACCATAATTCCCCTGAAAGGTCCAATGAAGCTCCCATTACCACTGAGCAATCAGTTGATGGAGCTGAGGACACCATTACACTAACTTCTGTCTATGCTCTAGTGAACAGGTATGCTGCAGAAGTTAATGATCTCAAAAAGGAGCTTGCTCAAACTAAGTCCTCTCTAGGTGGTGAGATTGTGGAGCTGAGGAACAAAGTTAAGGACCTAGAGGACCGACTTGAAAAGAGGAGTAAAAGGAGAGTTCTGGTTTCTTCTGATGAGGAGCAAGATGATTCTTATTGTAAATCTCTTGGAATCTTGGCTGATGCAGCTCAAACTTCTTATGTCTCTCCTACCATTGTTGCTGAGTCTCCAAAGAATAAGGAACCTGTTATGTATAATAGAAGAAATAGAAGACAATATCTGAGCAACAGATCTGCTGAAGCCTCAAAGGAACCAAGTGTTGAGAATGCTGCATCTGCTGATGTTCAAATGGAGGATGTTGCGTCTGAACCCGATCAACATGCATACGTTCATGAATCATCATTTCCCACCCCTTCAGCAGATGATCAAGCAGTGTTCCTTGCAGGAAGAAATTTTGATGTGAATCCTGCAGCTGATGTCATTTCCACTCCAGTTGCAGATCTGCATCAACATATTTCTCCTGATGTTAACTTGGGCTCTTCTTCTGAAGTTCCTATTGTTGGTGAAAAGCAGACTGCTGATAAAGAGAAAGGTGCAATGGTAGAAGATGAGCTTGGTCCAGACCTTGTTAGTGAACAAGAAAGGGAAGCTTAAGAAAGTCTAATGGCTGAGTGTGAAAAATCAAACAAAAGTGAATTATTGGCTAAACAACTTGGAGCAGAGGATTTTTCTACTTTGCCTCCTGAGAGACAAAGGGAACTGGATGCATTGCGTGATCAGATGCCTGCTAAACACTGGGATGTTCTCACTCAGCAAGCTATTTCAAATCCTTCACTTGCTCAGAACATCTTGGGAGCAGATTTTGACAGTGAGGATTTTGTGGCTAAAATGATGGCTCGGGGACAACAAAGAAAACAAGAAGCTATTGCAAAGAGGAAAGCCATCATTGCTCTAAAGAATAAAGCTAAGAGAGAAAGACCACTAACTAAAGCACAGATAAGAATTATGGTGAAAAATCAGAGTTCTTCAGTGTATAACCGTGGTTTGACAATGAAGCAAGTCTTGGCTTTACCTGATTCAGAATTGTTTCGCTTGTACAATCAGTTTATGAAGACTTCTTCCTCTACTTCAACTCCTTCTTCCAGCTTGAAAAGAATTACTGAGAATACAGTTGCTCCAGAAGCCAAAAGACCCAAGTTTGTTGAGATAGTGGAGAACTTTGATGTTGTTCCACCCAAGGTGATTTCTCCAGTTGTTTCTGCTGAAGCAACTACTGAAGTTACTCCCTCATCTGACAAGGCTTCTTTTGCTGAACCTTCTATTGTGTCTGCTGAAACATCTGCTGAAGTTGCTGGCTCAAATATCAAGGTTCCCTTTGCTGAACCCTCTAGTGTTTCTTCTGAAGCACAAGATTTGCCAGCTTCTGTTCCATTTGTGGCACCTGTTGATCATATAGGTGATATGGTTAAGGAAGCTGAAACAGCAGGTGTCAAAACTGAAAAGGCAAGAAAGGTGGTTCACAGGATGAATGCATTACGTGGTGGTGTTCTATCTAAGTCCTCTTCTACTTCTTCAAGTCCTACTACTGATATTAATGAAGAAACTGAAGATGTTCCATCTTTGGAAATCTATACACCTGGTAGGAGGATGAAGAGGATGGCCAAAAGAACACACACACCTCTTAGAAGATCTGTGAGTAAAGCAAGGACTCATGCATCTAAGAATAAGCCATCACCCAATCATGTTCCTTTGGACCTAAAGGCTGATGAGTCAACCTTTATCAAAGAAGGGTCTGCTACTGATTTTCCTGAGGGATATCAAAATGTGTTGGTCAAGTGGACTCTGAAAAATGGTGAGATGAATGTCATTCATCGATTGGATAAAACTACTTGACTCTGAAAAATGGTGAGATGAATGTCATTCATCGATTGGATAAAACTTCAATGGAATTCACCTTTTTGAAGGAAATACTACATTTGGTAGACATGCAGATTTAATTACTCTGTACACTCTTGTCACCAACCATTACTGCAATAATGCACCACAGGGTTCTGGGATGTTCTTATTGGGAGATCTTCATGTTCTGTTTAACTCTCAATCTCCCAGTGGTAAAGGACATTTCATTTGGAAGAACTCACATCTGTGGCAGGTTGAGTCCTGGAGGTTTTATCCTCTACCTCGTGTGCATGTGGTTGAGACAAAGGGTGGAATCACAGTCTGCATGTTTGTTGAAAGAACTTATCCATTTTCCAAGAGACTTATGGAAAGGATGCTTTGTCAGAAGTTGGAAATTCCTCCAGATCCAGTGGGGAATGAAAGGTTATATGCTGAACAACTGGTTAGACTGATAAAGACTCAACTTCTGACACAACAAGCTTCAACTTCATCAAAATGATGGTAATCTACATGATCTTCTGTTTTGTTTGCAGTATGTATTCTTCTGATTTCTTATGTTATATGTGATCTTAGTTAAAAAAAAAAAAAAAAAAAAAAAAAAAAAAAAAAAAAAAAAAAAAAAACTATGTATATTCTTGTTTTTGTCTAACCCTTTCTTGCAGATTAGTTGTATATAGTTGATGGTTATTAACTCACCAGATATACCTTGTGTATATCAAAGAGTTGGCTAGTCCAAAGGGTACAGCTTTGGTAAAGACACATCAAATCTGTTGATAGCTGTAATGATTTGCTCAAAATCATAGGGTCTGCAACCACCCATGCTTAATTGCTGAGGGTTGTATGGTCATCAATTCACCATGGTTTATTCCTTTTTGGAATCCAAGAATTGACTAGCCCACAAGTATATGGCTTGTGGTAAAGGCAATTGAATCCATATTTGGTTATCAATTCACCAATTCTAAGAATTGACTAGTCCTGAGCAAACGGCTACAGGTAAAGACAAGTCAAATCCATTTATATAGTTGCTGATTTGCTAATAAATCAGATGGTTATCAATGTACCATAGTTTTCAAACTTAAACATTTGGCTACTCCAGTAGTAATGGCTATTGGTAAAGAGACATCAAATCCATTATTTTCAATGATTCACCTCTCACAGGAGTTAACACACCTGGATGTGATGAGAATAGTATGAAACCAATTTGATTTGATGTACATTATGTCATTTGTTGCTGCAAAGACTTGGCGTTTCGAAGTTTGGTCATCATAGAGATGAAATTGCTTTTGGTTCTATGCTACTGATGTTCGAGTACAATCCTATAGTTCTGAAGTCTCTAAGATCTATCCAGGAAACTGGAACTTAACAAAGTCAAATTCCAGTTTAGGGGAGGATTGTTGGGAATTATGCGAAGTAGGATTTCTACAGTCATTTCTGCCGAAGGATTCTGCTGAAGAAGAGATTCTGCTGAAGTGTTAAAGTTGTGCCGTGTTTCTGCTGAAGGAGTGGAAGCTGACTAGGATCGGCATGCGCTTTATTATTTACATGCTAACCCATCCTTATTCTTGTACTGCTCGAGGTCAGCATGGGCATATTTAGAGTTTACCCATAATTATTCTGTATGGGTTAAACATATATTTTAGTATTATGTTTATTAGGTTTCCTAGAAACTATTAGGGTTCCTTGTCTATAAAAGGAACTTCATAGTATGTAATAGATAGACGTTCGAAACATAGAGTTTCAGTTAATAAAAAGATCTATAGAGGATCTAAGTGTTCTTAGTTATTACAACTTGTATTTATATTCCGCTAAAGAATACGAGTTGTAGAGATTTTCTATTAGTTTGTTTGTGATTACATAAGCAACACTAACGATCTACGAGTGCACAAGATCTATCAAGGTCTTTGTTTTCTACATGTTGTGATGAAAAAAAAAAACCTTTTGTAAATTTGTTACAGAGAATATTTTCTTGTTAAAACAGGTTTATGAGTTGAAGAACACACAAGTTTTCTGGGTTTGAGAAAGGATTTTGACAGCGTTTAGTTGCAGAAAATTATTTGTGTGTGTTTATGAGGTTTTGAAGGGGGTATTTATAGAGTGGTGAGAGGGGTAAAATATGCATAAATGGGGATTTGTAAAGTCAATTTTTGAAAACGTTTTGAATCTCCACATTTAATGCCACCACTCCACTACCCGCAGTAAAATCCCGGTTTTCAAGGAACAGTTGCAGTGCACAGTAAAAGTGCATTATGCAGTAATAAAATATCCACAAGATATTTCATGTGAGAGGAGGCATTTAATGCCAAGGGGGATGAGGTAAGGTTTTGAGGGACCCTTGACTTGGATGATAGTAAGATAAAGAGACATATATTCCTTTATTAAATTGGTGTTGTTGGGAATATGCTTTTTGGGAGTTAATACTTATTTCATTAGAGTTAGTACTGATAGTGTTAAAGGATAAGTATTAACAAGTTAGTACTGATAGTGAGAAAGTTAGTACTGATAGCTTTAAGTTTACCTGATGTAAGTATGGAATTTCGTGTAAGAGTTGTAACAGCATATCTTCTATTCTAATAGAAGATATGATATACTTAGTCCATAGTTATCTCTGTAAGGGATCTCCTTAGTTTATAAAAGGAGATCCTAGCTAGGTTAAACATACATCTCATATTCTAGCTGTCTAAAGTAGAGCTTCAAGGTTGTAAACCCTAGTACTTGGAGAGTACTCGTATTATTGCTTAATAATATTGAAGCGGTTGGTGTTATACTTTGTTTACATTGTCTTTGCATTAAATCTTCTAAGTGCATACAAGTAGATTCCGCATACTTGTGTGTATTCACAACAAAGTTTCTCATTGTTGTTTTAGAACCATCCAAGGCAACTAACACGTTTGCAAGCTAAGTGTTCTAGATCCAAGGTTTGGGACTCCACAAGTGGTATCAGAGCTTGTGTCCTGAAGCTTTGTTTTTAGAAGATCCTGTGTTGACAAATCTGAAGAAATGGATTTCGATTCAATGCAATCCAATGCTGTTAACAGAGTTCCTAAGTTGCAACCACATGAATATGAACTCTGGAGAATGCGCATAGAGCAGTACTTTTTGGTACAAGACTTCAAGTTGTGGAACATTGTGCTCTATGGAGACTCCTACAAACGCACTGTCACTGAAGAAGTTTCCGGTAAGACTGTTACTACAGTGAAAGGTGATCCTATCACTAATGAAGAAATGGCTCTAAGAGGCAATGATCTCAAGGCTAGAAGTCTGTTACTTATGGCAATTCCTGATGATCATCAACTCACCTTCAACAAACACAAAGATGCACTGAGTCTGTTAAAGGCCATTGAAACCAGATTTGGTAGAGCATCTGTCACCAAGAAAACTCAAAAGACTATGTTGAAGCAAGAATTTGAAAACTTCACTGCTGGTGCAACTGAGTCCATTGACTCAGTTTATAATAGGCTTCAAAAACTTGTTAGTCAACTGGCTGTATTGGATGTGGAGTTCTCCATAGAAGATATCAACATTAGGTTTGTTAGAAGTCTTCCATCACCCAAATGGGACACTCATGTCATTGTATGGAAGAACAAGCCAGATTTCGAAACAATGAAGTTGGACAATCTGTTCAACAGCTTTAAGGTAATTGAACAAGATATGAAGAGGAAAACAACTGAATCTTCTAGTTCTGGATCACAAAACATAGCCTTTGTGGCTCATCCTGTCACTAGCAATGATGTGGATAGCTTTGATGTTAGTACTCCTAGTACTAACGTTAATATTGATAGCTCAGTAACTACTGCAGCAGGTATCAATGAAGGCACAATCTATGCTTTCATAGCTGAACAAAGTCATGGATCCCAGATCACTCATGATGATCTGAGACAAATCCATGAAGATGACATGGAGGAAATAGACATCAAATGGAACATTGCCCTGATCAGCATAAGGGCAAAAAGGTTCATGAAGAAAACTGGAAGGCAGATTAAGATTAATGATGCAGATGTTGCTGGGTTTGACAAGGGAAAGGTTGAATGCTACAACTGTGGCAAGCTTGGGCATTTTTCCAGGGAATGCAGAAGCCCTAGGAGCAAGGGGAGACACACTAATGGTGACAACTCCTCTTCTAAAGCAATGGTGGCTGTTGATGGTGCTGGATATGATTGGAGCTTCATGGCTGATGAAGAAGAAAGTCCAATCAACATGGCTTTGGTATCTGAGGTACTTAATTGTTCAGATACATGCATTCCATTAGAAAAATATTTAGAGCTAAAAACCAGGTTTGATAATGTGTCTGAAGAACTTTCTAAAACTGAGTATAACTTAGCAAATCATAAGAGAGGTTTAGCAGTCTTAGAAAAACAAGTTAAGCATTATAAAGAAAATGAGTCTTTGTTTACTGAAACAACTGCTATGCTTAATAGAGAAATCTCTTTTAAAGAAATCACCATAAATGTCTTAAAAGAAGAACTAGAGAAAGTCACTATAGCTAAAGATAACATAGACTTAAGTATTGAGGCACTTCAAGACGCAAAACATTATAACACTGAGAGAGTTGATAAATTCCTTGAAAAAGCTCTAATTGGCAAATCAAAATCAGGTATGGGTTATAATGCAGTACCACACCCATTCAGAGGAGTTCATTCACCTCCTGGTATAGATCTTACCCACACTGGATTAGCAGAGTTTCAGGAACCCACATTTGTCCGAGGCCCTACAATCAAAAGTACTTTCCCTCAAAAGCTCAATGCAGACATCCTATGAGACCCCAACCCATCATGACCCCAGAGCAGTTCTTAAAAATGGCATAAAACCTTTGAATTATGCAAGGCCAGTTAATACTGCTAGACCACAACCCAGAGTATTTGATGAAAGACCTAAAAGAAACTTTTCAAAATCATCATCTACTTCACCAAGGTCCTTTAAATCTGCAAAAATCTTTAACTCTTATAATGAACAAATCAAGTTTTACAAGAAAAAG
The DNA here is from genome assembly GCA_019973895.1 of Chrysanthemum seticuspe. NCBI lineage: Eukaryota > Viridiplantae > Streptophyta > Magnoliopsida > Asterales > Asteraceae > Chrysanthemum > Chrysanthemum seticuspe. The sequence goes on from BPTQ01000007.1 coordinate 282,196,034, forward strand.
GTTAATACTTATGAGCCAAAACTTAATACTGATAGGCCAAAAGTTAATACTTTTAAGCCTAAAATGAAACCAGTTGGCTCTAAAGTGAATGTTGCTAAGGGAAACAAGGGCATGCTGTTAAGCCCTCAGCTTGTTGGGTGAGAAAGACCACTCAGCCCAACATTGCCTCAGTTACTCTCAAGAAATATGATTACATTGATGCACGAGGCAGATCCAAGTCAGTGATGGCTTGGGTCCTCAAAAGGAACTAATTTCCTTTGTTTTGTGTGCAGGCACACTCCAACAATAATGATGATCTTGGCTATTCAGATAGTGGGTGTTCCAGGCACTTGATTGGAAATCTATCCTATCTTTCAGACTTCACTGATTTGAATGGAGGATATGTTTCTTTTGGAGGTGGTATTGGTGGAAGAATTACTGGTAAAGGCACAATCAAGACTGGTAATTTGGACTTTGAAGATGTGTACTATGTGAAAGAACTCAAATACAATATGTTCAGTGTGTCACAAATGTGTGACAAGAAGAATTTTGTTCTGTTCACAGATACTGATTGCTTGGTTTTATCTCCTAACTTTAAGTTGCCTAGTGATGATCAGGTTCTTCTTAAGTTTCCTAGGAAAAGCAATCTTTACAGTGTCAATATGAAGATCATAGTGCCCAAAGACAATCTTACATGTTTAGTTGCTACAGCTTCTTTGGATGAATCTATGTTATGGCATAGAAGGCTAGGTCATGTGAACTTTAAGGTAATCAATCTTTTAGCTAAAAATAACCTTGTGAGAGGTTTACCTTCAAAAAGATTTGAAAATAAACAGACCTGTAGTGCTTGTCTCAAAGGAAAGCAGCATAGAGCCTCTTGTAAGCCCAAGGTTTTTAACTCTATCACCCAACCACTTCATATGCTGCACATGGACTTATTTGGCCCCACCAATGTAAGTAGCCTGAATTTTAAGAAGTATTGTTTGGTTTGACTGATGATTTTAGCAGATTTACTTGGGTTTTCTTTTTGAATACTAAGGATGAGACCAGTGAAATCCTTAAGTCTTACATAGCTGCAGTAGAAAACCTAGCTGATAAGAAAGTTAAAATCATTAGGTGTGATAATGGGACAGAGTTTAAAAACCAAGTGATGAATGATTTCTGTCAACTTAAGGGTATTAAAAGAGAATTCAGTGTAGCTAGAACTCCTCAGCAAAATGGGGTTGCTGAAAGGAGAAATAAGACATTGATTGAGGCTGCTAGGACTCTGTTAGCAGATTCCATGTTACCCACAACATTTTGGGCTGAGGCAGTTAATACTGCTTATTATGTTCAAAACAGGGTGCTGATTGTGAAGCCTCATGGCAAGACTCCCTATGAGCTGTTTTTAGGTAGAAAGCCCACACTAGACTTTCTTAAACCTTTTGGGTGTCATGTCTCTATTCTCAATACCATTGACCATTTAGGTAAGTTTGATGGAAAATATGATAGTGGATATCTGGTTGGCTACTCACTAAATAGTAAAGCCTTTAGAGTTTATAATTCTAGAACCAGAAAAGTAGAGGAGAATCTGCACACAGAGTTTCTTGAGGAAAAACCTAGTGTAGAGGGGCAAGGAACAACATGGCTTTTTGATATTGATATACTAACAGAATCTATGAACTATGTGCCTGTTTCTGTGGATTCTAACAAGATTGCAGGAGAAAAGCAAGGTCCAGATGCAGACTCTGATGATGAAGATGACTGCATTCTATTGCCCATTTGGAATGATAACTCAAGTGGAAGAACTTCTTTAGGGGAGGCAAACAAAGCAAATGATCAGCCTCCAAAGACACATGAATCTAATACTAAAGAAGATGCAACAAATCCTAATGAACCAGTGGTCGAACCTCAAGTGTTCAGTACAACTGTGGTTAATACTGATAAGCCACAAGTTAGTACTGATGAGCCAGATTTTAGTACTGATGGACCTCAGACTACTCCATCAGTCAATACAGAGGTTCCTGATCCTTTTGGTGAATCTGATGAGATTGATATGACTAATATAGCTTCATCATATGCTGTTCCTGCTACACCTCACAGAAGAATCAATCAGGATCATCCCTTGGAGAATGTTATTGGGGATGTCAATGCTGAAAGAACTACAAGATCAAAAGTTCAGCATAGTGAAACAGGATTCTTCAGTACCATCTATGAAGAAAGAAATCATGGTACCTCACAAACATATCTCTTTGCCTGTTTTGTTTCTCAAATAGAACCAAAGAAGGTCTACAAAACTCTTGAAGATGAGTCTTGGGTTGAAGCAATGCAGGAAGAGCTTCTCCAATTTAAGCTTCAAGATGTATGGGTTCTGGTAGATCTTCCTGATGGCAAGAGAGCTATTGACACTAAGTGGGTTTTCAGAAACAAGAAGGATGAAAGGGGTGTAGTAATAAGGAACAAGGCTAGACTGGTAGCTCAGGGGTATACACAGCAGGAAGGGATTGATTATGAAGAAGTCTTTGCTCCAGTAGCAAGGATTGAGGCTATTAAACTTTTCCTGGCATATGCATCATATAAAGACTTCACAGTATACCAGATGGATGTGAAGAGTTCTTTCTTTTATGGGAAGATTGAGGAGGAGGTGTATGTCTGTTAACCTCCTGGTTTTGAAGATCCAACCTTTCCAGACAAAGTGTACAAAGTTCAGAAGGCACTCTATGGTCTGCATCAGGCCCCAAGGGCTTGGTATGAAACTTTGGCCAAGTATCTTTTGGGCAATGGCTTTAGAAGAGGGAAGATTGATCAGACTCTATTCATCAAGAATGTGAAGACTGATATCCTGTTGGTACAGATATATTTGGATGACATTATTTTTGGTTCAACCAAGCAGGATCTATGCAGAGAGTTTGAGAAGTTGATGCATGACAGGTTTCAGATGAGTTCTATGGGAGAACTCACCTTCTTTCTTGGGCTACAGGTCAAGCAGAAGACAGATGGCATATTTATTAGTCAGGATAAGTATGTCAAGGAGAATTTAGTGAAGTTTGGCTATGAAAATACAAATATTGCAAGCACTCCTATGGAGCATAATAAGCCACTACTTCCAGATGCTGATGGTGAAGATGTTGACCAGCATCTTTACAGGTCCATGATTGGATCTTTGATGTATTTGACTGCCTACAGACCATATATTATGTTTACTGTGTGTGCATGTGCAAGATTTCAAGTCTCTCCAAAGGTTTATCACTTTCATGCAGTTAAGAGAATCTTTAGATATCTGAAAGGCCATGCTCAATTAGGCCTTTGGTATCCTAAGGACGCTCTTTTTGATCTGGTAGCTTACTCTGATAGTGATTATGCTGGGGCAAGTCTTGATAGAAAATCAACCATAGGTAGATGTCAGTTTCTTGGTGATAGGTTGATTTCATGGCAGTGCAAGGAGCAGAGCATTATGGCAAACTCTACAACTGAGGCTGAATATGTAGCTGCTGCAAGTGGCTGTGGTCAAGTCATCTGGATTCAGAATCAGATGCTTGATTATGGGTATAATTTCATGGGCACTGTCATTTATGTTGATAACAACAGTACTATATGCATTATCAAAAATCCAGTTTTTCATTCTAAAACTAAACATATAGAGATAAGGCATCATTTTATAAGAGATTGTAATGAAAAGAAACTCATTCAGGTTGAAAGGATTGATACTGAGTTTAACGTTGCAGATATTTTAACTAAAGCTTTTGATTTGGGAAGGTTTCAGTACTTGGTCACAAGTATTGGAATGCTTCATCCATAATATGTCTTCTCTCTCTCTATTTTGTAAAGTTTTGTAAACTGGTACTTAGTACTGATTGTTATCAGGTTAATACTGATTGTGTTAAGTTAATACGGATTGGCAAGAAAATGCCTTGGATTGTGTTTTCTTGGTTTTGGACTAACTTTTCAGGTATAACACAAGCAGTATGGATATGGTTTGGTGACTAGGTGTTACAGCACATGTGGTTCTCTTGCTAATGTTCACTCTGAAGCCACCACATGATGGGACTTGCTGTAACAATGGAATATGTGATGCCTAAGCAATATGTGGCATCCTGTGCTTTAAATGAACATGAATTAATGGTTTTAGTTGGTCAGATCACTATGCACTAACCCACTCTTTGCCATTCTATCTGTTTACAGATAGTGTGACTAGCCTAAGGGCATCTGGCTTAGAGAACAGCGAGCAACCGTGAATCCAACACTTGTGTTAGAGGCAACACCTACCACGAGCTGGAAACCCTGTCAAGAAGGCCCTTTTAATGGGACTATCCATCATAAGCAGTGCTATGCACTGAAACCATTGGTTTTCACCAAACCAGAGGCCATATGAGGCCGACCTTGATAAAGTGTCTATCACCACACTTAATCCCTTCAAAAATGGGGTTTCAGTATTATAATTTCCAAATTGTAAGATAATACTGATGGGTAAAAGTTAATACTGATGGTTATATGTTAGTACTGATAAGCATAGTTAGTACTGATGAACTAGCCGTTAGTACTTATTCCCAAAAGTCTGTTATGCAACGATTACTTTTGAAAATAGATTTGTTAACCGCCTGTTTCCTTATAAAAGGGTTTCCTAATTGGTTTCTCTTCACTTATTACCATAAATGTTTATAAGGCGGTTCGACAATATTTTCTAACTCTCTATAAATTGCATAACTTTCCAATTGCTTTAACCACACTTCAATACAGGCTTTTGCGACTTAATCCCACTTCTCTAACCCTAACTTTGTTCATCCATGGCTCCTCTTGACTTTGTCGACAAACACAATATGGTGGCATGCTTGGAATTGCCAGATGGACATGATGAATTTGCAGAGATAGTAGCTTTTCTAAACCGTAGAACCATCAGGTTTGCTCTTCTTTTAAACCCTATAATCTTATGTACCCCTGTCAGGAAGTTTTGGCAAACTGCTATTGCCTCAACAACTGAGGAAGGGGTACAACAGTTAATTGGAACAGTGGATGGCACTCAAATTGTTATTACTGAGGCATCTCTAAGAGAACATCTTCATCTTAGAGATGCTGAAGGTATTTCCACTTTGCCAGTCACTGAAATTCTTGAACAACTCAAATTGATGGGGTATAGACATGACAATACTATAAACTTTCACAAAAGTCAGTTTTCCCCATAATGGAGGTTTCTTATTCATACCCTCTTACACTGCTTGAGTCACAAAAGGACTGGCTAGGATGTTTTTCCCACAAGCATAGCCACAGCCTTGATCTGCCTTGCAACAGGCAGGGTATTCAATTTTTCAAATTACATATTTGAGGGTATGCTTAAAAATGCTGTTAGTAAAACCAAGTTTCTGATGTATCCCAGGTTTATTCAAATGTTTTTGGATCATCAGAGACAAAACCTACAACCTCATAAAAACATTTATCCATTAAAAGTCCACACAGCCAAAGTGTTTTCCAATATGCTAAGGGCTGTGGTAGGATACAGTAGGGTTGTAGTGCCATTATTTCCTAACATGCTTATTGCAGAGGGTGAAGGACCATCAAGCACAGGTGGCTCCCAACACACACCCACAGGTTCTGAACATTCACCACCTCAACGAACTTCATCAACCACTAGGCACACCAGACAGGAGAGTGGGATAGCTCAACCCCATTCTTCTCCTAACCTTGTACCAGATGAGCCTATCGCAAGTGATGAAGGGGATAGAGTGGTGAGGGCTGCCACTACTCAACCAGGCTTAGAAGTTGGTGAGGATAGTGGTAAAATAAATAAGACCCAATCCATGCCAACACCTAGTGAGCAATCACAGGGTGGACCCAGGAAAAGGCTAAAACGTGGGGGGGGGGATGTATCTGCTCAGGCTAGGCCTGGGAGTGCATCTCAAATGCCCAGTGACCCACCTCTCTTAGCAGGTCACACAGCTGAAAGTGGTGAGGGCAGTTTGACACTTGAGAATATGACGGCTTTGTACAGATTTTTATGTAGAAAAGTGAACACATTGGAGCTTGCACTGGATGAACATAAGAAAGCTGCATCAAAAGTTCATACCAGAATGCTACTAAAGATGAAAAGGCTAGAGCATCAAGTTAAACTGTTTTCCAAGCCAACTGAAGAAGCCTCTCCAGTCACTACTTCAATCAAAAGGAAGGCCAAGTTCATTATCTCCAATTCATCTATAGAGAATTCTTCCAAACAGGGGAGGAGTTCTGACATTCAAGGAAGAACACAGTTTGGTCAATGGCAGGGTGGTCAAGACTTTCTAAGCCCTTTCCTAGATGAGGAAGATGATGTTCAGACAACCTCTCATGCAGAAGAAGTGCTCAGTACTCCTACATGCACTATAAGTACTATCCCAGTTAGTACTTATAGTGTTGTAGTTAGTACTAATAGCGCAATAGTTAGTACTCATGGTGCAATTCAATCAGTACTATCTCCAATACTGTAAGTAGCTGCTGAATTACAACAAACCACAATTACAAAGGTTATCATCACCACTACTACACCTCAAGAAGACAGTGATGAAGCAAATAGAGAGACACATGCAGTTCTGGGACTTCAAAGCCTGAAGAAGTCAGTCCCTATCTCTCCAACATACAAGAAGTCTCATGTCCTATATCTGAGAAAGAAGACCAAACCAGCAGCAACCAAGCCCAAAGAAAAAGGAGTCTCTATCAGAGAAGGTGCTCCACCATCACCAACTTCCTCTGCTCCTAAGATTGATCCCAAGGACAAAGGTAAAGGCATATTGGAAGAGAAACCAAAGAAGAAAAAGCTTTCAAGGGCTGAGATGGAGAGGTTAAATGAAGAAGCAGTAAGAAAGATTTCAGCAGACGGGGAAGAAGAAGAAAGACAGAAAGAAGCTACAGAAAAAGAAAAGTTAAAGATGGCTAAAATTAAAGAAAATTGGGAAACATGGGATAATATGAGAGCTAAGGTAGAAGCAACTCAGGAGGTGCAAAAGAAGCTGCATCAAGACAAGAGTACAAGTGTAAATGAAGTAGCTCAGCTATTTAGTGAGATATTGGCCAGAAGATAGAATCAGTTCAGACATCAAAGAGAAGTTAAAAAGGCCTCAAAAACTCCTACCAAAAGTCAGCAAAAGATGTATCTCTGCAAGTACATCAAATATCAAGGTGAAGACAGGAGAACCTTGAAGCAACTAAATCAACTACCTTGGGAGACTCTTCAAAGGCTAGCTGACTTAACTCAAAGAAGATGTCTGGCATTTACACCTATGTCAGATGATGTTTTTCCTACAAGGTCACAACCTGTTGATCCCATTACAAGTTTTAAAAGACCATCAGAAGAAGAAGGTTCTTCAACTGCACCCAAAAGGTTGAAAGCATCTGAAGAAGAAGGTAGTCTAACTGAAGAAGATCTCAACCAGATGATGTTAACTGAATCTCCAGAAGATGCATTATATTCAGAGCCCATCAATACTAGGTATCCAATTCTTGGCTGGGATATCTATATTGAAGATGAAAAGAGACATTGGCAGATTCACAGAGCAGGTGGAAGGACAAGTGCTTATTTATACTTGGTGGATCTATTTCCATCTATAGACAGGGATGATTTGTTGAAGCTATGGGAATTGGTCAAGAACATGTTCAAGAATAGAGATCCAGATAATGACAAGGATCTAGAGTTACTTTTTGAATTGCTGAATATATTTGAACCTGATCCAGCTGGAGAACAATGGAAGTATCAAACTGGTGAGGACGAACTGTCTTGGACATTGCTGGATTCATGTGGGCTACACTTGGTTACTATACGCAATGGGACAGACATCTATATGTTGGTTGAAATAACTTACCCTCTTGCCTTAGGAACACTTCTGGAAATGCTTACAGCAAGACTAAAGATGGGCAATGCAGTAGAAATGGCTAAGGAGTTGCTGCTGAAGATCTATGACCAAGCTGGAAGACCTAGCAGAAAGTGAATTTTGGAAGAATCTTCAAAGACTGAAGAAAACTTGTGATTCTGAAACCCAATCACAAGTTTAGGGGAGGATTGTTGCGAATATGCTTTTTGAGAGTTAATACTTATTTCATTAGAGTTAGTACTGATAGTGTTAAAGGATAAGTATTAACTAGTTAGTACTGATAGTGAGAAAGTTAGTACTGATAGCTTTAAGTTTGTATTGATGTAAGTATGGAATGTCGTGTAAGAGTTGTAACAACATATCTTCTATTCTAATAGAAGCTATGATATACTTAGTCCATAGTTATCTCTGTAAGGGATCTCCTTAGTGTATAAAAGGAGATCCTAGCTAGGTTAAACATACATCTCATATTCTAGCCGTCTAAAGTAGAGCTTCAAGGTTGTAAACCCTAGTACTTGGAGAGTACTCATATTATTGCTTAATAATATTGAAGTTGTTGGTGTTATACTTTTTTTACATTGTCTTTGCATTAAATCTTCTAAGTGCATACAAGTAGATTCCGCATACTTGTGTGTATTCACAACAAAGTTTCTCATTGTTGTTTTAGAACCATCCAAGGCAACTAACACGTTTCCAAGCTAAGTGTTCTAGATCTAAGATTTGGGACTCCATAGGTGTGTTTACCAACCTAGGACATTTAAGTAACTGATACTTGGTGCATTTAGTTACTCATTCAATGCTCAATGTCTAAAGTCAGGGTCCCTAAATGAGTCTTACTTATTCAGTGAGAGGGTTATTTTTGAGGTTTTGTTCAAGGAGGATGAACCATTTTAGAGAAAACTTACTGAGATTGGGATTGGTTTTCATGTTGCTGACTTTCAATGTCAAGCATTCCCAATTCAGCTTTCAGTCTCCTGAAGGTAGGTTCATCTAAGGGTTTGATGAAGGTATCAGCAAGTTGATATTCAGTAGGGATGAAATGAAGCTCTATGTATCATTTCATTATGTGGTCCCTGATGAAATGATATCTGATATCAATGTGTTTGGTTCTTTGGTGAAGGACAGGGTTGTTGGAGATTGCAATAGCACTGGTGTTATCACAGAAGATGGGTACCATTTTGTAATGGATGTCATAGTCACTGAGTTGACTTTTCATCCATAAAACATTGGCATAACACCCTGCAGTAGCCACACACTCAGCTTCAGCTAAAGACATAGCCACTGATTGTTGCTTTTTAGCACTCCAACAAACCAGTTTTCCTCCAAGAAATTGACAGGACCCTGAGGTACTTTTTCTGTCCATGTTGCAGCCAGCATAATCAGAGTCAGAATATCCTTTGAGGTTAAACCCTGAGCACTTTGGATAGTAGAGTCCAAGGCTTGGAGTTCCCTTCAGGTATCTGAGTATTCTTTTGGCTGCAGTGAGATGGGATTCTTTGGGATTGGACTGATATCTTTCTATTAGACAGACTGAGAATTATATGGCTGGTCTGGAAGCAGTAAGATACATCAGTGAGCCAACAATCCCCCTGAAATGGGTTTGATTGACTGATTTGCCAGTGAGATCAGGTCCAAGGTTGTTAGGAGGGACCATTGGTGTCTTCACTGAGGCACAGTCAGATATCTCATATTTCTTCAAGAGATTTCTGGTGTATTTCTCTTGACTGATGGAGATTCCTTTATCAGTTTGCCTAATTTGTAGTCCAAGGAAGTATGTGAGTTCACCTATCATGCTCATTTCAAACTTCTTTGTCATCAGTTTTTCAAACTGTTTGCAAAAAGTGTAGTTTGTTGAGCCAAAGATGATGTCATCAACATATACTTGGACCAGTATCACATCTTGCTTTGTCCTGTAGATAAACAAGGTGTTGTCTATCTTTCCTCTGACAAACTTGTTTTGAATCAGGAAGGCTGAGAGAGTTTCATACCATGCCCTGGGAGCTTGTTTTAGTCCATAAAGGGCTTTGTCAAGCTTGCAGACATAGTCAGGGAATTCACTACTCTCAAAGCCAGGAGGTTGCTGAACATACACATCTTCCTTGAGTTCACCATCCAGGAATGCACTTTTTACATCAATTTGGTAAACTTTGAAGTTCATGTAGGTAGCAAATGCAAGGAAGATCCTGATGGCTTCCATTCTTGCAACAGGAGCAAATGTCTTATCATAGTCAATGCCTTCTTGTTGACTGTAACCTTTGGCTACAAGTCTGGCTTTGTTTTTAATGACAGTGTCATTTTCATCAGTCTTGTTTCTGAAAACCCACTTCATTCCTAGACAATGACATCCTGAGGACATTTGATCAAGGTCATTACCTTGTTTTTATCAAACTGTTGAAGTTCTTCTTGCATAGCCTGAACCCAGCTTGGGTGTTTTAGAGCCTCAGTGACACTTTTGGTTTCTATTTCTGATAGAAAATCAGCATATAGACATTCATTGGCTGAAGCTGCAGTTAAATTAGCAGCCATGCTTCTAGTGAGCATGCCCTCAGTGGGTTCACCAATGATGTTTACAAGCTCAATGTCCTGAGATTTTGTCCACTTACTTTGTGGTCTAGGATCTGAGCTTGAGGAGGTCACTGGAATCTCAGGAGTGAGTTCAGGTGCACGAGCCATAGAATCATTAAGATCATTTGTTGAGATGTCTTGTTCAGGTTGAGGTTCTTGAATCACAGGTTCCTGAACATTTGGTTCAGTATTACCTATCCCAGCAGGGACTGATTGATTATCAATGAATTCACTGATAGTTGGTTGGGGAAGGTTGTGAGGTAAGAATAATATGAGATGTCAGCATCAACTTGGTATGAGGAATTGATTTCAGTGTTGTACTCATCAAGAGGTTATCTTGATGAGTTATCAATTCCTATTTCCTTCACTGAGGTGTTGGTGAACCTGATGCTCTCTGAACTCTCATCAAAGGTGACATGAAAGGTTTCCTCAACTTGTTGTATCCTTGTGTTAAATACCCTGAAGGCTTTGGAGGTCAGTGAGTAACCTAGAAAGTATCCATCATCAGCTTTAGCATCAAACTTGCCTAGATGATCCTTGTGGTTATAAATAAACACAGGACATCCAAACACATGAAAGTAGCTGATATTAGGGAGTCTACCTTTGAATATCTCATATGGGGTTTTGTTATGTCTTTTGACAATGATTGACCTGTTTTGAGTGTAACAGGTTGTTTTGACTGCTTCAGTCCATAAATGTTTTGATAGAGCTGAGCCATTTAACATAGTTCTAGCAGCCTCAATGAGAGTTCTGTTTTTCCCTTCAGCTACCCCATTTTGTTCAGGGGTGTAAGGAGATGAAAAGTTTTGGGAGATTCCATTTTCATCACAGAAATTCTCAAGCTCTTCATTTCTGAACTCAGTACCATTGTCAGTTCTGATTTGTTTAACAGTAATGTCATTCTGGTTTTCAATGTTCCTGATGAATGACATTATTGTATCAGCTGCCTGACTCATTTTGGAAAGAAAGTATACCCAAGTGTATCTTGAAAACTCATTTTGGAAAGATCGTTATATTTATGTGTTTGATGATTCGGGTGGTCTTGGATGATCAAAATACATGTTTGCCATATTTAGAGAGAAATATAGAGAGGGTGTTCTTGCTAAAGGTTTACACAAAGGAAAGGTTAGATTAATGAAGAAGCACCACCCCTTCCATGGATGGAAGGGGTATTTATACTTACAGACACAACGACCTCCTATCGGCCTGTGGATCAGGGATATAGTGGGTAAAGACCCATCCTTCCTCCACGCTGTTACACTACGCTAAACTAAACTAATAACTAACTAATAAACTGATAAATAACGTAACTAACGATATGTCTACGAGCTAACTTATGCTAGATAATATTTGGGGTGACCGACTCTTCACTATGGAATTTTCTAATTCCTAACAATCTCCCCCTAAGGGAGGTCACCCCATGTTTTACATTTCGAATCCTAGCATTCTATTCTTGACTTTGTTCTTGAGCTCGTAGACTTGAATTCTTCAATTTCTGCAATCTTTGTGCTTATGTAGCGATTCTTCAAAGTCCGCACTGATTTGTACTTTTAGTGGAGGCCTTTAACTGATCCACATCTTTGATGATCTTCGAGCTTTCTTTGAGATCATCAGCCACAGTAAATCTCTGGATCACCTTTTATTGTGTTGCCATCATGTGAAGTTGTGACTTTTGGACCGACATGCTCACACTTTTGGATCATGACATCTTTCATCAGAGTAGCGGAAGCTTTTACTGGTTCAAGATATTTGTAGCAGCGCAGTAGGAACATAGTATAGAAATATCTTAGCCAGGTTCTGTAGATATGCACAAGTCATGATTTCTTCAATTAAGTGTGGATGCTGTGAGCATGCGGCTTTGAATTGACTCCTCAATTCTGATCAGCTGCAACCGTCCAGATGTACCTGCAAACAACAGTTAGCAATAAAACACACGAAAGTGTCCTTGATCACTTTCGTTGAATTGAGGTACACGGCCAACGGTTCCCCGTTGATCAGTATAAATACTGCCTGTGATCAGGTAGGATTCCTAAGAATCTCCTTGACAGGGTTTCGCAGCTGTTTTAGCCGTTCTCAAACCGGAACGTCTCAAAGAAGACAACACGGAGTGAGTGAACCAGCGAATTGAGATTCACTGATTGATGAAAAATGATTTGAAAAACAATCGCGTATTGCTTGAAGAAAGAGTTTTGCAATACGACGAAGGTTTTATGAGAAAGATCAATTTTCAATCAAAATACTTTTTGTATTAGAGAATGAGTACACATTCGACGTGCTAGCGAAAAGAAAGATCCGCACATCGAACGGTTTTTCCAAAAGTATTTTTTCAATCAGAGATACTTTTTGTGTTTGAAATATGAATACACATTCGATGCGCTCGAGAAAAGAAGATTTGCACATCGAACGGTTTTTCCAAAAGTATTCGTCAATTCCATTCCTGGACCAAGGTTGATTCAAGATTGAATCTCCCCATTGTTTCTATCCAGTTGTCACAAGCTTGATCTTACGATAAGATCTTACATGTCACCCACCAAGAGCTTGTTTGATGTTGGCTCTAGAAGGATTTCCATCTTCATTGTGAATATTTTTACATATCACTCGGATGTTCTGGAAATACCACAAGGATAATGCGTAGGACTCTTAATATATATTCTTACTTTCCACATTGTGTGAAAAAGCAAGTCTTCATTAATTTAGTGTCCTAATGAGATAATGTGGATGATCTCTTGGCTCTAGACTCAATTGTGCACATTTGGTTCCAATGCCGGAGACTAGGGAGAGGGTCTCCTTCTTCAATATCAACAATCTCTAAGAGAAAGTCGATAGATAATGTAGGTTCCCCGTGAGAATGAAAAAAGCCATTTTAAGAGGAACTTGAGTAGTTTGGGAAGTTTAGTGTAGTGCATCACTGGGTCCATGACGTCTTGTCTTCAATACCAGTGTTACCTTAGTAAACACCAGTAGCATATGTATTGAACCCGGTTACTGCCCTATGGTTGAATTGATGGAGGGCTATTTCTTTTCACCCTTTTCTCATTCATTTCTTTTTCATTCTTCAACCCCTTCAGTGCTTACTGAGACTTCATCACTAGAACCTTGTTGGGTTTATTCCAGTACTAGCTCTGTCTCAGTCCGCACTCTTCCCATTTCTCATTTTTCTCCTTTTTTTTCAATATACCTAAGGACTCTACACTATCTAGTGGATTGTCCCTGGGTAGATCCCTCCGGTTCTGGCGGATCGTGGGAAATAATACCTAACCTCACCATCCTTATAACACCATGCATAAAGTAAATTGGTCGGTCTTTTAGTACAGTTCATTCTTCCTTAAAACCAATTGAAAAATCATTTGGAAAATCAATCAAGGTACTTGTGATATAAAATCAAAGCATTATGTACCTTAATAGTTTTGATCATTTAGAAATGCTCCCTCTCAACATGTGCATATGATTAGTAAATTGTTTAGCACATGGAGGCAAGAGTTCTTTGAAACAAATTCTTGATCACAATTTCGTAAGAAAAAGCCATTTGATTTTCTTGGTAAAATTCTCCCCCTCAATATGTGCATAGGATATTTGAAAACATTTTATCACATAGAGGCAAGAGTTCATTTGAAGCACATCCACAATTATAAAAGCCATTTAAGAAACCATTCGCTCCCCCTCAATATGTGCTTCGAGATTCGAAAGCGTTTAGCACATATGAGAGAGCAGCCTGCACATTTTCATCAAATCGATCATCATTTATCAAATTTCATTATTAAATCACAAATTCTCCCCCGATCAAAAATATCAAACCCTTTGAGATTTTGGATCTCAAGTGATTTAATCAGGTTTGGAAAACATGGGAGAATATGTGGCCAGGTTTAAATACTCATCTTGTTTTTGGATAAATCCTCCTCCTCAACAAGTGCATTGTATATATGAAATCGTTTGGCACATGGAGGCAGGAGTGCCTATAAAGGACTAAAACCAATTCCATTTAAACAGATAAGAGATTTAAATCACGATCTCTCCCCCGATCAAAAATATCAAACCATTTGAGATTTGTGATCCCATCTGATTTAAATCATTTAGAAAATTTTGGGGAAAGACGTGGCAAGATTTGATTTTGAAAAATGATAGATAAGGACCATTTTAAGACATTAAAGATTGTTAGTGTCAGGTATGATTGTTTTAAGAGATCTTTAAGTAAAATAAAACAATTTCACAATCAAACAAGAACAGAAAAAATTTCATTTTGAAAGACCTTGATTCAAAAGAAAAATCATACCATGACATAACATTAAATCTTTAGATCACCACTTTATTAGTACAACCGTACTTTTGTGAAGATATATCGTTTGAAAATATTTTATTTTAAATCACACTCCCCCTCAATCGATGACCGTAGTCGATGATTGAGTGACTTTGATTTTGATAAAAATGAAGTCCGGTGATTTACAAAATTTAGTTCAATTTATTTTCAAAAACAATATTTTTCCATTTTCAAAACAATTTAATCAAATTATTCAAAATTGTTTAAAAATGGTATCCTGCACAAAGATATATTAAGTGGTTGAGAAGCTTCTGTTGTTGCTGTAGGGCTTGGAAGAAAAACCGTCTGCAGATGCAGTGAGATTTCTTCTTATGTTGCATTTTGAATGCCAACTGAGGTCCAATTAAGCTCCGTTTCTTCAATCACTTAGAAGAAAACCATCTGCTGATGCAGTGAGACCTCTTACGTTGCATTTATGCCAACTCTCCATAGAAGTCCAATTAAGCTCCGTTTCTTCATTTGTCAACCCAAGAAATAGTTACCCTTTCCTTTCGGCATCCAATCATCTTCAATTGTGGGATCCGGATCGGGAACATTCTTATACCAATATACCTGCATACGTTAGTGAACATACATACAGATATATGGTGGTCGACATCACCCAAACAACAATCGACTAATAAAAGTCAATCCAACATATCAATCAGATCATAAAAGGCATGGGAATAATGTGTTTATCAAACTATAGTCATCTAAACCTAACAATCACATCCTAGAAACCTAGTCCTTCAACATAGGCAATTGTATTTTACAGATAAGCATGTAAGATGATTAAGATAATCTCGTTAGATGATACAGATTTGAAAACATTCTCCCCCTCAATCAATGACTCATTTTCTAAAAAGTTTAAAAGCAGAAGTCATTGATTGAGTTTTCAATTTTACTAAAACTCTGAAACTGATTGATTTTCAAGCAACTCATTTTCCACCATTTTTGAAAACAACAAATATTTTTCTGAAGAATTTTAGACGGAAAAACATTTGTGTAGGAACAGCAGTCCTTCGACATACTTTCCTCAAATTGTTTAGGGATAAGTGAACGAAATATTTGAAAAATTGTTTAGCGCAACACTTTCCTTTCTTTAAAGAGCGAGTTGCTATCTGAAATAATAGCAAGCCATTGTTTATGCGCGGTTACAGTCTGAAATAACTGTAAACCATATTTGGAAGCCCGGGTTACAGTCTGAAATAACTATAAGCCATATTTTGAGACATGTTTAGAAAGAAATATTTACACCTCCTGCTCGAACTTCATCTAAAGTCCCGTGCCATTATTGAATGACATTTCTAAGACCGTAGATGTTATCGATACCAGAAGACATGTCTTGAGAAAACATATTTTTGGTCTTTTTCAAATTTTCTGATTTTTATGGGTTTTAGTTGGTTTTATATTTTTCTATTTTGTTTTTGATATATATATATTTACAATGATAGAGTAGATGATATAGTTTAAGAAGATGATGATACGAGTACCGAGATAAGGATATCGAGCAGCCCCGTTGTAGAAGATAGAAATCATCATCCCTAAAACTTTCACCACCAAAGCTTCCGAGGCTCTTGCATTGAAGAAAGAAATTGAACCATCTGAAAGTGAGACTTTGGCAGCTTCCCCCCAAACCGAAAATCCTATAGCTGAGCAGATTCAAAGCTATATTTCAAGCTTGCCTTAGCCAGGTGCACAGAGATACACACCATAATCATAAATCCCGCTGCTCCATTTAAGAACAATAATCGAGGTTCTCCGTTCGGGGTTATATCATCCAATAGAAGAACAGCACCGTATCATCCCACACATAAAACAATCTTCTCATATTTCTTTTCAACTAACGTCTGAAGTGATCCATACCAAAAAGTTGTCAAGTGACCACTTCCCCCAAGTAGATGAATTGATGCAGTCAATCTCTTAGACTAGAGCTCACGAACCCGAATACACAAACCCGAAGACAAAGAAACTTATACCATCGAAGTAGCAGATTAAGTCCAATAGCCAAAGAATAACCCCGATGTATACTTTTCTCTCCCCTAAAGAAAGTGTATGAAGCTCAAGAACCCAAAGTACCCGAATGCCCAAAGAGAGAATAACCGATAACATTGAAAAAGCAGGCCAAATCACTAATTATCTCGGCGGAGGACTATCTCTGCTGATTTCAACTCCGGGATAAGTGATTATATCTCTGAATCACTAATTAAGCACTCAAGTGAAACAGCTGAGCGTCCCCAATGTACACAATCCTCTCTCCCTTGATGATTGCGATAACATCGAAATCATCACACACTTGTGTACCTCTTTTTATCATCAGAAACTAACTCTTACATCTCTTCCCCCACGTAGTTGGAATAAGAACACTAAACGCCTTGATGAGTAAAACCTTGAGTTTCTCTGCGGTCATGACATTTGTTTTACCGGGATATCTTCAATCACTTAGAAGAATTAAGCTCATCAAGTTTACTCGCCATGAGTCAAACCTTGAGTTTCTCTGCGGTAATAACATTTGTCTTCCCGGGATATCTTCAATTACTTAGAAGTATTAAGTTCATCAAGTTTACTCGCGTTTAGATATGTGTGACTTTCCCTCTTGCTGGTTTTGACACTTCAGAATCAGCAACACTTTATCAGCCCAAATACTTGAAATCTGTTGAAAAGATCGCTTAAAGTCTTTGTGGGAATCAACTTGCTGAAGAACAGAATGAGCAAGTCTAATTGGGGATTAAATCTGGCTATTCACTCTCCCCCAATTAGTGCTCTCCCCTAAACCGACAATCTTTAAATAAATGCTCAGATTATGAAGAAGTCTTTAGATAATCAAATGCAACTTGTCTTTAGTCTTCTAACATGTAGCAGAAAATGTAGAACCGACTATAGACTCGACCTTCTTCAAGATTGTCCAGTTGGGGAATAGAAAGTCAACATCTTCAACTCACCAAATGCATTCCCGTTAACTTTGAAATAGCAAATCCCCTTAACTAAAATCCCTCCCAATCAAACAAGAACAGAGAGATGTTCATCAAAGAAATCAGCCCAGCAACTAGAAGCACTTTGTCATTAAACTCATCAGTCCGTATGAAGATGTCAACCAACGGCTCTTAGAAGAAAACTTCATGTGAAGATGAACCGATAAGAAGAAGCTCGGTTCTTACATGAGTTTGGAGCCGTTTGACCATTTATTCTCATATATCAATCATCATGCAGTAGTTTCACACTTCTTCTCCCCCTCAAGAATTGCATACGTAGTTGCCATTCTTGATTAAGCAAGTGAATATCTTCAACAATGTAGTCTGTTCACACTTCTCCCCCGCAAAATTAGCACAGGATGTCGCCATCGTCATTATAGTTGAGCAAGTGGAATAAGAAAACAATCAACAGTAGCCCGGTTCACTTGATAATTGAAAGTGCATGGAAAAAGTATGAAGCATGTGTTGATCCCAGTTGAGCAAACGATCTAATATAGAAACTGACTTGTAACAAAAGCTTATTAAGTATTACGCGGAATTTAACACTTAATCTTAAGAAGAAGAACAATAAAAATTCAACACCTCAATATTATTTATTAATACGAATACTCTTACAGTATTAGGGTTTTGCAACCTTGAAGTGTATCGACCTTAGATATAAAACTTACCTATATCTAACCTAACCTAGGACCTCCTTTTATAGGTTAAGGAGTCCTATCATTATACAATACGTAACCTACAAGATAAATATCTTTTCTATATTTATCTAATACAATAAACTAAACCGACTATACAAGACTAGCAGTTGTTACATATCAATATCCGTGGTTACACTATACTACTAGCCGCGGTTGTCTTCATCCATGGTTACATTCTTCTGTCCATGGTTATATCATCTCTGTCAGCAGTTCCAGTACTTAGAGTAATTCTTGATCCAAGGAACCTAAAACCCAACAATCCTCCCCTAAACTTGATACATTCCAACAGAATCTTCAAGTTTCCTTTAAGCTCAAAACATCTGAATTGGAGGATGTAGCCAAACACTTATTAGCCTTAAGAATATTCTCATACTTCTTCAACAAATTGTAAGCTTGACCATCATAGGGTACTAACATCTTGATACAACCAGGCTTTAACATCTGAGCAATAATTCCTGGATGCTTATTCAGTTGAGGATAATCACCTTCTACAAGCATATGAATAATCTTCCCAGAAACAGTTAAAACATGAACTCCACAAGTTTGTTATAAAAACCATCTTGTAACATGACCATTGTAGAGTCCTTGCCATTCAGGTTCATCATGAGTAGGTTCAAATAAAATCTTCAAATTATAATAAACCATCCTCTCATGATAATCATTTGGATGTTCTTCACCAAACTTATTCTTGTAAAGTATCCAAAGATTCATCAAATCATCTCTATCAAAATACTGAAGCATCTGTGAAAATTTATTATACTCAGCAACTTCATTGTTGAGTCTTTGAATTTTCCAAACTCCTTCACTTCCATCTTTAATGTTAAACTCATAAGAGATAATTTGATTAACATCCTCAACTACTTTCAATCTTTTAGAATTAGATATCTCCTGAACCTCAGATTTTCTCTTTCGTTTACTTTGAATCCACTCTTCATCCTTTTGAATCCACTCTTCTTCCTTCTTAGAATTCATTGGACAGAACTCATCATTATTAATCCTCATACATCTCTCATAAATCTCCAAAATTCTTTCAAATGAACATTTACTAAGATTATCAGAAACATGAATGCCTGAATTCTTAATAATTTTCATCAATACATTCCTCATCTGTGTAATTGAAGGAGATTTCTTTCTTATAACTTGCTTTCTATTTTTACCAATACTCCTTGCCCATCCACCCAAAAGTCTAGCCTTTTCCTCATCATCCAACAATTCCCACTCTTTTGCAGTATACTCATCATTAATTAGTTGAGAAGCTTCAAGATAGTTTTGTGATTCATACCATATAGCTAACCATCTCTGACTAGCTTCCTCTTCTTCTTGCTTTCTTTTCTCCAAAGCTGCTTGATCATCAGCTATAAGACTTTTTGCATACTCTGCATCATAAGCTTCTTGTTCTGCCTTACTTTTAAACTTCAGCTCTGGTACAGCAACCCCTTTACCTTTCCCAATATCAGATTGAACCACTTTCTTCTTCAAAGGTTCACCAATAACTAAACTTTTACCTTTGGGTTTGGTTGCAGCAGACTGAACAGATAGAACAGGTGCAATGACAGATGTAGAAATAGATGAGGTTTTGCTTAGATTTATCAAGGTACTTGCAGCTTCTTTCTCAACTTCTTTAGACTTAGATGGTGATACAGAGAGAGTTGTGACAACAATTGAAGTAGTTATGATAGCAGTGGGTATGACAGTAGTGGGTATAATTGCCATGTCTGAAACTACAGCAGTGGTTACAAGAGTACTAACCGTGGTTGCAGACATGCTATCAGTGGTTGTGTCCTGCACTACTTCATCTTCTACAACAGTCTTCAAGCTTTCAAGAACTGCCTCATTCCCATCTTTACCAGATACCAAAAATACTTGATCTCCACTATCAACATCTTCTTCCATTGATACATCTACAGCCTCCCCTGAATTCATGCCTTCACTCCTCCCCTGTTTGGATATATCCTCCACATTCAGAGCTGGAGAGGAGTCCACCGTCTTTTTCTTTCTCCTTAGATGCCTTAAAGCAGCAACACCAGGCCTTCGCATCTTTTCCAAAACCAGTACCCTGTGCTTCAGTCTTTTAACATCTTTCCCCTGAATTACAACAAACTCCTGAAGACTAGATACCGTTTCCTCCAGTTTGGTACATTTAGCCGTCAATTCATTAATGTGTTCAAGAATATCCTCCCCACTTCGACCTGTGTGAACTGGTCCGAGAGGTGGTTCATTGGAAAAGTCATCATGTACAAACTCAGGATCCGTCAATTCAATGTCATGTTCCAATCTAGCCTCATCACTTTGAGCTGTGTTAACTGCTCCGAGAGGTGAATCCTTGGATATAGTAGACATAGCACCAGACCTTGCCTGATCATCTATGCACCCTTGAGTAGCCAGTTGGCTAGGGATTCCTCCACCTGTGTTAAGTTCCAAGGAACTCTCCACATTAGGAGTTGCCAAAGGTTGGGTCTTATTTATGTTTCCACTATCCTGATCAGCATCTAAGCATGAACCAGTAGTGGAAGCCCTTCCAATCATGTCACCTCCACACCGTGTAACAGCCTCATGAACAACACCACTAACACCAGCCTGAGGAAGCTGAGTGTCCTTTTGTTTCCTATTCCATACAATCAAGTTATCAGTGGTTTGGGTGTGACTAGAAGTAGGTTGAGTGATACTAACAGTGGTTGCAAGTGTACTGTCAGTGATTTGAGGTGTACTATCAGTGGGTTTAGCGACAATAGGTTGAGACTCAAGACCTTCATCAAACTCAGGAACAACAGGAAAAGTAAGCATATGGGGAAATAAAGGAATATCTCTAATCTGTACATTTTGTGGCTGATTCCTCATTGTGCAAAAACCTTAGGAAGCATATGATGTACTTCATACTCCCTAGTATGCTCAACAGGTTCCTCTATTTGATGTTCCACAATCAGTTAAACAAACCTAGGATACAAATAGTATTTACCCTTCTTCCTAATGTTTTTTACTAACCCCTCATATATCATCCTAGACCAATTAAACTTCCTTCCATCAGATAAACAAATAATAGCAGTAGCAATTTTTGAAGGAAAGTCATTAAACCCAGTGGTCTTATTACTCATACACATTAACAGGGTGTGAATTAAAAACTTCCATTGTTTCGAAAACTGACTCTTAAAGAATTGTATCTTTTCACCCCTGTGTGTATATCCTAATCTCTCTAAACCAGCAACAATCTCTACATCAAAAAGATTATCAACACCATCAGCATCATCAAACTTCAAAACTTCCCTAATGATCTCCTCAGTAACAGAAATAGCATTGTCATCAACAACAGAGCTAAACACCTCCACGCCATCAACCTTCTCAAGTTTAGCATTCTTCCAGAATTGATGTATGTAGGCTTTAAGAATGGTGGGTTTAACTGTTAAGGCATAGTGAATGGAACTGTGAACTAGAAAATCAATCATTTGATGAAACCCTTCAGATCGAGCATTCTTGGTGAGGTTGGCAACTAGGTTATATGAAGTGTAATACTTTTCAGCCATTGTGAGTAATGATGGATATGAAGTGGGTTTTGTGAATTATGCAAAGAGAGTGATTAGGGTTAAGGTTGAGCGCCAATTGGAAGTGGTTTGAGGATCAAATAAATGATCCATCCGTGATTTGGGGAGAGAAATATACTTTTGCCAATGGTATAAAACAGCCCCTGTAGTATCCAAACATAGCATCATGCTATCCGCGGTTCCAGAATTGCTATCCGCGGTTGAAACATACCATCAGTGGATACAATGGATCACTTCTTCCAAATGTCCAAGAGTTATAGCAAGTAAATCTGTGTCAAATTAAGAAAGATCTCACAAAAATATGAAGGATTACACAATCTTTTTTTTTTTTTTTTTTTTTTTTAACTATCACAGGCAACTAAACACACCAGCTCCTATGTACACAAATCCTTCATACCTGCAAGACAAAAACACAAAACAAACACAGAGACAAAGGTTATTGTTGTCAGTGGTTAGAAAGAGCCAGAAGTGGTTCCAAAAGACCTATCCGTGGTTTAAACAGGTAAGTCAAAATGGTCAACTTCTAGAACTAATATCAGTCCAAAGCCCTAGAATCTCATTAACTCCTCAACCACATTTAACCTGCCCCTTATTTACTTCCATAACCCTTAACACTGCTTATATAAAGAACCCAAATCTCATCTCACGCACACACCAATCAAAATCAAAACCCTAATTGCTCCAAAATCCCCAATCAACTTCAATCACAATGTGGAACCCTAGTTGGAACAAACCAGAAGTGATTAACCTAACATCCTCCTCATCCTCATCATCATCTTCATCATCAAGTGAAGATGGTAACCCATGGCAGTCCTACTTTCCTCCACAAGAACCAAGACCAAGAAAATCCCCATTTCTTTCATCAAGTGAGGATGATAGTGTGGTGGATCCAAGTGAGGCTTCTAAAAACTCTGATGACTCTTCTAAGAAGAGAACTTCAAACCCCCAACCTTCATCATCCCAACCCCAACCAAGACCACGAGCAAGAAACCCACCACTCCCAAAGGACAGAGAGGTGGTTCTTGGTCTTAGTGCACCAAGTTGTGGTGCTTCTTCACACATCGTAACAGGGAAGGGAAAAAGGAAGATGGAGTGAGTTGCTGAAGGTGTAAAGAGTAGATGGAGCACAAGAAGAGTATCATATCACACATCCATCTGCCACAATCAGCTTCAGCTTCTTCATTTTCATCAATCCATCCTTCCCATTTTGATCCTTAGCTACTTCATCGTACCGGTCATGTATATCAAACGCATATCCAGCATCTTGAATGGTCGATAGGAGCAAGGATAGTAGTAGGAATAGCAGTAGGAAATCATGTATAGAAGTAGTCTTTAATGTGCACTTGAAGTTTCATTGTAAGTTGTAAGCTGTAAACTGTTTTGATGAATGAATGAACAATTGAACTTCAGTACTTCTTTAGCTTCTATAATGACTTGTCTTTTATCTGCAAAATGGTTAGTGGAAACACAGAACAACAAGCAGTGGTTTGAACAAAACTATCAGTGGTTAGAAACAAGAATAGCAAGACTAAGTTTACATAATAACAGTCCAATACTTATACAAACTGATACAAAACAATTTGAGAGTTTAGAGATTAATCATTCCAATACTAACAACAAGGTACCGAAACCTCCCCACATCAAAAGCTTTGGTGAGAAGATCAGCAACATTGAAATCATTATGGATTTTTACCATTTGAATCAGCCTTTTCTCATTACAATCTCTAATAAAGTGATGCCTTATCTCAATATGTTTAGTTCTAGAATGTAAAACAGGATTTTTAATGATGCAAATTGTACTGTTATTATCAATGTAAATCTTAGTATGCATAAAATTGTACCCAAAATCCAGCAATTGATTCTGAATCCAAAGAACTTGACCACAGCAACTAGCAGCAGCCACATATTCAGCTTCAGTTGTAGAATTAGCCACAATAGTTTGCTTTTTACACTGCTAAGAAATTAATCTGCTTCCCAAAAACTGACATCCTCCAGTAGTAGACTTCCTATCCAAACTAGCTCCAGCATAGTCACTATCTATGTAGGCCACCAAATCAAAAGGAGAATCCTTAGAGTACCAAAGGCCCAATTTAGGATGACCTTTAAGATATCTAAAGATCCTCTTAATAGCATTCATGTGTAAGGTATTTGGTGTGACTTGAAATCTTGCACACACACATACTGAAAACATAATATCTGGCCTAGATGCAGTAAGATACATCAAAGATCCAATCATGGATCTGTACAACTTCAAATCAACTTTGGGACTTCCATCATCTGGTAGCAAAGGTTTCTGAGTCTCCATAGGTGTACTTGCACTCTTGACATCTTGAAACCCAAACTTCTTCAAAACATCTGCTACATACTTATCTTGACTGATGAAGATACCATCAGTCCTTTGTTGAACCTGTAGCCCCAAAAAGAAAGTGAGTTCTCCCATAGAACTCATCTGAAACTTATCATGCATAAGTTTCTCAAAATCCTTGCACAGCTCCTTGTTTGTAGAGCCAAAGATGATGTCATCTACATAAACCTGAACTAAAAGAATATCATCTTTGTTCTTTCTAATGAACAAACTTTTATCAATCAGCCCTCTTTTAAACCCATTGTCCATCAAATATGTAGACAGGCACTCATACCATGCCCTAGGAGCTTGATGCAGCCCATACATAGCCTTCTTCACCCTGTAGACCTTATCAGGATGATCAGGATCTTCAAAACCAGGAGGCTGACAAACATAAACCTCCTCATCAATTGTGCCATACAAAAATGCACTTTTAACATCCATCTGATACACAACAAAATTCTTAAATGAAGCATAAGCCAAAAATAATCTAATAGCCTCAATCCTGGCAACTGGAGCAAATACTTCATCATAATCCAAACCTTCAGTTTGTGTGTATCCTTGAGCAACCAACCTTGATTTATTTCTTGCCACAATACCTCTTTCATCCCTCTTGTTTCTGAACACCCATTTTGTCCCAATTGCCCTCTTCCCATTTGGAAGATCAACCAATGTCCAAACCTCTTGAAGTTTGAACTGAAGAAGCTCCTCTTGCATTGATTCTACCCAGCCTTCTTCAGATAAAGCTTCTTCCACTCTTTTGGGCTCCTTTTGAGACAGAAAAGCAAACAAGCAATTTTGCAGATCTTTATGACTGTTTCTTTTGTGAAGAGATCTTGCAAAGAACCCATGTTCAGGAAAGGGTTCAGTGTTCTTAACCCTGCTTCTTGTTTGAAGTGGAGTATTCAAATTTCCAAGTATTTGTTCTTTGGGATGAATCTTATGTATTCTTATAGAGGTGATTGGACTTTCATGAATGACAGTGTCCAATTTAGACAAATCAGCATTGAAAAAATCATCCATGTCTTCATCATCAGTGGGAGTATCAATATCTACCAATTCAGGCATGTTAGGATCATGGGGATACTCCTCATCACCAAAGAATGGTTTTTCAGTTGGTCCAAAGAAAGTACTATCACCAGTACTTATAGCCGGGTTTACACTTGATCTGTCAGTGGTAGAAGTTGGCTTAGCAGTGCTTTCATCATAACTGTCCGTGCTTTTATTTGGCTTAGCAGTGCTTTCATCATGCCTCTTCTTTATTTCAATTTCTTCTACTGACACTGAGTTATCTTTCAACAACTCATCCTTATCTTGATGATGATCAACATTGCCTCCATCTTTCAGTACTTCATCATCAGTGGGACTTTGCTTCTGAATGATGGGTGAGACAGTACCAGCTTTCCACTTTTCAACCAAATAGAACTCCTTTGGAGAATCAGCTTCCTTAGAATCTGTTTCTGCATCAGAATCCTTTTGTGTACCTACATTAACATTAGTGGAAGTTCCTGCAATGATAGGCTCATAATTCATAGATTTGGTTAGCATATCAATGTTAAACAACCAGTCTGGTCCTTTGGTCTCAACACTAGGAGTCTCTTCACTAAATTGAACATGTAAGTTCTCTTCAACTATTCTAGTCCTCCTGTTGTTTACTCTAAAGGCTTTACTGTTTGAAGAGTAGCCTAAAAAGTATCCATCATCAGCTTTTTCTTGAAACTTGCCTAGGTAGTCTATGGTATTCAAGATAGTAACAGGACACCCAAAAGGTTTTAGGAATGCAATCATTGGCTTCCTATCATGTAACAGCTCATAGGGGGTCTTGTTATGAGGCTTCACTACCTTACTTCTATTCTGCACATAACATGCAGTTCCTACAGCTTCAGCCCAAAAGGTAGTTGGTAACTTAGACTCTGAAAACATTGTCCTAGCAGCCTTAATTAGTGTTCTATTTTTCCTTTCAGCTACACCATTTTGTTGTGGTGTTCTAGCAACACTAAACTGTCTCTCTATACCCTTAGCTACACAGAACTGATTCATCACATCATTCTTAAACTCAGTTCCATTAGCACATCTGATTACCTTGACTTTATGGTTTACTAGATTTTCTATCTTAGTAATGAAACTCTTGAGGATCTCACTAGTCTTACTCTTAGCAGCCAAAAAGTATACCCAAGAAAATCTACTATAATCATCAGTGATAACTAGACAATACTGCTTATGGTTCAAACTTTTAACAAAGGTAGGTCCAAATAAGTCCATATGAAGCATAAACAGTGGTTGTGTTATGGTGTTTACAGTTTTGGTCTTACAAGAAGCTCTATGTTGTTTTCCTTTTTGACAGGCCACACATAGTTCCTTACACTCAAAAACCTTAGAAGGTAACCCTCTCACTAAGTTTCCTTTTACCAGTTTATTGATTGTTTTGAAATTGAGGTGACCTAGCCTTTTATGCCATAATTTTGACTTATCTATAGATGCTTTAGCAAACAAACATGTTAAGGACCTATTTGGAAGGACATCTTTAAGATCAAAACAATATATATTTTCCTTCCTAGGTACCCTAAGTTGTATGAACTTCTCATCAGGCATCTTAAACTCAGGAGACAACACCACACACTCTTTTTCCCCAAAAAGTACCCAGTTTTTCTTATCACACATTTGAGAAACACTGAATAAATTATACTTAAGTCCCTGTACCAGATAGACTTTTTCAAAGTCTAAATTTCCTGTTCTGATTGTGCCTTTGCCAAGCATCTTTCCTCCCTTTGGATCATTACCAAATGCCACATATCCTCCATCAAAAGCTTCAAAATCTTCCAGGTTGCTCCCATCCCAAGTCATGTACCCAGAGCAACCACTATCAAAAACTCCTTTATCTTTTAGCTCATCTTGTAGATTGCCCTGCACATGAAATTAAACAAGTTAGTTCCTTTTGTGGACCCAAGCCAATACTGACTTGGGTCTGCCCTGTGCATCAAAATATTCAAATTTCTTTAGGTCCATTGATGCACAGTTGACATGTTGTAAGACCTTGGTCTTAGGCTTCCATTGCCAACTTGCTGAGGCCTTAACAGCATAAAAATGATTTCCAACCACTGTGTCAGTTATCACCTTTGGAATTTTTAAAACTTCTTTTGTTTCAGTGGTGATATTTTGCTTATCAATGGTTTGACTCTGCTTAGCCGTGTTTACATTTTGCTTAGCAGTGGTTGGAACCCATTTTGGTGAAGCAGTGACAATTGATTTAGTATTTCCATTCCTCATTAACACTGCCCTAGGAATCATGTTACTGTTAGGATGAGGGTTTGTTTTCTTTGAAAAGTTCTGATGATTTACCCTCCTCCAATGATTCCAAACTAGTGGTTTGTTTTTATTACAAATTCTTTGTAAGTGCTCAAAACTACCACATACAAAACAAGCCTTTTTAACACATTGAAATTCATCTCCTAACCTGTTAGAAATTAGGCCATTAAAGTTTCTCTGGTTACCCCTAGGTATGTATCTCTTCATTTGTTCCCTAGGCACTTCCTTGTACTCAACTACTCTTTTAGCTATTTGAGCTCCGAATCTAGGTACAAGATTGACTTGTTGAGAATCAACTTTCTTAACATGTTCTATCTTTTCAGGTTGTGTTGATTCAGTTCTATCTTCCTCAGAATCTGATTCCCAATCTTCAATTATGGGAGCATCAGATGACTTTTCAGAACCTATCTTAGATGTTTCAGTCTTACTTATCCCTTCAACAGGTTTTTTAAAACTGTATTCACTACTAAAAGACAGTTCCTTAGCAGGTGGTACAAATTTCATCAAAGAGGGTGGTGGCATATTATTGTATCCTAGACCAGTACCATTTTTGAACAGTTTTTGACCTATTGGTTTATTTACTAGATCAGAAGCAAATTGTGTTTTAGCAACCTTAACAACATGTTGGTCTTTTACTTTTAGTGCCTCTTCTTTTACACTCCCTGCCTGTTCTAGTTTCTCTTTAAGCATTTTAATCTCTCTATCTTTAAGATCAATTTCACCACCCAGTATATTGATCTTCTCTACATACTCAAACTCACATTTAATACAGTATTTTAGCTTCTCTTCCACACCCTCTAGACCAACTCTATAACCTAAGTTTTCTAGAGTCAGTCTATCTACTTCTTTCCTCATACTCTCAGTGATAGCTTTTTGAGATTCTAAGTTATCACTACATGATTTAAAAGAACAAATAGATGTTGCAGAATCATTAGATACCTCAGAATCTGAACCAGAAGATGAAGCATAGGCCATTAGAGCAAAGTTATGCTCTTTTGAAGCTTCACTAGCAAGAAAAGCTGCATTGGGACCTTCTTCAATCTGATCACTCCAATCATAATCACCGATTCCATCTTGAGCAACCAAAGCTGAAGAAGCAGCAGGCTCTTCTGTGGTCTTCTTAGTGCCTTCAATTCTCTTAGGGGCTCGACATTCCCTAGCAAAGTGACCTTTCTTCTTGCAGTTAAAGCACTCCATCGTGCTTTTGTCGAATCCAGCTCTCCTTTGACCATCATACTTAACCTATCTTCCAGTCCTTCTCAGAAACTTCCTTGCTTGAAGAGTCAACATTGCCATTTGCCATTGAAGATTAATCTCCTCAAGATCATCAGGATCAATTTGATCTAGATCTTGATTTAGAACAGTAACACTGGTAGTTAAATCAGCCAAAAAGGCACAAATTGCACCATCACTGACATTATCACTAACAGTGGTATTGTTTGCCATAGTCGTGGTTATACCATAGGCAGCAGTGGATACATCTTGTTGGCTTTTGTGATTAGTGGATACAAAAGCAATGTTTTGATTAGCAGAAGATGTATTAGTAAAGTTATTCTCAGACTCATAAACCTTCAAGTTGTTGAAGAGATTTTCTAGAGTCATCTTAGGAAAATCCTCCTTATTTCTCCACACAATTGTATGAATAGCCCATTCAGATGATAAACTCCTAATGAACTTCAAATTAATATCTTCTTGAAGAACCTTGTAATCCACTGACTTCAGTTGGCTGATAAGTTTTTGAAGTCTATTATATGTGCCATCAAGTTTTTCTCCACTAAGAGCAGTGAAGGTTTCAAATTGATGCTTGAGCATATTCATCCTTGACTTCTTAGTAGCTTCATTACCAGCAAACCTTAATTCAAGGGCATCCAATAAATCTTTAGCAGACTCATATTGTTCAAAGTCCAAGGCAAACTCATTAGGTATTCCCATGGAGAGAATACTGTGAGCGTTGATCTCCAATTTCCTTCTATCCTTGTCAGGTTCACTAACAATTTCAATTGCTTTACCATCAGCACCCTTTCTAGGAAGAGTATCACCTTTTTCAACTACATCCCAGATGGCATAGTCAATCATACGAATGTATTGCCTCATTCGCATTCTCCAAATTTGATACTCACCGTGCTTGAGCATGGGCACCTTTGAAGCAGTCACCATGTGAGTTTCGTCAGACATCTTAGCTTTCTTTGAGTAGAACTTAAAAGAACTTCTTCTTGGTTACAGTTTCTAGATCACAAGCTCTGATACCACTTGTTGATCCCAGTTGAGCAAACGATCTAATATAGAAACTGACTTGTAACAAAAGCTTATTAAGTATTACGCGGAATTTAACACTTAATCTTAAGAAGAAGAACAATAAACATTCAACATCTCAATATTATTTATTAATACGAATACTCTTACAGTATTAGGGTTTTGCAACCTTGAAGTGTATCTACCTTAGATATAAAACTTACGTATATCTAACCTAACCTAGGACCTCCTTTTATAGGCTAAGGAGTCCTATACATTATACAATACGTAACCTACAAGATAAATATCTTTTCCATATTTATCTAATACAACAAACTAAACCGACTATACAAGACTAGCAGTTGTTACATATCAATATCCGTGGTTACACTATACTACTAGCCGCGGTTGTCTTCATCCGTGGTTACATTCTTCTGTCCGTGGTTATATCATCTCTGTCAGCAGTTCCAGTACTTAGAGTAATTCTTGATCCAAGGAACCTAAAACCCAACAGCATGTTGATGAGAATGGTCATTAATGAGAAGATTTCTCTTCTTCCGAAGATAAAGCGCACTGACACGTACACTCTTCTTTTCTTTGAGGAACGAGGCTTGAACTGTAGTATTCAAACGTCATAAGAAGATTTCTCTTCTTCGGAAGATAAAGCGCACTGAAACATACACTTTTCTTTTCTTTAGAGTACGAGGCATGAACTGTTGTGTTCATACGTCATAATGATGAAGTACGAGGCCTGAACTGATGTGAACAGACGTCATAATCTCTCTCTTTTCAACTCTCTTAGCAAAACATGTAATCATCACCATTATCATTCAGTAGGCTTTTTGTAGTGACAGCTGATGGAGATAACCCAATATGATGAATTTGACCCTGAAGTAAGCTAACCCGAACTCGTGACTTAAACTTGCACATATGTAACAAAGAGCGGTGCCGATTTCCATTAGCATCTCTAAGTACTCTCTATGTACTCTATACTCTTCAACCATCCAACCATCAAGTATATGACGTACATTACCTCTTGAAAATCCACAATTGAATGTGACACTGAGCACTACAACGTAACTCCTTAAAGTGATAGTTATTTTGTGGTGGTATGAGCCCAATTCCCCCAAGTGGTAAAAGAAAAGGTAAAAGACACCCAACAATAACTAGATTTCCAAGTCTTCGTTTTTGATGATAAGCATCAAACAAGGATCATGAAGAATCTTCATCCAACCATCCCCGATATCTTCAGATACTAAGTACACTCGACCGTGATAATTCACTTCAACCTCAAATAAATAATAGTGAATTAACCCCGTTGTCACATCTTCTAGATAAAAGCTCAATTCTAGCCTCCTTTGACGTTTAAAGTTAACTATGATAATGGTATTCATCCCGACCATGATTAAAAGCACATCACCCCGTAAAACCATGTAATAACCAAACTGCCATGACGATAATCCAAACACACATCCAATTCATGAAATACACCCTTTTATCCCTTCTTCGAAGCAGAAACCGTAGCACCAGCATCAAATAAGATCCAGAAATTACACTTTCCCTTC
Source organism: Chrysanthemum seticuspe (assembly GCA_019973895.1). Lineage (NCBI taxonomy): Eukaryota > Viridiplantae > Streptophyta > Magnoliopsida > Asterales > Asteraceae > Chrysanthemum > Chrysanthemum seticuspe. Next base: position 282,227,336 of record BPTQ01000007.1, read on the forward strand.
TCCAAGATGGTTCCATCATTACGGGATTTTACAGCTCTATGGTTTAAACCGAAAAATAGTTTCTTTCGCGGGATTTTACAAAACCAAGAATAAACCGCAAGATAGATCCGGAAGTGCACATTACTTTTACCAGGATGTTTCCATTGTCACGGGATTTTACAAGTCTATGATTTAAACCGAGAAATAGATTCTTTCGCGGGATTTTACAAGATCAATACAAAACCGTAAACAATGTCATCTTGAATGTATTATGACAACTTTGGTTTCGGTGAATATCTGTTTTAGGGAAACATGCAGCGGTTCATGAGTAATTCTTCTCCATCATCAACAATTCTTTACCCATATGTAGACAACTTCACAAACCTTACTAAGTCGAGTAGTATACACTACTTCCCCCTGAGGTTGACCGTAAAACATTAAAGTACACGTTTCTCCCCCATGATGGTTTCGAACTTTCGGAAGCATCATTAATGTGTACGACCATCTGCACGAAAAGTTCTTGTCATAAGCAAACATCTTGAAAAATCATAACTGACGTTGAAGATTCTTGAAAGATTTTGCGTAGACTGTGAAGTATCATTGACATTCTGTGGCATCGAATATCCCATGGGAATTGCTGAAATTGAACCTCCTTTGATTCATCGGCAAAAAGTAATGACCACATTTGTAGATAATGTCACTTCAATTTCGCATCAATAATACCGTACGAAAACCCCGTAGTCATTTTTCACTTTTTCGCTCAAGCCGTGAATTTTGTATCCTCCGTGAAAATATACCATACCAAAATACCAACTCTTTCTCAATATCACAAAAATTTGTATCCAAGATTTTGTATGAAAAAAATTGTGGATAACAAAAATTTGTGATTGCATTTCAACCTTGTCAATTCAATATCCAAAATTCTCTGATAAAGAAAACTTATACCATCCCAAAGTAATTCGTATCAGTCCATGAGAGTATAAAGCCCAAATTCGGATCTAACACAGCTAAAAGCCCGTTTATGTCCAATGATAGCCCAATTCAAGAAGAACCAAATGAGATGCAAGGCTAAATCCAAATGAAAGAAGCCCACGATCCATAAATAGTCCTGCTCATATCCGGTTAAAAACGTTGCAACTCTTTTCATTATACTTAACCTAAACCTAAATCATATCTCACAAATATACGCCTCTCTCTCTCTCACCACAAAAATTGCAAACCCTAAATTATCTCAAAAAAAATTAGACCGCCTCTTTCTTATAACAGTACTCTCCTTCACACCTTGACTAAATCTCATACTCAAAACCAAACTACTCAAGCAACATCCCAAGCATAAGTGCACATCAACTTCGTTAATCAAGAAAGACTTAGCCACAGGGATGGCTCGAAAGTCTTAGGTTCGAATAACATTGAATCGCCACAGGGTTGGCTTAATTTCAGCTCATCAAGGTTGGTACTTTATCTTATGAAATCCCTTTTGATTTATTGATTGATGATGGACATGAACTCAAACAAAAAGATCTTTAAGCAAAAGATTAGTTTGAGTTAATTCTGAGATCACTAGTGTATTCTCTTTTAAATTAACGAACGAATCTAGTCAAAGGGATAACATACTTGTTACTCTCTTTTTCTTAATTTTCGGACAAACTCAGAATTGATCAATGATGGAATAATTATTTCGTGTAAAAGACTCTTTGATAGTCTTGATGTATCTTAATGAGAACCATGAAATAGACTACTGAGATCCCTTTAATTATCCTTTTGAAACTAGATTGTTTGAGAGTTAAGGAGTGGGTGAGGGTCCTATGATTGGTGAGTTTAGATTAGGGTAAGTTTTGGTTTGATTTAATTCGATGTAAGGTTGTTTTTCATTTGGTCGGTTTATTTTCTTTTGAAATGGACTGCTGATGAATGAATATAACTGAGATGTTGAGATGTTGGTATATGGTTTAAGTCATTTTGTGGTCAAAGTCATGGTTCAATCACTCTTCTTCTTCATTTCTGTCAAATTTATAAGATAAGTCGCTAAGAATAAAGATACAAGTCGCCATTGTTTTGACACTAAGTCGCTAGATATGAGTCAAGTCGCTAGCCATTATTATCAAAGCAAGTAGCTAACCAAAGTTTTCAAAACAACTCGCTACTTGATAAATATCAAGTCGCTAGTAAGTCAAAACTCACAAGTCGCTAACCTTTTTCATTACAAATCGCTATTGACTCAATAGTCAATAGTCAAGTCGCTACATTTAGCAGAAGTCGCTACTTGATACATTGAATCTGGACTGTTTTGTGTACAACTCGCTAACATGATATATGACTTATTCCGGCGATAATTCCGACCATATTCATACTTTACCCAGAAAACTGCAATAAATAAACTTGTTTGCCCAGAAAACTGCTATGAATAAACTTGTTTGCCCAGTTTGACCAAGAAAAAGTAACCATTTGACCTTAAAGATTATGACCAGTTTGACCACAAAGATATTACACTGATATAACTTGGTACAAGAAACTAGTCTAAAAAAAACAGTTTGGACAAGATACAAAACAGATGTTAGCAAAAATATGTTGAAACAAGACTTATTAGACCAAAAAGAACTTGTTTAAAACTGTTAAACCATAAGGTTAAGAAAGACACAATTTTTTTTGACCAAACAGTGATAAAAACAGTTATTTTGGAACAAATTTCGAGCCAACATAAATCAATAAAACAAAAAAACCATGGTATGAAACCACTCAAATCAAATAACACAACAACCTTGGCTCTGGTACCAATTGTAGGATCGTTATATTTATGTGTTTGATGATTCGGGTGGTCTTGGATGATCAAAATACATGTTTGCCATATTTAGAGAGAAAGATAGAGAGGGTGTTCTTGCTAGAGGTTTACACAAAGGAAAGGTTAGATTAATGAAGAAGCACCACCCCTTCCATGAATGGAAGGTGTATTTATACTTACAGACACAACGACCTCCTATCGGCCTGTGGATCAGGGATACAGTGGGTAAAGACCCATCCTTCCTCCACGGTGTTACACTACGCTAAACTAAACTAATAACTAACTAATAAACTGATAAATAACTTAACTAACGATATGTCTACGAGCTAACTTATGCTAGATAATATTTGGGGTGACCGACTCTTCACTATGGAATTTTCTAATTCCTAACACAGGTCCAAAGAGATCCATATGCAGGAGGTGAAGGCAGCTTTTGATGGAGAAATTTTGTTTGGTTTTGAATGATGCTCTGTGGTGTTTGCCTTTTTCACAGGCAGAGCATGGTTTATCTTTTGCAAAAACCAGTGATGGTAAGCCAAAGACTTTATTTTTCTTTACCAAGTTGTTGATGTTTTTGAAGTTTAAGTGAGAGAGTCTCTTGTGCCACAGCCAGTTGATAGTTTCAGTGGCTTTGGCAAAGAGACAAGTTCCATCTTGAGAGAGTGTTGACATGTCTAAGACATAAACATCATCTCTTCTAGGAGCTATCAAAACAACTTCTTTGTTGGCATTGAAAATGGTGCCTTGTTTGTCATTGAATTGCGCAATGTACTTAGCATCACATAGTTGACTGACACTGATGCGATTGTATTTTAGACCATTGACATAAGCTATTCTAGAGAAAACTATTCCATTGCAGTATACTGAACCATAACCTTCAGTGGGACATGATGAGTTATCACCAAATACTACTTTAGGTACAGGTTCCTTTACATACTTGTGCAGATACTCCTTAATGCCAGTCATGCTTCTTGAGCATCCACTATCTAGATGCTAAATAGGCTCCCTGGCATTTCTCTGCACAAATAGTAAACTGGATTAGTTTCTCTTGCTTACCCACATATTAGTGGGCTTGGGTCTAAAGGTCTGTATGAATTTGGCAACTGACTCATGGTCAGTGGTTGAGTGCATTGTGTTACCACATGTTTTGCATTTGGAGGCTGAGGATGACTCAGTGACTCAGGGTTGTTTGGAACTTCTCCTTGCTTGGATGACACTGTCATGCTCGGATGTCTCATGATCTGGATTTCCGCAAATATCACAGCATGTATTCATGAGATAATCATCCTGATGATGATCATTGAAACCACAGTGTGGGCAAGGAGGAAAGGGTTTTTGTTGGGATATGAAAAGTGCTGAAGATATCAAAGTACTGAAGATATGAAAGTACTGTAAGCTGCAAAGTACTGGAAGAAGTCAAAGAGTCAAAGTACTGCTAAAGACAGAGTCAAAGTACTGCAAGATAAAGTCAAAGTACTGCTAGAACAAAAGAACTGTTATATTCGTTTATGGAAAGTATTGTATTCCATGTTTAGATTACTTGTCGTACAAGGTTATCAATTGTAAACCGACTATGATATCCTTGAGCCTATAAAAGGACTCCTAGATTAGCATTAGAGGTACGATTTCAGAAAAAGAGTTTTAGAGTTTACGAATTAGTGTTTTAGAGAAAAGTTCGATTATCTTAGAGTTGTATTAGAGTATCTGCATAATAAGCAGATTTAGAGTTTATAATAAAGTTTTTCTTCTTAGCTTTGTTAAGTAAATTCCGCATACTTGATAAAGATTACACATTGTTTCTTTGTTAATAACTTAGGATTTATCCGAGGTTATTAAACCTTAACAAGCTAGTTAAGTTAGTTTGATTAAAGTATATCGATCCAACAAGTGGTATCAAAGCTTGTGTGGAAACTCTGACTAGGAAGAAACCCAACTTCAACATTATTCAGGATGTCGACTGAAGCTGTTCCACCACCCTCAATCACCTCACTCAGAATTCCAATTATCAATAAGGGAGAATATGATCTCTGGTGCATGAAGATGAGGCAGTATATTGCCATTACAGACCATGCTTTATGGAATGTAATTGTGAATGGGAATGAAGTTGTTTCAGATCCCATTGTTGTTCCTGGACAACCTACAGCACCAAAGGCAGTCTTACCACAAGCAACCATAAGGAATCAAGAGAAGGCTCTAAACATTCTCTTGTCTGCCATTCCAGATGGTCATCTTCTCAAGTTTCATGATGCTAAAGATGCTAAGCAGCTCTAGGCTGCTCTCAAGACCAGATTTGGAGGGAATGAAGCCTCTAAGAAGATGCACAGAAACTTGCTGAAACAACAGTTTGAAACTTTCACAGTAGGAGAAAGAGAGAGTCTTGATGCTGCATATGATAGGTTTCAGAATCTCCTCAACATGTTGGAGTTATACAAGGCAGAAGTGTCAGTTGAGGATGCTAATTTGAAGTTTCTAAGGATTCTGCCATCTACATGGCATGTAATTGCTACTATGATCAGAGGACAACAAGGATTGGATGTTATGGACTTTGATGATCTTTATCATCAACTGAAGGTGTATGAACATGAGATGAGTGGTCAACCCAATTCCAAATCTCACAGTATTGCTTTTCTATCATCTGAAAAGAAGAGCAGTACTTCCAAAAGTACTGCTTCTCCTCAAAGTACTGTTTCTCAAAGTACTGCTGTTTACAATCCTCCATCATATGCTCAGCAGGACCCACCATCTACCACTTTGAACTCAGATGAAGTTGTGTGCTCCTTCTTTGCACAACAAGCAAGCTTACCTGTCACTTATGAAGAGGATCTATGTGACAATCCGTACTTTCAGGTCATTTCTCGACACGATTCATGTCTCATTATTTCAACATTTTTAGTAAACTTGGTTTACTTGTTTCAAATTCGCGTAACCTTGGAGGTTTAGCGGCGAATTCATGATCATAACATCACGTACACTTCATATGGACTATGATTAGTCTACATTTCATTGACATCATGTGCATCTCATTAGTACATTCACGACATTTCATTTTCAGTTGCAACGCGTAATTTTTATATTTAATAAATTTTTATCGCGTGAGTTTTATTTTGTATATTTAATCCGTTACTTTCAAAAATGATCCCGAGGTATTTTTAAACTTACATTTAGTTCATAAAAACTATATTTTTAGTTTTCCTAGTGTTTCAAATTTAATTGGTACTTTAATCGTTAAAGTTTAATTATTACGTCGTTTTCTTAAAAATTTTACGATAATTATTTTATCACCCGATTTTCACAAGGAAAGTATTTTACAATTTTTATCAACTCATTACAATCTATTTTGATTTACTAAAAACTTACTTGTACCACAAATTACCATTTACCTTTACATTTATTTAACTTACCTTTTTTCTACAAATTAAACACAAAATATACAAGTAACAAGTTTTAAAAAAAAATATATATATATATTTGGGAGACAACCCTCCCCCAAAAACCGGCCAAGGGGAGGGTGTCACATAAATGAAGTATGGTTCTATGTTTCTAATAATTTCACTTGATCATAAAAGTCTTACTTGACAATTTTCTTCTCATTCATTCACATACTCATAAGTGTTAAAAAAAAAATTCTCTCTTCTCTTCTTGGCTTCCAAAAACCGGCCAACATCAAGACTCCAAGTTAGGATGGTATGTGGAAGAATCCCACAGTACCCAAGGATTAGTGGTAGTTATGGTTTCTTATGGTACCCTCATTAATATCCTACTGGTATAACATATATATTCAAGATTTTAGTACTTTATTTACCATATTTAGTGTATTGTACGTATATTCGAGGTTTTTACTTTTCTTTGAATACTTTTACTTCTCCTTTGTATTTTTACTATTCTTATACGAATGATCACTTTTACTTCTCCACATCCATTGTTCCTAATTGAATTTATAGGAACCAAAAATAAAGTTTTGGTATTTTTCCTATACTAGATCCAACAATTTGTGTGAACTTGAACTTCTTTTAAAAACTAGGGGAACCTCAGAACTACAACCGGCCAAAAACCTTCGGTTCTTCTCTTCTCTCTTAAAA
>BPTQ01000007.1:282234343-282274350 GCA_019973895.1 Chrysanthemum seticuspe
AAGCTTCACAAATAATTTCGACTTATCAAAAATATATTAGTTTACTTCGATACGAAGCTAAGGACATATTTTACGTAGAAAACGGATTTAAAACGACAAATATATGCACGTTTTCATAAAGTTGCCGTAAATATTATTTTCTGAAAAACTATATTATTTTTACGTTACAAGTATTTTATTAGCTGTAAGGGCTATGTTTGCGGCAGTTTTTAACCATGTTGTGAAACTTTTTATAACGAAATGTCTTCTAGTAAAATCAAGTTCATCGGTCATATTTTTCAAAACAAAAAGCCGTTTGTCAAGCGGAGTTTTAGTAAATAAATTACGGATGTTCAAACATTGGCCGAAACTTATTTTCTGCACACAATTAGCAAAAACCACCATCTTTAGCCCTTGATATCTTTATGATCGAGACCTTTTGGACGAAAACTCCTGAACTGAAACTTTTAGATATCGATACAAACTTTCCAAAACCGTCGAGTTCGTTCTCTAACGATCGACGTACACTGTTTTACGGCTAGTTTTCCAAAGCCATTTTTGTTGATTTCATGTTTTTCCGACGACATTGTTTTACGACGAAAAATGGTAATTTCACCAAAAATCATTATAAAACCATTGTAGGATGATATTTTGACGTAAAAACATGTAAAGTCATTTTTGAAGGGTCAAGACGTCAAAAGATTATTTTTCGACGACGAGTAATATTTTCAAAAACCCGTAAATGGTATAAATAACATACGAAGTGCATGCATAGCATTACATTGCAACTCATGACATATCATATCATTGATAATAGGTCCCGGTTGACGCATTACATTATAAACCTCAGTGTACTCACTTTTGCCGTTATTCCAGCTTATCCAAGTGAGTTTTCATAGCCCCGTTTTTACATGCTTTCGATTATTTTCAAACCCACGGGGGAGAATACATTGCACTACATTTTTTTTGTACGATACCAAGTATGTTAAATTCAATTACATTGCTTAAGTTACCGCATATGCCAATTTGAAAGTCCCCATTACTTGAACATGAACCGTTAATCTTTGAAGCGAGGATGAGTGGATAGATCTATCGAGGGTGACGCCTCCATCCGGGTTGGTGAATCCCAACCAGGCAAACGGATGCATTTCATTTGATGGTATTACGGAGTTGTCTGGCAAACACTCTGCAGGGGCATACGTTATTGAACAGTCTAGTTTCGGGGTCATGGGCTTAGAGCAATTGTAACATTATTTTTACGTGACTGGATTGTCATGCATATTCTATACTTGTGTAGTCGTATAAAACATTTACATAAACCTATGATTTCTCACCAACATTATTGTTGACCTTTTTAGCAATGTATTTTCAGGTAACTGAGGCATTCGCATCATGACATGGTTTAGGGACCTATATTTTGAGTCGCGGCGTCGACTTACATTATGTACATTATGGTACTTTATTTCAAAACATCGTTTGGATTTGTAACATGGATGTATTTCCGTAAACTTTGTAAACCTTTTGGGACCGATGTTGTACTCTGATTATGTTTTTATGAAATATCCAACGATGTGTTTTTAAAACGACACTTTAGGTCGTTCAATATAACTGTGATGTGGTGCTATGACAGTCAATCCCCAGGAATTCCATTCCGCTGCAAAACAGGTAAATTGGGGGTGTGACAATCTAGCACAGATTGAAGAAGATGCACTTGAAGAAATTGATATCAGATGGCAAGTTGCTTTGATCACTGCAAGGATCAAAAAGTACATGAAGAAGACAGGCAAAAGTATTGATTTCAAACCGAAACAAGGAATAACTTTTGACAAATCTAAAATTGAATGCTTCAATTGTCAAAAGACTGGTCACTTTGCAAGGGAGTGCAAGTTTGCTAAGTATCAAGCAAACAGAACATCTGAGAAGCCTAAACTTGAGCTCAAGGAAATTCCAATAACTGAAACAAAGGCTTTGGTTGCTCAAGAAAAGTTATCAGAAGTTGACTGGAGTGAAGAGTTTGATGATGAACCGGTGACTTACTGTATGGTAGCAGTGGAAGATGCAGTTGAAGACACAGTGGAAGCATTGGACTGGAGTACTGCTTTTGATGAAGAATCTGAACATGCTGCTTTGGAATCTGATGATGGCTTTGGAGGATTTGATTGGAGCAAAGAAAGTGAAGATGATCCTGTTCTTCTTGCTATGGTGGCTACTTCACCAACTCAGTCTCCTATCTCTGAGGTATGCTCAAACTGTTATGAGTTTTATCAAAAATTACTTAACAGTTATGTGATTGAAAGAGATAATTGTATTAGGGCTAGGTCTGAGGTAGCAGGTTATCAAATCACTTTAGAGTCTATAGAAGCTAAAATCATAACACATGAAAATAATGAAATGGCTTGGGCTGAAAAGTATGAACAACAGGATTACCAGTTAAAACTTAGTGAATGGAAACTAAACTGTAAAATTGCTGAAATTGAGAAATTAACTAAGGAAAGAGATGATTTGTTAGCTAAGTTTGCTGCTTGGGGAGAGTTTGGCTTGTCCCATGTTGCTTATGTTGAAAAACAGAGAAGGGCCTACATTAGAACAGGCTTAGGATTTGGAATGGACTTTAGTAATGTAGATGAAAACCAACCTAGTGATCAGGATGATGGTGTTTTTGAGGACATAACCACTAGTGATGATGAGCTCATTAACTATGTAGATTCATCTAGTAATGAGGGCTCAGTAAGTGAACCACCTCCTGAATATAAGAAAGACAATGGTTATCATGATGTTCCTCATCCCATTAGTCATCACCCCTCTAGGCCTGATGTTTCTCGTTATGGTGTTGACAGTCTAGAGTTTAGGAAGAAGCTTGTTGCTCAATCTAGGTCTGAGAAACCCAAAGAAACTGTTGAAAACAATGTTCAAAATCCATCAGTACCTTTAAACCAAAGTACTGCTCAACAAGCAGTACCTTCTGCAAAACCTTTTCAAAATAGTACTGCTAAACCTTTTTGGGATAATTTTGGTCAAAACAGATTTTATCAGTCATCAAGAAGGCAAAATAATTTTGGGCATAGACATAGAAGAAATCACTTTGGTCATATGGGTCAAAAACTGTGTTTTGTGTGTTATAGTCCTACTCACTTAATCAAAGATTGTGACAAACACTCAGAATATCTAAGCAAGTTTCCAAGGAATAAATCTACCAACCAGAGACCTAAAGAGCACAAACCAGTTTGGACTAATACAAATAGGGTTAATCACAGAAACTTCACACCAGATCATAGATACCCACATCAGAGAAGACCTTCAGTATCTCACAGTACTTTTCAAAGTACTGCTCAGAAACAAGGTACTGATAACACTGCTTGGAATAGGAATTCTAGGAGATCTCACTATCAACCTAGAAGGTATCACAATTCATATAGGGGTTCTAGATCACAGGAACCACCTGTTAAAACTGAATGGGTAAAAAGGGAAAGTACTGCTGAGGGACATACAGTACGTTCAACAAAAAGTGAATCAGATGTTTTTGTAACAAAAGAAAATGCTAAAAATCTGGTGAAAGAGATTTATGTTGAAAAACCAGAGAGTTTTGAAAATCCACATGCTAAAAATCAAAAGATAATTTTGGATCATCATTTGAAAGATAGTGGGAATTACATACTCAAAGAATTTGAGTTTGTAACTCCTCAAGGGGAACACAAGTCAGTAATGGCTTGGGTTCCTAAAAGTTTCTAACTCTTTTCTTTGTGTGCAGGGCAACCCAGAAGAGGAGCTTAAAGATCATCTTATTGTGGATAGTGGTTGCTCTGGAAGTATGACAGGCGATAAAGAGATCCTGTCTGATTTTAGAAATATTAGTGGAGGAAAAGTTGCATTTGGGAGTGATCCCAATGGAGGAAGGATTACTGGGAAAGAACAATTAAAGCTGGAAGAATCGATTTTGAGAATGTCAGATATGTGAAGGAGCTAAAGTTCAATTTGTTGTCAGTCTCTCAAATTTGTGATAAAAAGCATCCTGTGTTATTCACTGACACAGAATGTCTCATCCTTTCTTCTGACTTCAAACCTGTTGATGATGACTTGGTAGTACTTAGAGTACCAAGGACAAATGATGTGTATAGTTTAGACATGAAGAGTCTACATTCTTATGGAAGAGCCACATGTTTGGTGGCTAAAGCAACATCTGAAGAGGCACATCAATGGCATAGAAGATTGGGCCATGTGAATTTCAAGAACATCAACAAACTGGTCAAAGGCAATTTAGTTAGAGGTTTACCTTCAAAGACTTACAAGAATGATCAATCATGTTTGGCATGCAAGAAGGGTAAACAACATAAAGCTTCATGCAAGAAGCTTGAGGAAAGAACTATTAGAGAACCATTGGAGCTATTACATATGGATTTATTTGGACCTGTCTCTGTGGCAAGTTTAAATAAGAAGAAGTACTGTTTGGTTATTACTGATGATTGTAGTAGATTCAGTTGGGTTTTCTTTTTGGGCTTTAAAGATGATACCTTTGATGCTATTCAGACTCTAATTATAGCACTTGAAAACCAATTAAGACTCAAGGTTAGAGGTATAAGATGTGACAATGGAACTGAATTCAAGAACAAGCCTATGGATGACTTTTGTGCAAATAAAGGCATAAAAAGGGAGTTTAGTATTGCTAGAACACCACAGCAAAATGGTGTTGCAGAGAGGAAGAATAGGACATTGATTGAAGCAGCTAGGACAATGCTAGCAGATTCCCATCTCCCTATTCAATTTTGGGCAGAAGCTGTAAGTACTGCATGCTATGTACTTAACAGGGTCTCTGTCACCAAATCACAGATGAAGACACCCTATGAATTGCTGATGGGCAATAAACCCAACATTCGTTTTATGAAGCCTTTTGGATGCCCTCTTACTATTTTGAACACCATTGATAATCTGGGGAAGTTTGATGGCAAGTTTGAAGAAGGTTACTTATTGGGATATTGCACTAACAGTAAAGGCTTTAGAGTATACAACAGAGTTACAAAGAAAATTCAAGATTGTCTTCATGTTGAGTTTTTAGAAGATCAAGACAATGAGAAAGGAAAAGGTCCTGATTGGATGTTTGATCTTGAGATTTTATCTCCTTCAATGAATTATATTCCTGTTAGAGAAGAAAATCAACCTTTGCACAATGAAGATGATATTCAATATGTTGTTCATGATGTTCATATTAGACCTGATGCTGTTCCTGATAAAGATCCTGTGAGTCCAAAACAAAGTACTGTTGTTCCTAAGCAAAGTACTGATTCTCCAAAACAAAGTACTGTTGCACCACAATCCTCATTATCTGCTGAGGATCAATCTATTCAAGAGGAACTTAATCAGATGCTTTTTCAAGATGTATTAGCACATTCTTACACTGATGAACAAAGGAGAGCTTATGAAGAGGCAAAGAAGAAGAACAAGACTGCAGAGTACTCTCACAGTACTCTGGACAGTACTTTCGACCAAAGTACTGCTGCACCTGTTAACAGTACTTTAGATGATCTGGATGATCCTACCATGCCTGGGTTAGAAGAAACTGATGATGAGCTTGAAGATGAAGGTATTTTCACAAATTCCAATGAAGGTGCTGATTATATTAACTTAGATGATACATATGAAGTTCCACAGTCACCAATCTTACGAATTCATAAGAATCATCCAGCTGATCAAATCATTGGTCAATCTACTTCTGGAGTAATGACAAGACACAAAGCTAAGGGTTTCACAAAACCTTACAATGCTTTACTTAGATTTGTGTATAAACAAAACAGGCTAAATCATAAGGACCATCAAACCTGCTTATTTACTTGTTTCATCTCTCAAGAGGAACCCAAGAATATTGCTCAAGCTTTGACTAAAGAAAGCTGGGTTGAAGCTATGCAGGAAGAACTTCTTCAATTTAAACTTCAAGAAGTTTGGGTTTTATGTGATCTTCCAGATGGGAAGAGAGTTATTGGAACCAGATGGGTTTTTAGAGTCAAAAGAGATGAAAGAGGCAATGTTATCAAAAACAAGGCAAGGTTAGTTGCTCAGGGTTATAGATAGGAGGAAGGGGTAGATTATGATGAGGTATTTGCTCCTGTGGCAAGGATTGAAGTAATTAGAATCTTTCTTGCTTTTGCTTCTTATATGGGTTTTCAAGTCTATCAGATGGATGTCAAAAGTGCCTTTCTATATGGTACTATTACAGAAGAGGTGTATGTGAAACAACCTCCAGGTTTTGAAGATCCTAAACACCCAAACAAAGTCTACAAGGTGGTTAAGGCTCTTTATGGCCTTCATCAGGCACCTAGAGCTTGGTATGAGAGGCTCTCTACATTCTTATTACAACATGGATACAGAAGGGGAGCTATAGACAAGACTTTGTTTATCAAGAGAGACAAGAAAGATATCATGTTAGTTCAAGTTTATGTTGATGATATTATCTTTGGGGCTACCAAACAGTCCATGGTTAAGGAGTTTGAGCAGCTGATGCAGAAGGAATTTCTAATGAGTTCAATGGGAGAGTTAACATTCTTTTTAGGACTTCAGGTTAAGCATTCCAAGGAAGGAATTTTCATTAGCCAAGACAAGTATGTTACAGACATACTTAAGAAGTTTAATTTTGATGATATGAAGGCTGTTACTACACCTATTAAATCTATCAATTCATTGGGTAAAGACGAAGATGGACAGCCTGTTGAAGTCAAGTTATACAAATCTATGATTGGCTCTCTTATGTATCTTACTGCATCAAGACCTGATATCATGTTTGCAGATATCAAGTCTCACCAAAGATCTCTCACCTGAATGCAGTAAAGAGAATTTTCTGTTATTTGAAACAACAACCTAAGTTGGGGTTGTGGTATCCTAAAGAGTCACCTTTTCACCTAGAAGCTTTTTCAGATAGTGACTATGCAGGTGATAATTATGATCGAAGATCCACAACTGGTGGATGCCAATATCTTGGAAGAAGGTTAGTCTCCTGGCAATGCAAGAAGCAGACAATTGCAGCAACATCATCTACTGAAGCTGAATATGTAGCTGCTGCAAGTTGTTGTGGTCAAGTTCTGTGGATGCAAAATCAACTCTTGGACTATGGGTTCAATTTTAAGAATACTCCTATCAATATTGATAATGAGAGTACTATTTGTATTGTGAAGAATCCTGTGTATCATTCCAAGACAAAGCATATTCAGATTAGGCATCACTTTATCAGAGATTGCTATGAGCATAGGCTCATTAATGTGGTTAAAGTTCACACGGATGACAATGTAGCTGATTTACTCACAAAAGGTTTTGATGTGTCACGATTCAATCACTTGGTCGTGAGCATTGGAATGATTAACTACTAAGCTATGTTTAAGGGGAGGACTATAAGGTGTTAGGTATAGTCCTGTGTATTGCTTGAGGGGAGGATGCTTGTTTATACTTAGTTTATATGAAGATATTTGGCAAAGTACTATTTTTCCTGAAAGTACTGCTTGTAAAGTACTGCTTGGGAAAGTACTGCTTATGTGGAAAGTAATGTTTGTCGTATTAAAGTACTGTTCCAACGGTAATATTGAAGGGTAATTAAAGCTAACGGTTAGTTAATTTTGGGCAGTGATTTTTCAAAACCTACCTATAAATAACTACTTTCCGATTTTCCCTCTCATATTATTCTTTACATCTTTTCCATACTTATCTCCCAATAAACATCTCTTTATTATTCGATACAATCTTTATTGTGCTCACTTTTTCAACAATGGTGAATCGTTTAACTGTTTCGAAGCACAATATGGTGGCTAATTTAGACAAGACTGAGGCAAATGTGGCTTTCTATGATATAATTGATTATCTTACTGGGTCGCCTATTAGTTATGCTCTTTTAGTTGAGCCGGATATAATTGAACCATGGATTCAAGAATTTTGGGCTAATGCTATGGATAATATGGAGGAGGATGAATACTATATTAGATCAACAGTTGCTGGAAGGTCTATCAAGATTACAGAAGCCTCTATTCGCGAAGATTTATTATTTGGTGATGAAGATGGGGCTATTCAATTTGACAAGCAACTGATTTGGGATACTTTTAGGAATCTTGGTTATGAAGGTTCTTTGACTGAACAAACTTTCAAGAAAGCATTATTCTGTCCTCAATGGAAGTTTTTGATTCATGTCTTGCTCCATTGCATAAGTTCTAAAAGCACTTCTTGGGAGCAGTTTGGGTCAAATATAGCATCTGCAGTGGTTGGCTTAGCTACAGACAGAGTGTTTAATTTTTCACGGCTTATTTTGGAGGGGATGCTATCGCATATATCATCTGGGGCAAATTGGTTGATGTATCCAAGGTTTATACAGGTTTTCTTAAACAAGCAATTGGCTGATATTCCAAAACCTGCTGCTTTGTTACCTGTTATTGTGCAACAAGCCAAAATCTATACATTCATGGCTAGGCGCAGTGATTTGTTCAGAGGTGGAGATATTCCATTAACAACTACCATGATGGAAGTTGTTCAAGCTGTACGTGCTGAAGAGAATGAAGAAAGTGAAGGTACTGATTCTGTACAAGGTACTGTTTCACAAAGTGCTGCCTCACAAGGTACTGCATCTGCAACTACTGCTTCTATTGAAGGTACTGTATCATTACAGGGTGATGTTTCTCCAAGCCCTGAGGTTCAAGCAGAGATTGAGAGAACACCTACTCCATCTCCTCAACAATCTGTTCCTGTTTCAGAGGCGCATTCACATCTTCAAGGTGATGATCATACTATACCTTGTGAAGGTTTGACCTTGGATAACTATGCTTTGACAAGGGAGCTAGCTAGGTTGAACAAGACTGTTGAGCGTCAAGCTAAAGCACTTAGGAAGTTGAAGCGTAACTATTTCTGGTTGAGGAATTTTATTAAACCTTATATTCAAGGATTCAACTTATGGGTTAAAGAGGAAAACAAACGTCGTAAAGCACTTCGTAACGAATTAAAACGAAAGAAGGTTCCTAAATCATCTTCTATCAACTTGGGGAGGAATTCAGAAAAGGAAAATTTGAAAGAAGATGAAGCTATTAAGAAAGAATCTGTAAGTACTGCAGAAAAGATTATTTCAGTTTCTGAGGAACAAGAAGAAGAAGTGCAAGTTCAAGGTACTGATGATCAAGGTACTGAACATCAAAGTACTGATTTTCATGATACATCTAGGCCAGAAGTAATAACAACAATAACTCCAAGGGTATTGAATTTTGAAGAAGAAGCTGGTCCTTCTACAACTGTTATTGAAGAAGAGGAGGAAGCTACATTCAAACCTATTCATTCTGCGAGTGATGATGAATTAATTGCTACAATTTTAGATTTGTCACAACCAAGAGGAGGAGTTACTATTAGAGATGTACAAGAAGAAGAACAACCAAGAACTGATCAACCTGCAATTGATCCAAAAGACAAAGGGAAAGGTATTCTGGTTGAAACTAAGAAAAAAAAAACTCACTTTGGCAGAACTTAGAGCATTTGAAGTTGCTAGGAATGAAGCTGCAGCTAGAAAAGTTCAAGAAGAGTTAAATGCTAAATATAGAGAAGAACAAGAAGCTCAGAATAGAGAAGCAGCTCAAAAATTACATGAGGAATTGAATGCTGAAGATACTAAACCTTTACAGTCTCCTACACCTGTTAGATTTATGTCAAGAAGACCTAATTTAGCTAAAGAAAGGAATGCAATGATGGCATATTTAAAAGGCAGAGGATATAAAGGACTTCAGAAGCTAAACTATGTTGATATGAAAAGACTTTATGATGCTGAAACAGAAGCTTATAAGAAAGATGTTGCAGGCATTAAAGACTTTAGAGAAAAAGCTCATTGGACTGAAGCTGAAAGGAAGAAGAGCTTAAAGAGAAAAAGAAAAACTGAAGTTACAGATGTTCAGTTTTCAAAGAAAGAAAAGGTTGAATTAAGATCTGAGACTAGTGATGAATTGAAGAATTATCTCAGAGTGGTAGACTTTGATTATACAAAAGAAGATGATGACATGAAGATGACCAGATCAAAGATCAGTGTTTTCAAAGTTGTGAAATCCAAGAATGATGATTACATGGTTTTTCATAAGGAAGATGAAAGCTTCAAAGTTTTCAAAAGGCAATGGGATTTACTGCATATTATTGATAGAGTAGACCTATTCTACTTATATCATGTTGTAAAGGCTTATTTTGAAGATCATCCATTTGAAGGGATTGGATTGGTTTTACATGGTGATCTCATAACCATGTGGGAAACTGAAGAAGAGAGCACTGATGATATATGGAAGGATCAAGAAAACTGGGAAATAGTTTGCTGGAGATTCTTTGAAGAATCTGGAGTTCATGTTTTGGAGCTAGAAAATGGAACAATGATACACATGTTTGCAGAAAGAATATACCCTCTTACAGTTGAGCTCATGAGAAGGATGCTAGAGCATGGATTGGAAGTAGAAGAGGCTAATGAAACTGCTTGCATGGTTATCAATTTGTTTATAAACTGGACTACCATTGCTGAGAATGATCTATAACTGGTATGAATTTTATTTGAATAAATACTTTTTGATATATCAGTACTTTTATTCAAAGTACTGCTGATCAGACAGTACTTTCATCAAAGTACTGTTTGCTGAACTAAACCAGTTAAATGATTTTTAGAAGAAACCTTTTTGCTAAGTAATAAATATTTTTGAAATAAAGGTTGGATAAATGGTTTTTGTGATGATAACATCAATAGGTTATCAATCCACCATGGTTACAAAAGGATTGACTAATCCATGAGCAAACGGCTCTGGTAAAGATATATCAAATCCGTTTTTAGTTGACAACTTGCTAATAAGTTGGATGGTCATCAACTCACCATATCAGTAATGTGAAGAGTTGGCTAGCCCACAAGAAATGGCTTGTGGTAAAGGCAGTGGAAAAACCATTATTGGTAATTAGTTCACCATTAGATAAAAGAACTAACTAGTCCAGAAGGGTACAGCTTTTGGTAAAGACAAAACAAATCTGTTGATAGCTGGTGGTTTGCTAAAAATCATATGGTTATCAATGTACCATGGTCTTACACACCAAAACATTTGGCTACTCCAGAGATAATGGCTTTGGTAAAGAGATCTAAATCCATTAAGTTTTCAATGATTCACTTGAAAGTGATGAGAATAGTATGCAACTTAAACTGAATTAAATGTACAAATTGTCATATGTTGCTATGTTGCTGAAAAGATGGAGATTGGTGGATGCTGCTGTGAAGAGAACAATTCTAAGAGATACTTTGACAAGCACAGATATTACAGAGATACAATTTAGAGACTAAGAAACAATCCATTTTTAAAGATGAAGCTGTTAAAGATATATTCACAAAGGAACTTGAAGTCAAGCAAGTAGAATTCAAGTTAGGGGAGGATTGTTGGGATATGAAAAGTGCTGAAGATATCAAAGTACTGAAGATATGAAAGTACTGTAAGCTGCAAAGTACTGGAAGAAGTCAAAGAGTCAAAGTACTGCTAAAGACAGAGTCAAAGTACTGCAAGATAAAGTCAAAGTACTGCTAGAACAAAAGAACTGTTATATTCGTTTATGGAAAGTATTGTATTCCATGTTTAGATTACTTGTCGTACAAGGTTATCAATTGTAAACCGACTAGGATATCCTTGAGCCTATAAAAGGACTCATAGATTGGCATTAGAGGTACGATTTCAGAAAAAGAGTTTTAGAGTTTACGAATTAGTGTTTTAGAGAAAAGTTCGATTATCTTAGAGTTGTATTAGAGTATCTGCATAATAAGCAGATTTAGAGTTTATAATAAAGTTTTTCTTCTTAGCTTTGTTAAGTAAATTCCGCATACTTGATAAAGATTACTCAGTGTTTCTTTGTTAATAACTTAGGATTTATCCGAGGTTATTAAACCTTAACAAGCTAGTTAAGTTAGTTTGATTAAAGTATATCGATCCAACAGTTTTGCTCTATACTTGTGAGCTGATTTAGAGGTTGAAGCATACTGATGATCAACTTTGGTATAGTTTGCTTCACTGAATGAACTTACATATTGTAAGTGATCAGAAGTTCTGTGATCATCCTTTTTGCATATCATACAAAAAAGGAGTCTATAGCCGTTGTCAGTGGTATGACTGGTATACTGGCACAGATCACACTTCTGCTTGGGTTTGGTGATTGACTTTGACTTTGAGAAACTAGAGGAGGCTGACTTTGTTTCCTTGATTGATTCAGGAACCTTTTCGATGGATTCCATCTTATCAGTTAGCTTCCTCACAAGTTCAGTCAGTTGCTGAATTTGGTCAGCTTCAGTGGGGACTGAGGATGTGGAAGTCTCAGTGGGGGTAGACTCTTGTTGGATTGGTTTTGTTGGTCTTTTCAGGATGGTTCTACCAAGTCCAGACCTTTCTTTTGGTGAGTGAGGATTGAATTGTAATGGAGTAAGCTCAGAGCTAGGAGCAGCACCTTCAATAGGTTTCAGGGGTGGAAGCGGTGCTTGAGATTCTGCTTCAGACTTAGAGATGTGTTCTGTACTACTGGGCACATCAGGGAGTCCAAGCATGCTCTTTAGAGCTTGACTTTCAGGCTCTAGAATCCTTCCAGAATCGAAATTTGGAAGCTTACTCTCAGGATTAACTCATTCAATCCAATCACTGGGCTTGGGAATAGTCAACATATTGGTAATCATGCCACCAGACACAAATGGTTTGGGACTCCGGTCTTTGTTGTGAGAGTCAGGGAGATGATTTTCACCTATGACTCTCTTTTTGCTACTGGTAGCTCCCACAGCATCAAAGACCCTTGGATTCTTAGCAGTCCAACCTTCAATGATATCTTTTTCCTTTTTAAGTTCGTCTTGAAGAGCCTGATTTCTTTTGACTAGTTCAGTGTTTTGAATTTGCAAAGTGACAGCTTCAAGCTTAGCTTGTTTTAAAAGAAGCAATTCATCCCTAAACTTGTTTAATTCAAAACTTAACTTGTTGTACTTAGAAAAAAGATTTAATCGTTGCTCTTCTACAAACTTAAGGTCAACATTGATATAGTTCATAAAGGACTGCCAATCAAAGTCATCATCCATAGAAAGTAAAATGTTTACCTTCTTCATTGTGATATTGACCCATTCTCCATTCCTGGCATGATTTTTCCCAACAGCTAGCTTGTCCTCTTCTGAGAGGGCCATCAGTGCACTGACATGCACCATTTCATCATCTGATGAGACTGGCTCTTCATCCCAGTCGAAGGTTTCAGCAACTAGGCCTTTGTTTTTACCCTGCACAGATTTAACATTGTTTGTTGTTTCTGAGGGATTGGCCTCAAGCAATGCAAGCTTAGCTTTAACTTTCCTGTACTTAGCTTCAAAATCTACAGCTTTGTTTTGATCAGATTTGTTTTAAAAATTTTGATGAGACTGATAGATTTTTGGTTGAAATTTGCTAAAGCCTGAGGACTGATTTGACCCTGATAGTTTATAAGAGGGTTCAGAAATTATTTTTGAAAACAGCCTTTTGCGAAATGACCTCTTTTGTGACACTTAAAGCATTCAGTGTCCTCATTTGCTTTAGCATTTGAAAAACCTTTGTTTCTTTTTATAAACCTCCGAGAGTTAGCAAGGAGTGCCCTTTCCTGAAATTCAATGTTCAGGTCATTTAGGTACTCCTCACTTGATCTCTCATCAGGCTCATTATCTGATTTTTCCTGAAAATCTTGAACTACTGTGTTGGAATAAAAAGGAGTTGATTTTGGTGTTGAAGTGGTGGTCAGGGACTTCTTGACTTCCTAAGACTTCTTTAAGTCAGGGTATCGTCTGTTGATGAGGTTTTCCTCATAGACAAATTTCCCATAAATTTCAGGAAGTTCAAGATTCTGGATATGATTAGCATTCCTAAGTCCCTGAGAAAAATTCAGCCACTTCTCAGGAAGACTATTGACAAAGCCAACATTGATTTCATGCTTGGACAACTTAACACCATCATTTGATAGTTCATTTAACAAAGTTTTGTATCGGGTGTAAGTTTGAGACAGAGTTTCTGAGTCCTTAGCCCTGAACGTGTTATACTCAAGTTTCAGGTCCATTATCCTGTTTTTATTGGTATAAGATGGGCCTTCATGACTGTGGACCAGGTCATCCCAGGTTTGTTTAGCTGTACTACAGCTTATAACTGACTTCATTATATCATCAGAAAGACATGATATGATGATACTTTTGAGTCTTTGGTCCTGGTTGACCACTCTCCTCTCATCCTGAGTCCACTGAGCTTCAGGTTTAGGCAAACCTTCAGCAGTCTTTGGGATAAATGGACCTTCATTAATACACTTGATGTAATAAGGTTCCATCCCAATCAAATAGCAAAGCATACGCTTTTTCCATTTGTTAAATTTACCAACTTCAAGTCTTGGGGCAACAGCTGAATAAGCTCCACCCTTTTTGTCGACTAGTTGGGGTACATCAATTTCAGCCATTAGGATCCTGATTTAAAAACAATTTTGAGCAGCCTTGAAAAGGGGTTTTATAATCAGCCTGCTCTGATACCACTTGTTGTTCCCTATTCACTATCGTATAAAAACAGTTAAGTATTTAAAACAGACTAATAGTGAATCAATGACTGAAATGACATAAGTAAAACACACTGATAAATTTTCAACATAATATTCTTTATTATAAATTAATCAAAAAAAATACATTACCCAAGTACTTGCGGAATAGTACTTGGGATTGAAATGACAAAGGGTTGTAACTCCTCACGAAGCTCAGGCTAAGTCTGAGCACAACTACTATGGAACCACTGAGTTATCTCAGGGACTGAGTTGTATTTGGAGGAGTGAAAGATGGCTTGTGTATGTGTGTGTGTTTTACAATTCATAAGCTTAAATCTTTCACTCCATCTCTTATGCTATTTATACAACTATGAGTTTTAACTTTATCCTAAGTGACAAACTGACAATTTACAGAAGACAAAATACTGATGTATTTTGTCTCTGTTTACAAAGACTATATTAAGTAAGAGACAAGGCTGCTTTCCATAAGTCAGTGATGACACTGAGCCTCATAGTTTGCCATTCAGGGAAAGTTGACTTTGGTTGATAAGGACTTCGTCTTATCTGATTCAAACTTATCCCGCTCATTCTTCAGTCTCCATTGCCTTCAGTCTTCTACTTCAGTTTGTCTTCAGTGTAAGTAGCTGGTGAGGAGTTTAGGGATTCAGTGAGTTATTGTCATCACTCACTGAATCCACCATCTTCTTCTTGACTCAGTCTTCACCGCTTAAGTTCCGCCTTACTGAGTGGAGAGACTTCTTCTTCGCCTCTTACTGAGTATCCTGAAGATGGCTCACTGAGAGACTATGCGCTCAGTGACCTGTTAATGTTTACGGGACAACACTTAGGGTATTTTCTATTCAAATCCTAGATTTAAGGGGTTTGGGTATTTACTGAACCCAACAATAAGGTTCAAGGAAATGAGGTCGTTACTTGGAGTGCAAGAATTTCCCTCTTCGACTCAAAAATTCAGGGGGTGATTGTTGATGAATTCCTAATCGAAGTCTGATTATGGCTTCTAGCGTGGATCAGGTTTCTGTATGATAATTGGAGTGCTAGTCCAATTAGTCTAAGTTTATCCTAAACATGGAGTAGTCCTTATTGGTTTAGGATAGGTTTTAAAGTGTAATCTTAGTTATAGTCTAACTAGAATAGGTTAGTCTATATATACCGTGGAGGGTAGGGAATTACCTTTGTACCGAATTGAAGTTTTGTGTTAGTTTCTTCAATAAATAAATCTGCGTGTTTGTCAGCAACATCGTGTTTCTTGTTCGTGTTTGTTGTGTCGTGCACTTCTGTTTACACATGCTGTGGTGCGATCTATTATAACTACATTGGGTTCATTTTGTTTGCTTCATTACCGATTGCCTATTTTCTTATTTTGCTTATGTTATCTAGCTGTAATGTTCAAGCTGTTACAAACTACTCGTTATCAAGAAATCCAAGGTTCAAAAATGCTGAAAACTCTATGAGATTAACTGACTTTTGGACCTTGCGAGTAATGCTACTTCAGTTTCTGGTGTCTTGATTAACAATAAGGTGAGTCAGCAGCATCTTTACATTTTATTATTTTGTTCATTTATCAAGAAAAATGAAAATGACACCGTTTTTGTTCTTGCAACTTGCAAATTGCAGCTTACCTAGCTGGAAAACAAGGATTGAGTGTTACAGATGCAGTAATGGGCGTTTTAAATGCATCTAGAATATATAAGCAGAAGTCCAAGAGAATCTTGATCGATTCTTCGGATAGCACAGTTTTGAAATTATTCAAGGCAAGAAACAACAGACATGAGCATGTTTATGAAGTTGATGAGAATATACGTGATGCCCTCAAGTCAACAAATTGAAGATATCAATAAATTTGCAAATTCTGTTATTATCAGTAAATAATCTGTATATTCTCGTAACGGAGGATTTCTTACTGATGGTGTTGCAAAGCTTCAGTCTTCCAGGCTCTCCGCGTATGTACAATTCATGAACAACGAGTTTATTTCACAGCCGTAGGACTTTTTCCCGTATGTTGAAATAAACGAGCATGTCATGGAGCCAAGGTTAATGGTGTTATTACAAGCTATCCCGCTACTATACAGAAGTTATCTATCATCTTACCATTTGACATTTGAGGTCATATTCATGACTTTTCAAATTCAAGATTAGTATGGATTTCATTTCAATGTTTAATTTACACTATCTTTCACTCGTCTTAAGTGCGACAAAACTTATCAAATCTTTTTCATAAAATTCTAAACAATTCTTATCTCTTCAGTTAAAGGATAAAATGTTGTTTTGAACTCAAAAGTCAACATTTATATGTTATTATTGCTGGCCCATATGTTTCTCTCATGATTTCTGATACAAGTTTATGAATTTTTTGTGGGATAAAGGGAACCGTTGTTTAGGATTACCATCGAACCAGATACCACCATACATGGTTCCAGCGGCGCCTGGCCAGTTATTCAATCTCATGACACCTAATATGATGCCACCAACCCAGGCTCCTAACCCAGTCTTGGAGGATGCTGTCGTTGCCCCAGAACCCATACCTCCAACTTCTAAGCCAGCTCCACAACCTCACAATGAGTCAACAGCTTCACCCAATGGTCAACCACCTAAAGTTGTCTCGGGACTTATATATGCGGCCACTTGTTCATGTGTAAGATCCAACGGCTAATTTAGGACTACTTTGTCACTGTGAGTATTGTGTCTCACTTGGTTTTGATTGATATTGTAAGTGTTTATTTATTCTTCGTATGTAACATAGATTATGAGATTGAGGAACGTAGTTGATGAATTCTTTGTACTGCTGAATAAATCTTTGGTGTCTTTGTTTCGTTAAACAAATTATTCGGCTAGTTAACAATGTGAATAATTAACTAAAATTATGGTTTTTCTTTTTTCTGTTTTTTGTTTTTGGTGTTTATTTTGAGGGCACTACCTTTTAACCCTGAATCCACTATTACAGTGTGGTGCATGTTTTTCTGACTTTTTTCTGACATTTGGTTGGTGCTTGGGCGCACCTTACACATATGCTCTAAATGAGGGAACCTACTCCAACATTTTGCATTTGGGATCTAAGTCTCATAATTTACGCGAAACATCCATGACATCTCCATTTCATTACAGCAGTTGTCCATACAACCATGTGGAAGCAGTGAGTAGACCCCGAAGGTACTTCAGGGAGTTGGACTTGTAAATGGTGCTACTGACTATGCTTGTGACAGAGATGAGTCTAGGTGATGGGGTAGACAAATGTTTCATGAAAGGTCAAAAAACAACAAATGCTTAACATCTTTATTATCATCCTATTGAAAATTGTATAGACAAGAGGGTATGGAGGAGAGACTTTACTGAGTAGAATTGACGACATAAGTGACTCAGATGGCTCAAGTTGGTACCTAAGAATATCAGTGTATTACATCCATGTCGTAAAGATTTAGTAAATCATCCAGAGTCGGTGGGTAATGTCGATGCAACATATATTGTCACTTTTGTGGTCAAGTCAATGGAGGGATATGTGATGTACTGTCACTTGTAGAAAGTTTTGGAGTCCAGATGTATTTTTGGGAAAAACCAAAAGGAAAAAGCATCAGAAGCTTCTTTATCTCATGCAAAACACCATAATAAATAGTCTAAGTCACTGACATTTAGTAACGACCACCGGTGTACAATTATATATTTAGTTTCTGACAAGTGACAATGTGGAGCTTCCTCTTATTTCTGTTATCGTTAAATTCGTTGGTCACTGCTCAGGGATCCAGCAACACAACTTCTCAATGGCTAACGTTAAAAGGTCTGTGTATTTTCATATCAATCTTACTTGTACTTTTTGTTTTACGGAAACATTTAAATTTTATGTAGTTTGATTTCGGTAACTGTCAACTCGATCATATATAAATAAAAAGACATCACAAGTCCTTACTGAGTAAAGGAGAGGGTTTAAAATCAGATAACCAGTATATTTAGAGAAGTGTTTATTCTGCTTGTTTTACTGTGAGGCAAGTTGTCTTCCGTAAGCAGGGTGCTGTTTGAGATTACTTATTTCAAATAGACTATTATTGGTAGATTCGAAATCACTAGTTTACTTATGATACACTGTTCAGTAAGCTGGTTATTAGTTTCTGCTAACTATAAGCATATGCTGTTTAGATAAACCAAATGGCCTAGTGGTAAGGAACCTAATGTCCTCACAAAAGGTATAGGGTTCAAACCGCACTAGGTACGTATATGGAGGTAGCCATGTAAGGTTCTGAAGTGGTCACGGGGATACACTGGTAAGGCCCGGTGACTTTCCCTCCCCGGGTAACCTGAACAGGGAAAACCTCATCTGTTTACCTGTTTACATAATACTTATGAGACTTGAGGTTTGATTTATACATGTGTCGTTTTATAATATATATACATTGTGAAATTTTTTTACAGGAGACCGTCCATTTGTGGTTGCACATGGTGGATTTTCAGGACTGCTTCCTAGTTCCAGTTTCAATGCCTACCAGCTGGCTTTGATTACTAGTGTATCCGATGTTATCCTATGGTGTGATGTACAGTTGACTAAAGATAACGTCGGCATCTGCTTCCCAGATCTCAATCATCATAATTCCTCTACCAACGCTAACGTGTTTGAGAAGGCGGAAAAGACCTACGACGTCAATGGCTTATCTGTTAAAGGATATTTTCCAATCAGTTACACCATTACTGACCTTGACAAAGTCTTTTGTAAGTCAAACATCCACAATGGTTAATTATAACATGTTATATGCATTTATTCCTAACCAAGTTTTTATTTACTCTCATATTATAATTGCAACAGTAACTCAAGGCATATATTCTCGACATCCGTCTTTTGATGACTCTTCGAAAATTCTTACTGTTGATGATGTTGTTAATATTCAACGACATGGACTTTGGTTAAATATTCAGGTTACTATCAGTTTTCTAAGTACATATAGGGGTGTTTTGAATCATATAGAACAGATTATTCTTTTCTGTTTTGTTACTCACCTTTGTGTTCTTTCTACTCTTGCAGCATGATGCGTTTTACAGCCAACACAATTTGAGTATGAAAGACTACGTGATTGCTACTTCTAAAACTGCTGTGATTAACTATATTTCATCACCCGAAGTGAATTTTCTTAAAAGTATCAAAAAAAATTTCAGTCCAAAAACAACCAAACTAGTTTTACGGTTTCTAGGACCGCTTGAGATCGAGCCTACAACCAACCAAACATACGGTTCTCTTGTAAGGAATCTTGCATTAATCACAACATTTTCTTCTGGGATTTTGGTTCCCAAATCATATATATGGCCTGTGGGAAGTGATTTATATTTGCAACCAGCAACAACCTTGGTCGTTGATGCTCACAAGGCGGGTCTTGAAGTATTTGCTTCGGATTTTGCAAATGATGTTGTTCTTTCATACAATTACAGTTATGACCCTGTACTTGAGTATCTGCAGTTTGTTGACAACGGCGTGTTTGCTGTGGATGACGTGCTTTCTGATAACCCAATAACTCCGTCCGCGGCATTTGGTAAGTTTCTATTAGCAAACTCAGTCCTTTTCATTATCTTCGATAAATGGGAGCTAATTTCTTTTTAATCTTTACAGATTGCTTATCTAACTTGGAAAAAAACAAAACTCAAGGTATTCCGTATTAGATATTAAACTTTATTTAGACGCTTTTAAACAGTTATTGGTGATGCTCTTTTGTAGAGGCGGCAAAATGTGCCCAAAAGCAAAAAGATGGGCTAAATGGGTAAGTTTTTGTGAAATATTGACGATGACAACATCTCCTATTTGTTCTTGATTTAGCGAAACCTTTGATCATCTCATACGAAGGAGCAAGTGGTGACTTCCCGGGTTGTACTGATTTGGCATATAAAAAAGCTGTTTCTGATGGTGCAGATATTATCGACTGTCCTGTTCAGATGACAAGTGATGGAATACCTATTTGTTTAGGTTCTATTAACTTACTTGATAGAACATCAGTCGCCGAGTCAGCTTTTACTAATCTGTCATTAAACATTCCCGAGCTTCATTCTGGTATTGGAATATTTACCTTCAGTCTCAGGTGGGACCAGATTCAGAGCTTGCAACGTAAGTTATTATCGACATGCCATCAATTGGGTTCACTTTGTTTGCTTGATTACCGGTTGCCTGTTTCCCGTTTTCTTATTTTGTTTTTGTTTTCTATGTTTTAGCTGTAATGTTCAAGCCGTTTTCAGACTACTCTTTATCAAGAAATCCAAAATTCCAAAGGGCTGGCAAATTTATGAGACTAATTGACCTTTTGGACTTGGCAAGTAATGCTAGTTCAGTTTCTGGTGTTTTAATCAACATTAAGGTGAGTCAGCATCTTTTCATCTCATTATATTCATCAAATCCATAGAATAAAGTGACAATGACACCGTTTTTGTTCTTATGATTTGCAGAATGCAGCTTACCTAGCTGGCAAACAAGGATTGAGTGTAACAGATGCAGTAATTGGCGTTTTGAATACATCTAGAATATATAAGAAGATGTCCAAGAGAATCTTGATCGAGTCTTCGGATAGTGCAGTTTTGAAATTGTTCAAGGCAACAAACAACAGACATGAGCTTGTTTATAAGGTTGATGAGAATATACGTGATGCCCATAACTCAACAATCACAGAAATCAGCGAATTTGCAAATTCAGTTATTATTTGGAAGGGATCTGTATTCCCTTCTAACGAAGGATTTCTTGGTAATCAAACTGATGTTGTTGCAAAGCTTCAGGCTTCCGAGCTTCCCCGTGTATGTACAGTTCATGCACAATGAGTTTCTTTCACAGCCATGGGATTTCTTTTCAGACCCATATGTTGAGATAAAAGCATATGTCAATGGAGCCGGGGTCAATGGTTTATTACAGATTATCCTGCTACTGCTGACAGATACAGAAGTAAGTTGATTTAGCGTTTGACATTGGAGGTCAAATTCATGAGTTTTCGACTTCAAGATTGATATAGATTTATTTCACTTTCTAACACCATCTTTCACTTGTAATCAAATATTTTTCATAAAAATCTAAATAATTCTTATCTTTTCAGTTTAAACATTAAAATGTTGTTTTGAACTCAAAGTCGACACTTTATTTTTATCATTTCTAGCCCATATGCTTCTCTCATGATTACTGACACATTTTCATTAATTTTGGTGGGATTTAGGGAACCGTTGTTTAGGATTACCATCTGACCAGAGACCACCATACATGCTTCCTGCGGTACCTGGCCAGTTTTTCAGCCTCATGACACCTGAATTGGTGCCACCAGCTGAGGCTCCTAGTCCAGTCTTGGAGGATGCTGATGTGGCACCAGAACCTATACCTCCAACTTCTAAACCAGCTCCACCACCTGGCAATGAGTCAACAGCAGTATCACCTCAGGGGGCTTCACCAAGTGGTCAACCACCTAAAGTTGTCCCGGGTCTTATGTTTTTGCTTTTTGCTATTGTTGCCACAGCCGTATTGGTGTTTTGAGGTTACAAATGTGTATACACGGCCACTTGTTCGTGTGTAAGATTGGTACATCACCATAGGTCCATAAGGGCAGCTGCAGCAATAAACTACAGCAGTAATCTTATGTTTTTATTATATCTTATAAGTAGTAGTATGTTTCTAGTCTTAAGCATTTATTTACTAGTTATGCAGTTATGTAGTACTTATATTACGTAGTTATTTACAGAAGCAGTTAGAACTTTGATTGTCTTTATATTGAAATAAATCAGAAAACTAAGGACAAATTGTCTTTTCCAGAAAGTGTGTATGTGTGTTTTAGAGATCAGAGAGTTCTCTCAAATGAGCTCTAATCCCTCGTCCAGTTTCTGTCCACAAAAACCCATAACCAGATCCAATATTCGGGATCATCACAAAGATTCAATGGCTAATTTAGGACTACATTGTCACTGTGAGTCTGTGAGTATTGTGTCTCACTTCATTGTGATTTTATACTGTAAGTTTTATTTATTGATCGTATGTAATTTGAAAACCGAACATGGACTATGAGATTGAAGAACATAGGTGATGAAATCTTTGTACTACTGAAAAAACATTGGTGTCTTTTTTTGATAAAAGAATTATTCGACTAGTGAACATTTTTTTTTCTGAATGGCAGTTGAATAAAACCAGCAAGACCCTAGAAGAAGTTACAAGGTATGTGATAACTAAAATCATGTTTTTTACTTGTATTTTGAAGGCGCTGCCTTTATAATCCTGAATCCACTATTACAAGGTAGTGTGGTTTTCTGACTTTTCTTTGACATTTGGTTAGTGCTTGGGTGCACCTTCCACATTTTCTCTAAATGGAGGAAGATTTAACTATAGTGTTTATTGTATACTTTTCTATATTTACGGTAGACCGTCATAAAAATAAATTACACGTATAGTCACTGAACTTGTACCCCAATTTTGCGTTCGGAACATAATTAGTCTTAAAAATTTACGCCAAACATCCATGACATTTCCATCTAATTACAGCGAAGGTCCATAGTCCATACTACCAATGTCCGTTAAGATTGTCATTAAATATAAGATGTTCACTAAATATAAACCATGTGCAATGCACATGTAGGAAGTAGTGTGGATGAAGTGCGAGTTGGAAAGCATCATTGCAACGTGTGGTTGCATAGTCATCAACTGGTGGCTCTTACTGAAGCAACTAAGGAAGCTATGTGGTTGAGTACGATAGTATCTGATTTAAGAATGAAGTACTCAATGTCAATGGTTTAATGCAATAATCAAAGTGCACCCATATTTTAAAGAACCAAATGTTTCATGAAAGTTCAAAGCATAGTAAATGTGAAGAAGGTATATACAAATTAAAGATAATCCTGCTGATATGCTTACCAAAACACATTACATGGTGCTAACTTTCAAAGTTGCTTAAAGTGCTAGCTGATCTCCTTAATCAGCCATGGACAAGGAGATAAATGTATTTGTGTGGCGCGTTTCTCTTGGAAGAATCCTGGTTCATGTGGATTTGGACAAGAGAAGCATTGATCTCCATTCATTTTTATGTCCATGTTGTAAAGATGCAATTAAAACCATATATTTATCATTGCTTGGCTCGTTGCAAATTCATGATGCTAGTAAGTATAATATCTTATGTTTTTGGGTTGGTTTGGAGCTAAATGTATATTAAGTCTCATATAGGGATAGGGTGTTTTTTGGTCAAGTCAATGGAGGGATATGTGATGTATCCTCTTGTGGTCCTCCTATCTCAGCATGTATTTTGTTGACCTTGGAAATTATTGCAAAAAAACTAAAGGAAAAAGTGTCCGAAACTTCATCTCATGCAAACCCCATAATAAGTAGTCACCGACATTTAGTACGACCACCGGTCTACAGTTATTCAGTTGCTGTCAATGTGGAACTTCCTCTTATTTTTGTTACTGTCAAGTTCGTTGGTCACTTCTCAGGGATCCAGCAGCACATCTTCCCAATGGCTAACATTAAGAAATCTGTTCAGGGACCTGTAGTTTTTGTTCTACTGTAAAATAAGTTTATTCTGCTTGTTTTACTGTGAAGTAATTTGTTTGCAATAAGTGGGATGCAGTATGAGATTGTTTATTTCATATCGACTATTATTGGTAGATTCAAAATCAAAAGTTTACTAATGATACACTTTTTTCAATAAACTGATAATTTGTTTATGCTTATAAGCATATGCTGTTTAGACAAGCAACCACCAGCACCTGCATAGTTCAAAAAATATGTTTTGAAGTTGATGATTCAGACCCTAATACATGAAACTAATACTGTTAAAAAAAATACATGAAACTAATGAGACTTGACGTCTGTTTTATACATGTGTGGTTCTATAATATATTTTGCAGGAGACCGTCCATTTCTGATAGCAAATGGTGGATTTTCATGACTATTTCCTAGTTCCAGTTTTAATGCCTACCAGTTGGCTTTGAATGCTAGTGTATCTGATGTCATACTATGGTGTGATGTACAATTGACTAAAGATAATGTTGGAATCTGCTTCCCTGATCTTTATCTTATGAATTCATCTACCATCTTTAGCGTGTATGGTAAGATGAAAAATACCTACAATGTCAATGGAGAAGCCGTTAGAGGATATTTTCCCATCGATTTTACCCTCTCTGACCTTGACATTATACTCCTGCAGCATTATGCATTTTACAGCCAACACAATTTGAGTATGAAAGATTATGTGATTGCTACTTCAAAAATTTCTACGATTAACTATATATCATCACCCAAAGTGAATTTCCTTAGAAGCATTGTTAGGAATTTCAGTCCAAAAACAACCAAGCTAGTTCTGCGGTTTCTAGGACCTGATATGATTGAGCCTACGACCAACCGAACATATGGTTCTCTTGTAAGGAATCTGACATTGATCAAAACAATTGCTTCTGGAATTTTGGTTCCTAAATCATATATATGGCATGTGGGAAGTGATTTCTATTTGCAACCAGCGACATCCTTGGTTGTGGATGCTCACAAGGCGGGTCTAGAAGTTTTTGCTTCGGATTTTGTGTGTGATATTCAGCTCTCATACAATTACAATTATGACCCTGTACGTGAGTATCTGCAGTTTGTTGACAATGGCATGTTTTCTGTCGATGGTGTGCTTTCTGATAACCCAATAACACCTTCCGCAGCATTTGGTCAGTTTTTTAAAATACTATTACCAAAGTTAGTCCTTTCATTATCTTCGACAAATGGATTGTAATTTATTTTTAAGAATACAGATTGTTTTATCCAACTTGGACAAAAACGAAACTCAAGGTATTCCTTTTTAGATAGTATCTCCTATTTGTTTTTGATTCAGAGAAATCTTTGATCATATCTTACAAAGGAGCAAGTGGTGACTTTCCGGGTTGTACTGATTTGGGATACCAAAAAGCTGTTTCAGATGGCGTGGATATTATCGACTGTCCTGTTCAGATGACGAGTGATGGAATACCTATTTGTTTAGGTTCTATAAACTTACTTTATAGAACATCAGTCGCCCAGTCAGCTTTTACTAATCTTACATCAAGCATTCCTGAATTTCAATATGGTATTGGAATATTTACCTTCAGTCTCAGGTGGGACCAAATTCAGAGCTTGCAACGTAAGTTATTATTGACATGTCATGTATGTATCATTACTAATAGCCAATTTTCTTATTTGCTTATGTTTCCTATCTTAGAACTGTACTGTTCAAGCCGTTTTCAAATTACTCATTCTCAAGAAATCCAAGATTCGAAAATGCTGGCAACTTTATGAGACTAACTGACTTTTTGGACTTTGCGAGTAAAGCTACTTCACCTTCTGGTGTCTTGATCAACATCAAGGTGAGTCAACATCATTTATCTAGTTAGTTTTTTCATCCATATAGTAAAACGAAAATGACACCATTTTTGTTCTTACCACTTGCTGAATGCAGCTTACCTAGCTGGTAAACAAGGATTGAGTGTAACAGTGCAGTAATGGGCGTTTTGAATACATCTAAAATATATAAGCAAATGTCCAAGAGAATCTTGATCGAATATATGTGAAAATATACGTGACGTCCTTAATTCAACAAT
The DNA here is from genome assembly GCA_019973895.1 of Chrysanthemum seticuspe. Classification (NCBI taxonomy): domain Eukaryota; kingdom Viridiplantae; phylum Streptophyta; class Magnoliopsida; order Asterales; family Asteraceae; genus Chrysanthemum; species Chrysanthemum seticuspe. The sequence continues at coordinate 282,260,384 of BPTQ01000007.1, forward strand.
TGCAGATATCAGTAAATTCGCAGATTCTGTAATCATTGGGAAAGAATCTGTGTTCCCTCGTAACCAAGTATTTCTTGGTAATCAAACTGATGTTGTTGTATAGTTTCAGGCTTTCAAGCTCCCCGTTTATGTACAGTTCATGAACAATGAGTTTGTTTCACAGCAATGGGATTTCTTTTCAGACCCCATATGTTGAGATAAACGTGTATGTCAATGGAGCCGGGGTCAATGGTGTTATTACAGATTATCCAGCTACTGCTGACAGATACAGAAGTAAGTTGATTCGTCTTACCCTTTGACTTTTAAGGTCAAATTCATGAGTTTTCTATTTCAAAATTGATATGGTTTTCTCTGCAAATGAACACAATCTTTTTATTTACTAATAAGTGGGATATAACTTAAATACTGATCAAATATTGCTCTTTAAAATATAAAGATTCATATCTTTTCAGCTTCAAGATAACATGTGGTTTTGAATTAATCCTTATATTTCTTCTCATAGCCTATATTTATTCAAATAAGTACTGATACATTTTTATTACATTTTGGCGGGATCTAGGGAGCCGTTGTTTAGGATTACCAAATGATCAGACACCACCTTATATGGTTCCAGCAGCGACTGGCAAATGACACCTGAATACATGCCACCAGCTAAGGATCCTTACCTGATCTTGGAGGATTCTAACGTCGACCAAGAACCCATACCTCCAACTTCTAAACCACCACCGTCTACGACAACTTATTTAACAAAATCTTAGTACTAATGAATAAATACAGTTTCTTTGTTTCGACAAAGAAATGAATCGACTAGTTTACGTTTTAAATTATTACCACTAAAGCTCCACAAGTTTATTATGTATGTTGAAAGCATTGTCCATGAAATCTTGAATCCACTATTAGAAGGTGGTGTTGGTATTTCTGACTTTATTTTTGGCATTAGTTAGTGCTTTGGTGCACATTCCATATATCCTCTAAATGGGGAAGATTTACCTCTTGTGATGGTTTCTTTATTTTTCTATTATATATGGTAGACCACATATATATATGGTAGATCACCACTACTATGTACAAGAATAATTTCATAATGTGAAAAACTGGAAATAATGATCTTTGTATATATGTATTTTCACTAGCTTGGTTATGCATACCATTAGGTAAAGATCATGCTAACGAGGCACTTTATTTTGCTTACCTACAAATTCATGCTTACCAAAGGTTAAATCTCCACCATCTATATAGTTTGATCTAATGGTGAGGATTAACCTAAGATTTAAAAGGTAAACCTAAGTCCATGTTTTTTTTCTTGTCTTTTTGTCTTTCTTTTTTATTCACATATATATTTTTTTTTTGTCTTTTTTTTGTTTTTTTTCTAAATTCACGTATTTTATTTAATTAACTTTTTTTTTTCTTTTTTTTTTAGGTTTTTTTTTAATTCGTGTTTTTTTCTTCGTTTACATCTATTTTCATACGTTTTCGTCCGTTTTCATACATTTTCGTCCGTTTTCATACATTTTCGTTCGTTTTCACACATTTTCATATGTTTTCATCCGTTTTCATTAGTTTTCTTTCGTTTTCGTTAATTTTTCATACGTTTTCATCCATTTTCAAATGTGTTTTTACGCTTTCATACGTATTCGTCCATTTTCTTACGTTTTCGTCCGTTTTCTTACGTTTGCATACGTTAGTGACTATCACAAGTGATATTCTGTGATTTTCTGAATATCACTTTGTGATATTTAGAATATCACTTTGTGATATTATGAATATCACTTGTGATTTTCTGGATATCACTTTGTGGTATTCTGCATATCACTTGTGATTTTCATGTTACAAAACATTAGTTGAAAATCACTTGTAATATTCAGAAAATCACTGAATATCACAAGTGATTTTCTGAATATCACAGAATATCTTGTGATCATCTGAATATCACAGAATATTACTTGTGATATTCAGAATATTATTTGTGATACTCAGAATATCGAATATCACATAATGTCACTTGTGATCTTCAAAGACATATGAAAACGGCCGAAAAAATTTAAAAATGTATGAAAACGGACGTATATGTATGAACTCTAAACCAAAATTTGACCATTTTCTCTTTATACGTGGTACATATAAACTTACCTATTTTTATAAGTTTCAAAATAAGCAAACTAAGCTTGTGAAATATAAACCGAAATCACATAAGCTCATAAGCTAATAAAATAAGATTAAACAAATACCACCAAATTATGTAGCTCCTATTCAAATTATATATTTGTGATATTCTGAATATCACTTGTGATTTTCTGAATATCACTTTGTGATATTATGAATATCACTCGTAATTTTCTGGATATCACTTTGTGATATTCTAAATATCAATTGTGATTTTGATGTTACAAAACATTAGTTGAAAATCACTTGTAATACTTAGAATATCACAAGTTATATTCTGAATATCACAGAATATCACTTGTGATCATATGAATATCATATAATATCATAGAATATCACTTGTGATATTCAGAAACGTATGAAAACATTTAAAAACGGACGAAAACGAACAAAAACGTAAGAAAATGGACGAATATGTATGAAAACAGATGAAAACGTATGAAAGCGTAAAAACAAGTATGAAAACAGACGAAAACGTATGAAAACAGATGAAAATGGACGAAAACGTATGAATAATAAACAAAAACGTAAGAAAACGGGCGAAAACATATGAAAACGTAAGAAAATGGACGAATATGTATGAAAATGTACGAAAACGTATGAAAGCGTAAAAACAAGTATGAAAACGGACGAAAACATATGAAAACGGACGAAAACGTATGAAAACAGACGAAAACGTATGAAAATAGATGAAAACGTATGAAAATAGACGAAAACGTATGAAAGTGAAGAAAAAAACGCGAATTAAAAAAACGTGAATAACGTGAATTAAAAAAAAAAAAAAAAAAAAAAAAAAAAAAAAAAAAAAAAAAAAACATGAGTTTATAAAAAAAAACGTGAATTAAAAGAAAAAGACAAAAAAAATGAATAAAAAAGAAAGACAAAAAGACAAGAAAAAAAACATGGACTTAGGTTTATCTCTTAAATCTTAGGTTAATCCCCACCATTAGATTAAACTAGATGGATGGTGGGGATTTATCCCTTGTTAAGCAACAAAATAAAGGTAAGTAAATGAAAATTCCTCTCATGCTAATATGAGATATAAGTTTTCCGTTTGAGTTTAATGGTGTGTATGCTTGTTTAGACAATTAGTACTTAACGAGCGGGTGATCCCGCGCGTTGCTGCGGAAGTGTTGTGGTCCCGCTATATTTTTACGTAGCGGTCCTTTAAAGTTTAATTATGTTACATCGTTAGTCCTCAAAGGACCTAGTTTGCAAAGACGATTAAACCTTAGGGACTATTTTCGTTAAATGGCTATACATACTAATTAATGCTACCAAGGACTTAGTTTGCAAGGGACACTTAAACCTTAAGGACTATTTTTGTCAAATTGCTATAGATAGTAATTAATGCTAGAAACTTACAAAGGACTTAATTTGCAACGATAACTAAACCTCAGGGATTATTCTTGCCAATTGAAAATAGATAGCATTTAAACCTCAGGGACTATTCTTGCCATTTGGGAATAGATAGCATTTAATGCTATGTTTTGCAAAACTTTCCTCCTACCTTTTAGTATATATATATAATTTGTTTCTTTAATGAAACTCATAGTTTACTTTATGTTTTTAGGTTCTCTATGAGTGGACTTATGTAGATGCATGTACCTTGCATAAACTGATAAACATATGGAAATAATGTTCAAGATTCACAAGCCCATAACTCCATACGCTTACATGAGCATGTATACTTTTAACATTTTACTCTCTTCTATACACATAATGAATTTTCTGTGTGAAGACCCACTACAAAAAAAGGAGAACGCGCTACAAACCTTTTGGCGAGGACATCAATGTCCTAACCAAAGTCATAAACGACAAAAGGAACCCACTTCAAGACATCTATATCCTCGCCAAATGGTTGACTCATTTTTTTCACCAACATTTTCATTTTGGCTAATTCCTCCCACTTATTTTTCCCGAATACATATCGTTGTCAAAAGTAATTATTTAAATAATTATAAATAATTTAAATAAAATATAAATAATTTAAATTAAATAACATTGATTTAAAAGTATTTAATACTTTTGACGGGGACATTTCGTCAAAATTAACTACACATGATTTATAATTGATTTAAATAAATTATAAATAAATGATTTATAAATAATTTAAATTAAATAAAAATGATTTAAAAATATTTAATACTTTTGGCGTGGACATATTCCCGCCAAAAGTAATTACAAAATAATTTTAACTTGAATAAAATTGATTCTTTTATTTATAAATGATTTAGATTAATTAAAAAAAAGATGTAAATTAATTAAAATTGATTTAAGCTAAATATAAATGATTTTAATTAACTAAAAATGGTTTAAATTAAATATGAATGATTTAAATTAATGAAAAATAATTTAAACTAACTACAAATAATTTTAAAATGATTTAAATAAATTATAAATGATTTAAATTAAATATAAATGATTTGATCAATTAAAATGATTTAAATTACTTTTTGTACTAGACGACGAAACGGAAGACGAATACGAATATCTATCACCTTCCGATAAACAATATAGCCACTCAGATTAATGATCTTAATTAATCGAACTCATTTTAATTCTATTCAGCATTAATTAGCACATTCAAATAAACAGCCTTCGTTTTCTATTAGGAAAAGGGTATAAAGTTAAGTACAAATTTAAATGACGGCTAAATGGAAAACTAATACACACGAAGGTTTTTCATGTCATTCATAAAGTTAAGCACCTCGATCATGGGTTATGGTCACATTAATTCATCAATTAACATTCCTTAGTTAATCAATATAATCTTATCACAACAAGGATCTAAAAAAGTGATTCTCGATAAGAACTTATCAGAAGCATACATTATAACCATATTAATACTAGCCACTCAAATAACTAAAACATGAGAATTACAATGCAAATTGGTAAACGTTTAGGCATTAACACATTAAAACAAACATACGGATTAACATCATCAAAATAAACATACGGATTACTGCTCCACAAGAAGATTTTTTATTTCATCTAAAAGCTCATGGAGCATTGTAGTTGACTGGCATGTGTGGTCATCGGGATGCCTTTCCTTTTGAAGTCTTGCCTCCAACATCTTTATTCTTGCCTACAACATCTTTATATTTAGATCTTTGACCTTGCAATTTGAGCAATGTGTTGGTGCAGATCCAGAAGGTCCCGAAGAATAAATTGGATGCGTTGAAGGTCCCGAGAAGAACCTTGAGGTGATGAAGAAGAGCTTATATAGAGCCGGAGATCTAGATCATCCTTCCATATAAAATATACACATCCATATTCTTGTTGTTTTGGCTGTTACAAATTAAGGAAATCATAAGAAATATCTTTTTAACAGTCAAGTTATTTATATATTACATAAATAAAAAAACTTTTGATTTTTCACCTTTGAACGCGGACATGCATAGTAAAGTTTACCAAGGATATGAGTTTGATATGATATTCTTAGCACTATATATCCTCCACAAGGATACTTATAAGCATCATATGGATCCATCTGCATAAGCCACAAACACTATAACATCATAATTAGTGTTTAAAAACACAATTACTCAAAACCCCCAATCTTGGGTATAAGAACCCTAACTTTTAATTCATAATTAATTCACCAATTGAATACTTACTTTCATAAAGATCATTATTAAGGCTTCAACACTTGATATAACACCTTAATTCTTCATCAATTTGGCCTCAAGACCATTTCCCCTTTTTTCCTCCTTTTCTCAATCACGACACATACCACACTCTTAATATTTCTGGAAATATCATGATAAGTGAAGAAGGGTCCAGACATTTGTAGATGGCATCTTTTGTCATTTGACATAAATGGTCCCTCAAGTCCCATTCTTTATAATTTGGGTCACTAAATACTTCTATAACCAGTTTACAATATAGCAATTTAGGTCCCTCTACTTTCAATAACTATAACACAACATTTGTTGACTATTAGTTTGACTATCGGGTTAACTAAAATATAACATTCATTGAATAGCCAATCACATAAGGCCTTTGGTCCATTTTCATCTAGGGTGGGGTCCCAATACCTGGGAAACGGGTCTAACAATTCTACCCCCTTATTTAGATTTCGTCCCCGAAATCTCTCGTCTATTACTATCCAAAACTCATTCACAACATACCCCTGTTCTCATACTTCAAATCCTTAGTCATTTTATTGCAACAATCTAGATGATCTTGCAACTCAAACCTTACTATAACACAATCATTACTCATAATCCACTATAAACAACACTTCACATCACAAGCTTATCTAAAATTTCCCACAATGACGACTTGTCATCCGAAAACATCTACTATTTGACCTTATATAGGTCAAGCTTCAACACTATTTCCACGTCATTCATTAATGCACTAACATGACCTTAAGTCATAAACTGGTCAACTTCGCATTCTACTTAATGCCAAACTCATTCTAGGCGTCTATTTTAAGGTTTCACATATAACCTTAACACTGCTATAAATTTTCCTTCACATCTAATCTCATTTCATATGATGTCTAACTTGTTTTAATTTTCACTTTCTCACTGCTCTACCCGTAGTCATGTCATATCGGCTTCACATAAGTCCACTCATTTACAATTCTTTATTTATATAAAAAGGCGTCCCAATCCATTTAAGTAAAGAGATCATAAATCATCCTACTTATGCACTTCCGACACAACAATCATACTTACTTTACTTTTCATCTTTTCTAGCATTGGATCCAATCTCTCTAACTTTCATCCATGCCATGAAGGCAAGCTAAACAACATGCCATAAATCATGTGATTGATTCTCTTCATGAGGAGTTCTCCGGTGAACTCTCTCATATCATATCCCCGCTGGAGTATGATTGTTTGGATGGCAAAAATCATGATTGGGGGGAGAGAATCTCAATTTGCATAGTTATGACAAATGCTCCCACCCTCCCAACCGAGATGCCTTCCAACCCAAAGAGCTCAACCAATAAAATCCAAATAAGTGCAATTGCACTTAATCCCGAGGAAGAAGATCTAGTTATGATTGTTATCATGATCTTCCTTCTTTTCTTCACCTACTTGGTGACTTCCTCTCTTCTTCACTCGTTCGGGAGTGAGGACACTATCTTTGACCCCGGCATTTTCATTTATCATTTGTGAGCCGGGTCTTTCTATGTATATCTCATCGGTGTGGAACTTTCTCGTGCTTCAAATGTTTGTCCAAACCTCTTGAATGAAAGTCCGATGGAGATTGTCTATTCCACTTTGCTTTCCCATGAACCAATGAATTCGGGGTCGAGTCAAGCTAGCGACTCGGAAATCAAAAACAGTAGCACACACCATATGGGTTTTCACCCATAATTCTGACTTCTTACCCCTTTCTACCACCTAAGTGTGGGGGTGATGCCCCACATGTCAAAAAAAAAAAAAAAAAAAAAAAAAAAAACTTTCTAAATAATGGCCGTAATATTTCCCTTTTACGTTCTTTGTTTCGGCATAACCGCTGGTACTTTGAATATTGAGGGCAATATTCATTTCTAAGTGTGGGGGGGAATTCTCACGAATTTTATCATATAATTATACCAATTCCCCCGTTTTTGGCCAAATTTTTTTTTTTTTTTTTTTTTTTTGAGCAAGTGTTTTACACTTTCTCATTTGGTTATCAGTCCGCCTTGTCTAATAAACAAAAGGATTGGCTAATCCAGGAGCAAACGGCTCTTGGTAAAGATTTCTCAAATCCGTTTATATGGCTTGCAATTTGCCCAAAATTGTATGGTTCTCAACTCACCATATCTTAAAAAGTGAATAGTTGGCTAGCCCGCAAGTTTATGGCTTGTGGTAAAGGCAGTGGAAAATCCATAATTGGTAATCAGCTCACCAAAGATAATTCTGATAATTTATCTAAGAGTTGGCTAGTCCAGAGGGGTACGGCTTCTGGTAAAGACAAATCAAATCCGTTGAAAGCTGGTGGTTTGCTCAAAATCACATGGTTATCGGTGTACCATGGTTCTTACTTGAACTGAAACATTTGGCTACTCCAGAAGTGATGGCTTTTGGTAAAGAGATTAAAATCCATCATGTTTTCTCAAATCATTGCTAGGGACTAGCAATATCTCAGTGTGGGGATTGATGAGTGTCTAAATACTCATCATTTTTGTACAATATAAACTGCAAAATCATCTGAAAACACTCAAAAACACATCAAAATGATCAAAATATCACAAATCAGTGTTTTATGTGTCTTAAATGCAAAATTATCAAAATCAGATGAAAAACGTATCAAATTTGCAAAAATGGCAGTTTTAGTCCCCCAAGTTTCAAAAGTTGTCAAAAACAGTCCCTGGTATATCAAAATAAAGAAAAATGTCATTTAAGGTCCATGGGATTCAAAAAGTTGTCAAAATAAACCCTTGAAATATAAAATTTGCAAAACTGCAACTTTGGTCCCTCAAGTTTGAAAAATGGCAAAAATGGCCCCTGGAAATTGGAAAATGTCAACTTTAGTCCTTGTACTTTTGGAACTTGTCATTTTCAGTCCTTGGAGAAACTTTTCAGAATTGGCAGCCTAGGTCCTTGAAGTTTCAGAATGTACACAATTGGCCCCTATAGTTATTAATCCTTTTTAAACCTTTTTGGCCTGTCTTTCCCCTTGGACCCCTGTCACATATGCATTGTGAACCCCCTTCTATTATTACCCTCCAGTCAAATATCTGGTCAAATCCACTTGCCCGCGCCTTTTTTCTTCTCTTCCCCAACCAATCCCTGAAATCACTCCATCACCACACCCTTCCTCCTCACCTTCACACAACCTTGTCCCCTCCACCTCAACACAAAACAAATATCATTAAATGCTTCCTCTTCCCCTTCACTCAACACCTCAACTGGCTAACACGTTTTGGCGCCAAAATTCAATCGATGGCCAATATCAATCCAAGCTATCCAATGGCTCAGAATTTAAGTGGGAAACACTCTGACTAGAAAGAGAAGACTTTTAGCATATAAAAAGGAAGGAAAGAGAAGCTTGAGGGTAGTAGTTAGTTTTATTAATTTTTCCTCAATGTCGTTTTTTATTTTAATGTCTTAATTTAGTTTAGAATCTGTAATTTTGTGTTTCTATTATTCAAACTCAAGTTAATTTACCATTGTACTCTGTTTTCAAGTTCCATTTCAAGGTTTCATTTAAATTTAATGTTCAAAATTCCACTGTTGCAAATTTAGTTTTTAAACACCTATGTTTAAGAGTCAAACTGCTTCTTTGAAAGCTTAAACAAGTTTACTTAAGTTATTTATAGCTCTTGAAAAGCTTTTGAATCATTTTCAAGTAAAATTGATCCATGGTCAACAAAAGTCAACAGAAAGCTCAAATTGGAATGGTGATGAATTTGGTTGATGCAGAGGTGATAATGGGTTGAAATAGCATAGGTTAGGTTAGTATTGGGTTTGGTTTTGGTCTGCAAACAATTTGGATACACATGAGTGAGTTTCTCAGTTTCCATTTTTGAGCCATTTTGCATATTAAGCTTGTATCTGTATTTGTGTTTGATTTTAGTTCCTACTTGCTTCTTTAGTGTTAATTAGGGTATTTAGATTTGGTTTGATCCTTATCACATGTTGGTTCATCAGTTTGCTCAGTTTTTAGTCTTAACAGTTAGAATAAGGTGTGTTTGGTACTGCTGATAAATCTGTTGTAGAGGCTAGCTAAATGGTTTAAACCTGTTGTTTCATCCTTGTGTACCTTTTTTATGCTCATATCTGTCTTAGTCTAGTGTTTGAAAACACTGAAAGTCAAAATCTGTTTGGAATCTGTCCCATTTGTTTACTCTTGGAGTTTTAGCAAGTCATAGTCTGATTTTGTGTTTAAAATTCCATACCCTAGCTAGCAGTAGTGTTATTTCATCAATATAGATCATTATCAGCCCTTAAATCAAGATCAAAGTTGGAAAAAGTCAACTTTTCATTTTTCTTCAAAAGTCAAAATGTTGCAAAATCAGTTTTTAGCTCAACTAGGAAGAATTTTCAAGAGCTCATCTTTGAGCCAAAATCAGTGAAGCTTGTGGCTTTTAAAAGTTTAACTGCTCTAGCTTCTTTTTGTCATTTTTCCATAATTTTGTGAAATTTCTAAAAGCTTCAATCTAGCTTGTTAAAATGGTGTTAGTGCCCTGTGCAGAGCACAGTGGCCTGCACAGGGCTTTTGCAAAACTTGCAGCCCTTGCCACAAGCTCATTTGAGCTTAGCAAGGTCTGATTTTTGGTTTGCATATACCCACCCAGGTCTTGTACAAGTTCCAAGTTATTGTTTCTAGTTTCTAGCTTATTTGATTGCTTATTCTTGAGCTCAAAGTAGACCACCAGAAACTGCTTTTTAGCTTAATTCTCAACTCATCAATCATTGAAACTAGCTTATCAGAGGTTATAGCTTGTTTATTATTGTTGCATTTGGTCCTTTTTAGCTTATTGTAGCTTCCATTTCAGTTTGGTGCTTGTTGTGCTCCATTTGCTTAAACATGTGCTTATTTCCATAAGCACTTCCACATCAGTTCCATTTTTCTCCACATAAGTGCCTGTTTTTCTATTTTTCCTTTATTCCTTATATTATTTTAGACTTTTCCTGAAATTTTCAGATTTTTCTAAGCTTGTTTGCTATTTTTCTTAATTTAAATTAGTTTTTAATCCTTTTTAAATAGCTTTTAATACAAATAAATTAGAAAAAGCTTAAAAAAATATGTTTTCTATTTTCTTAGGATAAGATAAATATAAAAGTAATAAAAAGTATTTTTCCATAATTTTCTTAGTTTAAAAAGTATTTTTTAGCATTTTAATTAGTTTTAAATAGTTTTAAATTAATAATAAATACATAAAAAGTCTAAAAAATATATTTTCAGTTTTAAAATTAGTTTTATCATATTTTAGATTTTTCTAAGTCTTAAATTTATTTTTCTAGTCTTATTTCATATTTTCTTTTATTTTAGAGTATTATTAAATAGTTTAAAATAGTTTTTAATTAATAATAATTACATAAATAGTTTTAAAAATAATTTTATTTTTCTAATAATTTTCTTATATAATTAGGATTGTAAAAATCTATTTTTCATATTTTTAGGATTTATATTGTATAAGTTTCACTTGTTATTTTGTACGTTTACGTTATTTTTATTTAAACGTACGTTTTAAGTTTTAAACGTTCATCACTTTAAAAATGGTGATAGCGTTTATTTAATATATTTTATCTTTTTAATTTTCTTAATTTGTATTTAAGTCGCTTTATTTTATAAAACTTTTTCAGTAGTGTAATATTCGATCCAAATCTTTTCTGATCACTATCATTAGTGATCAATCTATCGTCTGATCAAGTGTTTGCACACCATTGAGTCTCCGTGGGACATAACGACCCGGGAATTCATTATATTCTCCTGATCTTCATTGCATTTGTGCTTAAGCTGTTTTAAGTCTGTTAGACTTGACGGTTTAGCACAGATCAAAATTTTGGCGCCGCTGCCGGGGAGGCTTTAGCGTGTGTTTAGCCATTTTCAGATCCATTCTTGCACATACCCATCTTTTGTAAAAAAAAAAAATTTTTTGTAAAGTTTTCAAAAATCCAAAAAAGTTCATTAACACTTTTCCTAAAGTGTTAAAAACGCCAAAAATATTCTCATTCTTTGTTTTTATCATAATGTTTTTCAAAAATACCAAAAATATTCCTCTTTACCCTCTCACCTTTTTGATTCTTCATTTCTTATCCTCTGTTAACCTTTGATTCTTTCTATGTCTTATCCGCACCCTCTTGGTTGTCAATGGTGTGGTGGTCCTTATAATGGTGGCAATTGCCCCAGTTGTGGCATGGTGGAGTCAGGAAACGGGTCTGTCTATAACCAAGATCCCTATTCCTACCATAACACAACTGATTTATTCCACCAGCTACCACACTGTGATACTCAGCAGTTTTACTGTTGTGAGTATTGTGGTGGTTCGCACTCCAGTTCTGATTGTCAATCGGGAAACACGCTTGTCTATGAGCAGGTTCCTAATACCAATTATGACTACAACACATACCACTCACAACCACATCAGTTTTACTGTTGTGAGTATTGTGGAGGTCCTCACTCTAGCTCGGATTGTCAAACAGGGAACCCAATTCCTTGTAACAATTACGACTCTTCATATCAAGACCAACCTCCACAGTACCAAATGATTCAAGCGACTCCTCATGAAACTACGACAGACCTTCTACTGAAGACTCTGGAGTTATTAAAAGAACTTAAGGAGGAGTCGGCTATGTCCTCCCAAGATAATCCAAATGAGAAATCCATGGAAGTTTTGTTAGCCGAAGAGCGGGCTGCTAAATTAGATTCCCAAATTGCCTTTGAACAATCTATTAGGGAATCAATTGCAAAAGAAAAAGCGGCCAAATCTAGCTCTCGATTCCGTTTCATTCCTGATGACGATGATGATGAAGATATCCTTGATATCCTACAATTTTATAACGGTTCATCAAGTTCATCAGTTGAAATTCCTTCCATGAAAAGTCAGGGAGAAAAGACTATGATGGAATTACTAGCAGAAGAACAAATGTTAAGTATAAAACATATGTATGCTAGTCCTTCTAAACTCCCTCAGTCTGTTGTTATCACACCCGAAGCTCCCACTCACTCTCTGAACATGGGGGATGAGCATCTTGACACTGTTCCTGAAAAGGAATCGGACGAATTCATAAAGTCTAGTGTTGAGAATCTTGTCCCAATCCCAAGAGAGTCACAGGGAATTCTCGAGCATCTGTGTGATATTCCTTTCCCTCTTGAGTGTTCTCAAGATCATTTTGAAACTTTCTATGATCTTAGCGACGATTGTGCTTCCTATGGAGACATCGAGTACGTTGAGGCATCACTTCCACAATCTGATGCTGATCCCCTTCTTGAGGAGTTCTCCGGTGAACTCACTCACACCAATCCACTCTTTGATTTCGAAGCCGATCTGGGAGAGACTGAAAGTCTCATTGATAATGATCGTTCACTCACTTCTTATCCCAACAGTCCAATAGAGAATGTTGATCATTTTGTTCCCGAAACATTCAAAGCTACTTTCACTAATCCTCTATTTGAATTCAACTCTGAATTCACTTCAATTGCTGAGAATCCACTCTTTGATACTCAGACTGAGGATAGTGATGAGCCCCCAATGGAACAAGAGTTCACAAATTCAAATTATGTGATTGATTCTTTTCATGAGGAGTTCTCCGGTGAACTCTCTCATATCATATCCCCGCTGGAGTATGATTGTTTGGATGGCAAAAATCATGATTGGGGGGAGAGAATCTCAATTTGCATAGTTATGACAAATGCTCCCACCCTCCCAACCGAGATGCCTTCCAACCCAAAGAGCTCAACCAATAAAATCCAAATAATTGCAATTGCACTTAATCCCGAGGAAGAAGATCTAGTTATGATTGTTATCATGATCTTCCTTCTTTTCTTCACCTACTTGGTGACTTCCTCTCTTCTTCACTCGTTCGGGAGTGAGGACACTATCTTTGACCCCGGCATTTTCATTTATCATTTGTGAGCCGGGTCTTTCTATGTATATCTCATCGGTGTGGAACTTTCTCGTGCTTCAAATGTTTGTCCAAACCTCTTGAATGAAAGTCCGATGGAGATTGTCTATTCCACTTTGCTTCCCCATGAACCAATGAATTCGGGGTCGAGTCAAGCTAGCGACTCGGAAATCAAAAACAGTAGCACACACCATATGGGTTTTCACCCATATTTCTGACTTCTTACCCCTTTCTACCACCTAAGTGTGGGGGTGATGCCCCACATGTCAAAAAAAAAAAAAAAAAAAA
>BPTQ01000007.1:282302152-282391019 GCA_019973895.1 Chrysanthemum seticuspe
CAGAGTTAGTGTTTAGCAAAACAGGAACAAAAAGACTTTTGCGTAACAAAAGGAAATACGTCTTTTGAAATGGGAGCTAAAGTCTCTCGGACCAGGTTAAAATAGGTCATTTTCTCCACCTAAAAATAAGGGTGCTACTAAATACACCGTAGCACAGTTTTCAAAGTAAAATCCAGTCAAACTTCGAATTTGTAAAAGCCAATGAACATATAAACAATTATAAATTCAAAGTGTCTCTCTCTCTCTCTCTCCATAATAATATCTACTGGGTATCACTTTTATTCTCAAATCAACTTCTCCACTCAAAACAAGAAAAAAACTAAAACCAAATTCTGACTAAATCGTACAAGACCATCGCTAGTCCGCTACCCTTTGGTTCGGATTGATATTCCGACCAAACCTTAACAAAGAAAACTATGTCATCAAACGTTCAACTTGTCGTATGTCGTCTACGACCGGAATCTTCCAATCATACGTTTTTTCCGGCTAACTCCGACATCACCGCAACAATTTTACTATCATTATTGTCATTTACTTGCCGTCTCACACTATACACTACTAGATCTGGCCAACCATCATCAGTAGGGATTTTGTTCATTCTCTATTTGAATTTTATATGCTATTCTTTGTTTGGATTTTATGTGTTTTTAGTTGAACTGATCTTTAATCTTTGTTGGGTTTATGTAATTTTGGTTCCTTTAATTTTATTACAGTAGTTGAATTTGTACACTTTGTTGAAAGAGAAGATGATTGTGGTAATAGAAATGGGGTTGATGGTAATGGTGATGAAAGAGAGACAAATATATTAATAATATTAAGGAGAGAAAAAAGAAAAATAGTGTAAAAAATTACTACTCCGTACTACTTGATAGTAAAAGCTGATAATAATTATTATACATTTATTATGTACGGAGTAATTATATCGGTGTATTTAGAGGAGCCCAAAAATAAACAGTTGTGTTGCAGCAGAAAATGACCTCTGAAGAGACAGCTACCCATACTTTTATATTAGTCAAGGGAAAGCTTATGCGCAAAGTTTTATTATCCATAATTTAAAAACTGATTATGTGATTATAAGTCCCAATAATCATATAACAATTAGAACTTGCAAGTGTTTGGATACGAGCTTATTCATGCAGCTATCATAAGCAGGTATGTACCAATAATCATATAACCCTTTTGTTATCGTTATCAAATAACGCCTCACTTAACATCCATAGAGTTTGTTTAGGTGATGTTATAACATACCTTATTTACATGTTTTTTTTATAACCCATCAAAAATGGTTCTTGAGACACAACTCTTTTGATACCCTAAACAGATACTTTGTTATTTAAATTCTTTCTACACATTGTCAGAAGTGAAAATCACTTTGTACCTACGTAAACCATCATAAGTTGACTTTCACCCCCAAAAGTGGGGTGAAAGTTTTATAAGCAAAATTCTCCATCTTTCATTCATTTACTTTCACTTTCACTCATTAAAAAAAAAAATTATACTGTACCTAGGTAATTTGTTTAGTTTATGTTTTAACACACCGTATTTTAATTATATGTTATGACCCATTAAAATCTTAATAGACACGGACACGGTGGGCGTATCTTTTGTTATTTATTTTTACCAACTCTCTCCCTAATATCAGTGTAAAGTTGAATTCGTTAATTAATAAGTTTGGAGAGTGTAACTGTTGGAATTAGATATCAAGACATTCAAATAAATAATCACCAAAACATCAAAGTAATATTGCGGAAGCGTATAAGGATGTATTAACGAATAATTAATTAACATAAAGAATATGCGTACCTTTGTTGATTCTAGCCGAACAAGAATCAAATCCACAAACTAGCAATGGATGAACCCTAATTTGATTTAGTTAGGATTATATGAATTACCCCTTACCGTTTTGTAATTCAATCCAAGATAATAACAATAGTGTGTTATTACTAAGTTCTTGTACACACGTACTAAACCGAATTAAAGTAATGCTAGTTTTTATCAAACAAATAACTTGGTTGTGGAAAAGGTTTTGGATCGACACACTAAAGGTGTGGCCGATCGGTTTGGACAAAGAAAACACACACAAAACTATTTTTTAGGTTTAGCTTATGAGCACAAGAGATGGAAAAACAAGACCCCTAGCCTTGTATATATACCCAAGATAACTTGGTGAACAAGTTGGTCCTTGTTTCCTTTTTCCTTTGGCCGATCGGTTCTAGGTCCCTAAAGGGATTCTGGAACCTTCCCAACTTTTGCAATTAAGTCCTTTTCCATAAACATTTAACGACCGTTAGTCCATTACATTAATTACTTAACGTCCGTTAGTTATTTCGTTTAATAAATAAATAAATATAACATTTATATTTAATTATTAACTTTAAATTCTCATACGTAAAGTGTGCAATCCCAAAGTCTCGAGTTCGATCCTAACTCACGTCTACTAATTTATATCCATAAAACCAACAAAACCATCCAAAGATCGCCTTAGAGTAGGAGTTTATAAATCACTTGTGGGTTTGTAGACAAGACCCTTTGGTAAATTCAAAGAGTTAGGGAGAAACGCATACCCTACAACCTTAGACACACAACGCAACTAGGAATAAGGACGTGACAATTCAACCATCAATAGGACGTGACAATTCAGTAGGTAGAATTGGATAGCTAGCAAGGAGTAATACATCATAAGTAGATACGCTTCACGTTACTGGTAGATCCCTTAGTTAGTTAGTATCTTTTGGAATAGTTGACTAGCAACTAATTCCACCCTCCCCTCCAAACCCCGAGATTCGTACCTTTCCATTCCATAAAATATAAAAATACAAAAAAATAATCATCCCTCACCTTTAGACTTAAATCGATATACACTTCAGCCTAACGACACTATTCCCCTAGAGAACGATATCAATACCCGTGGCTTACCCTAATTACTACACTACAACGATTAGGTTCACTGCCTAGGGTGTTATAAAACTTGCTCGAAGAAAAGGAAGTTCCTTTGACCCCGAACGACGCGTGTAGCGTTATCAAAATACTCAAATGCTTTTGCAAAACTTATGACAAAACATTTTGAAATGTCAATGATGGGTGATCTTACATTCTTTTTGGAATTGCAAGTTCATCAATCACCCCGTGGTATTTTTCTAAGTCAGTCCAAATATGCCCTTGAAATTCTGAACAAATTTGGAATGAATACTTGTGATACTTAAGCCACACCAATGTCACATACCAAGAAGCTGGACGCTGATTTGCATGGGAAATTGGTTGACCCTACCAAATACTGAAGTATTATTGGGTCTCTCATGTATCTAACAGCTAGCAGACCTAATATTATCTTTGCCATTTACCTTTGCTCCCGTTATCAGTCGAGACCAACTAAAACCCACCTCTCTGAGGCTAAAAGAATCCTCCGATACATCAAGGGAACTATTAATTTGGTGATCTGGTATCCGAAGGATTCTGGTTTTAAACTAATAGCTTTTTCAGACGCTGACCACGCAGGATGCTTAGACTCTCGGAAAAGTACTTCAAGAGCACTACAATTTCTTGGTGACAAACTGGTGTCATGGCAATCGAAGAAGCAGGATTGTACCTCGCTGTCCTCAACCGAAGCAGAATATGTAGCCATGTCGGCGTGTTGTGCTCAAGTCATATGGATGAGAACACAACTCAAAGACTATGGTTACGTATTTGACAGAATCCCGATGTACTGCGACAATCGGAGTGCTATTGCGATCTCGTGCAACTCAGTTCAACATTCAAAATCAAAGCACATCGATCTTCGATATCACTTCATCAAGGACCACGTGGAACAAAGGTACTGTTGAATTATACTTTGTGGGTACTGAATACCAACTAGCAGATATGCTCACCAAAGCCTTAGCTCCTGCTAGGTTTAATGAGTTGGTCCACCGGATTGGTATGCGGTGTTTGACTCAAGAGGAACTGGATGAACTCTTAAAACATTCTTAAAAACCAGTCAAACACCAAAACCTCTTTTGTAAATATTTTTCAAAAACAAAATACAAAAATATAAAATCAATCAAAACAACAAAAATATTCTTCTATCTATATTTTTTTCAACATGGCAAGTACAAATCTTCTGTCAACACTCAAATCTTTCAAAATTGAGTATTTTCTCGATCAAGTGTTGAGGGGGAGAAAGCAAATATTTTTCAGTCTCATAAAACATTGTACTTGCATGTTACCTTATCACGGTTGTTTATTTAATAATGGTGGTCACATTTCTGGTTTTCTAACACTCCTCGGACTCAAATTTATAAAATTTCATTATTTCTCATGACGAGGGGGAGTGTCGTCAAATTTCTTTCCAAATATTTCTCGTTTGGTAACCAAAATGGAAGTTATGGACATTAGATGTAAATGGTAAAGGTGGAGGGCCTAAAACTGTCAAAAGCTCAAAGTCATTTTAATAAAACTTCCACCAAACTCATTTAATTCACTACATTTAATATCTCACCAAACTCATCCTACGCGTAAAAATCATTCATCAAATCCGTTTACTTGATCATCAATTTGTAAGTGTTTCTGTGTTTGTAACAAGTTTTTAAACAAAGGTTTTGATTTATGGTTAAAACTAACGGTTAAATCTTTACTTATGATTGATTTGGTGTTCTACGCATAAGCGTATGAACACCTAATCAAGTGTGTGTGTTTATGGTTAAAATGAGTGTGTCAATACATTTATCTAACTTCAATTATTCCATTTGTGTCAATAAAACACACCCAGATACACGGATTGTTTGATTTTGGAAATTAGGGTTTATGCGTGGAATTGGGTGTTTTCTTGTGAGAGTGTTTCTGGTTAATTAGTTGCTTATAAGATGTTGTTTATATGATGAATTGATGATATCCATGCTTAGAACTTGCCCAGTAACATCAAATGTGGAAGAATTGAATTCTAGGGTTTTAGTTCATACGAATTGGGTATTTTTTATTCACGTTGAGTTTGATGTTAAAACTTGGATAAAACAACTTAATATGCATCCTAGACTTCCCAGAATCATTTTGGTGCATTTCCTATGGCTAATTATCTTAGGCGTAATTCTTGAAACTTAGGGTTCAGGTTTTACGCATAAGTGTTTTACGTGTAACTGTTAAATGAAAATTCACGACTTGAACTGAAAATTATTGAATGTATGTGTTAATGTTGATGCTATGATGTATTTATTTCAGGTTTTCTACGCTTAAAATTCAGAATCAAGGTTACTTGCAATCTACGCATAAGGATCATCTTACGCGTAGAATGTTATGCGTAAGAGAAATCTTAGCGTAACGTTTACGCGTAAGGTTCTACATAAGGGACTACGCGTATCCTGTGAAGGATATGCGTAAACAGTGACCTCTACGCATAAGGTTGACTCTTATGAGTAAGCCTTACGCGTAAGGATCTATATACGCCTACGCGTAAGCTTTACGCATAAGGCACTTTTTTCCTACGCGTAATATCTCTTACGCGTAAGTCAAGAACCTACGCATAAGCTTATGCTTACGCATATACCACTCCTGTTTACGCATAAGCTGCCATTTCTACGCCTAAGCCTAGTTTAACCTCAATTATGAATTGTTACGCGTGCAAACTCGTAAATAAATAAATCATAACGCCACGAAACCAATAATGTCACTAATAAGCTTAAACGTTTAATAAGTTGTGAAAAATAAGTGAAAACATGGACCTTAAAACTTAAAGTTAATCAACTCACGAAACTTATCACGACGTCATTGGACTATTGGACAAACAAGTGACATTGGACTCGTAACAATCATCGACATATCACATTCAATAATTAGACAATAAAACCATCTGCTGACTAACATAATGTCTTTCGATATGTTGGTTCTTTTGGCTAAATATCTTTCAGATCACGACATGGACACTCAAATGCAGAATGTGAAAGCACCAAATGTTCTCACCGTTGCTGATATCTTCCCTCATGGTTATCCGATGAAGATAGGAAAGAACAACCTCAGAGTTGATTTTGATACTATCACCTGCTCGGAATCTTCTTGTCTCATTGTTGTTGACATTCTGAAGAACCATCCTTATCAGAATATGCTCACTAATTCTGCTACAGTACCGGAGATCTACATTCACCAGTTTTGGCATACAATGCAAAAGATCAAAGGTCAAAATGTTGTGACGGTGACCCTCAACGACAAACAAGTCACCATCACACCTGCAGACTTAAGGGTTGTTCTTCTCATTCCTGTCATCAAGCCAACCGAATACAATGCCACACCAACTGAAGAGACTGTTCTGCAATTCATGCTCAATATTGGTTATGATGAAGCAACAGGAGTAATCACAAAGCATTCATACGTGGATCTTAAGAATATTCCTCACTCGTGGAGAACCCTCTACATCATCATCACCAAATCCGTTTCTGGACGTGATAGTGGTTATGAGCATCCCAAGCTCATGGAACTACAGATCTTTTGGGCTTTGGTCAACATGAAACATATTGAATTTGAAGCTCTGATATGGGACGACATGATGACGTTTCTTAAAAAGCTTGGCTCCAAAATCCCATACATCAGATATACAAAGCTGTTGATCCAAAGAGCTCTAGGGTACAATCCTGATATCCCCAAGAGACTCGATGACCCAAACAATCACTCCAAGTTGTATGAGCCTACACTCACCGTCAGATTCAAGGAATCTACAACAAAGAAACAAGGTGTAGTGCTGCCAGATCACCTCATAACTGATGATATCAAACAACTGTATTCGTACAAACGATATATGGATGCAGTTGAGGAAAGCAAAGTAGGTTTTCTTGATGAAAAGTCCGCTGGTACACCTACAAGGAGAACCAGAAGAGGCAGTGCAGGAAGTGCCACAAGCATTGAGAGTCAAAGAAAGTTTCCTAAGAGGACACCTGGTCGTAAAAGGAAAGTTCCTTCAAAAGAAGCTATCCCTATCCCCAAACCTAAACCGCAACGAAAACTAACGGATGAGGACTCGGAGGGTACTGAGTCTGATGAAGAGATCACTTACTCTGAAACAGTCAAAGAAGACACTCAAACAGCCACAAAACCTCCAAGTCCCAAGGGGGATAAAGGAAAGACTCCAGTGATTGAGCACGAAGAAGAAAGCTCTGATGAAGAGCCACTGGATACTGATTACAGGAGGAAGTCCAAAATCATAAGACTCCAACACGTTGCTAAAGAGTTTGAAAAGGAACAAATGCGTGGCCCCGGAGGGTCAAGTGGTGGAGTCTAATCTACACCAATTCCTGATGCGGTTAATCAACCCGATAAAGGAACTGGTACCACCACTCTTGAGCAACAACAAAAGCAACTGGAGGATTCTATTGAGTATGACATTGAGGAACCAGAAACTGAGAAGTCAAAGAAGGAAAAAGCAGATGAAGAAGCTGCAGCTCAAGCAAAAGTTGATGAAGAGACCGCAGCTCAAGCTAAAGCAGATGATGAGGCTCGGATTCAGGCTGAAGAGAAGGCTAAATCTGGACAAGATGACGAAATGGATTATGATCTTTTTCTTCTAAATAGTCCAGCTCGCTCTAAGGAAGAAACTGCTGAATCTCCTAAAGACCCTGAGTCTCCTCACATCTCCTCATCATCAGACTCGTCCTCTCACTCTTCACCTCCACCATCAAGAAGAACAACCAGATCCACATCCAAATCTGTGAAGAAGCCAACGGACTCTTGGATATCTCGGGCAAAGACAAGGATTGTTAAAGCTATCAAGCAGGTCAGAAAGAAAGATGTGACCAATAAAAAGTTAGATTTACTCGCTGACAACATCAAACATCTTCATGACGAGATAGACAAGATGTCCAATGAAAGGGAGTATATCCAGAAGTTCATGCAACAGGACATCCAAGGGGAAATGAAAAACATGATCAGGGAATATACTCATAAGTTCCTTCTCGAAATTGTTCCAGGTGTGACAAAGGAGATGTTTACCAGACAACTATATCCGAATCTCATGCAGATAGCCAAGAAAACTATAAGATCAACGCCCTTAACCGTCACAATTAATCCATCTGATCCTGTAGTATTCTCTGATGCTAAATTGGTTTCCAAGCTGCTAACACAAATGTCTAAAGGATCTGCAACATTTACTTCTGATGAAGGTAAATTGTTTGAAGCATTGCTGGATTACCAACTCAAAACAGCATGTAGAGGCGAAGCTGAAAGGCCTAAACGTCCAAGAGACGATGAAGATAAGGATAAGGATAAGAATAACGAGCCTAAACGTCCAAAGAAGTCTGGAGAACCCTCTTCTATGCCACCACCCCAAAGGACTCCAACTGCACAACGATCCCCTCCATGTTCTTCTACTGATAAACCTCAGGACTCTGAGTTACCACCCCAGACAGAGAAAACCGGTGATCACTTCGAGTACACTGGTGGTGACGATGAGGAAGTTCCTGAGCCCCAACAACAACCCACCTCTCCCGCTTCAACAACAAAGAAACCATCATCCTCATCAAAGCCTAAGAAAAAGAAGAAGACGCCTAAGGCTGATGTCGTCTCATGGCTTGACGAAGACGTCACCGAGTATGATTGGTTCTCCACACTTGTTGTTGCTACACCCGCCTTAACTAATGACCAAGATTTGGTAGAAGGTCGTACGTTGGAGCATGCAAAGTTACTGCAAGAAAAGTTCCGAGTGAAGAAGATGACGAAATCAGAGTTGAAACGAATCAAGAATGAAGCTTTTCAAATACTCAAAGACAGCTCGGAAAGTGCTATTGAAGTTGAATATCACCTTAAAAACATAGCACGAGCCATGTCTAACAACATTGATTGGCTCAACCCTGAAGCAAACATCGACTACACCCAAAAAGACAACGCTCCATACTACACAGATTGGACCAAACCTCTACCTATCATTGGTCGACCAGATCAACCTAAGATTCCATTTCGATACTTCTTCAACAATGACCTGGAATTTCTTCTACACGGTAGCGATGGTTCAAAGAAATACGCTACATCACTTGCACTTCCGTTCCCGGCAGCCATATACTCCAACTGCATAGCCATCGAGGAAAAGGCTACCCACATGTTTAGCAACAGAGTGGAAGAGTATGACATCGATGCACTGTATGGGATTCACCATTGGCCGGAACGCCGACGAATCTACTACAGAAGCTGCCAGGTTCGAAAATCTCAACATGAAGTGCATAGTGATAAAGGGATCGTTGATGTTAAGCATGTTGCTCTTTCGTCTAAATGAGATTACACCTTCCTAAAGAACATCGTGGTCAAAAGACAAGACGAAAAGGACTATGCATTCTGTGAAGCGGACTTTCAAAATTTGTCTCTCAACGATATTGAAGATCTGTATCTTGCCAAAGTACAGGGAAGAATGAGACAATTCTCGACTGAAATTCAACGTGAATACATCAAGTCCTTGCTTATCTTCATTTGAAGCATCGTAATCCAGGAACGTGTAGAAGATCTACAACTTGTTGTTGAGTCGTATCAGACACGTGTCAACTTCACCAGACCTCAGCTAGAACTTCCTAACATCAACCATCTTCCTCAATACACTCTCATCAGCAAACCCTATGGAGTAGTCTACCGCAGTTAACTACACCGCAACTGCTTGATGGCGTGTACGGAGCTTCATAAGTTAGGAGATTCAACTTTGAAGCATGTCCGGGATGGGCTAGCATATCGGTTAAAGGCGATTCAACAAGGCATTAGGTCACCAACGAGATGGAATTCTCAGGAAAGACGGGATGTAAAGAGAATCATCAAGCGGATTGATGAAAGGTTGTTTCGAATGGACCAGTTCAGAACATTGGAAAGCTTCGTAGGTGGTCGTCCTCGCATTAATCTCACAGGCTATCAACGCCCAGTTCGCATTTCTGGAGTTCTTGCTGACCTACCTGAAATTCCTGGTACCCCTTAAACTGTTTCAATTTCATATTAATTTGGATGTGTGATTATATATGACAATGGCTTGTGCACACATAACAGTGTACAACCCGTTCTTGTAATGAAAGGACCCTGTGGTACGCTTCAGTGCCACAATCCTTATAAAAGGAGCGAAAGCTTCTTACTTTTGAGTAAAACTTATCAAACCTTTCATTTTTCAAAGGTTTTGCTCAAAAGGACAAGTACTTCCCCTTATGATTTTCAAAACCTCAAAAGTTTATATCACTTGTTGAGGGGGAGTATTTAACTTAAAACTTTGTTCACAAATCGTTCTTTGTGGTAATCTTCCCATAAAACTCAAAATGGACATATTTCATATCAAAATTTCGTCAAAAATAACATTTATATGCCATTTTTGAGGGGGAGAAAAATATGTGATAAGAAATATGATGTGAATTGCTATTGAATCTTCATGTGAAAAGACTTCAACCCATGAATTGACAAAATCTGAACAGTCATACATCGAAAAGATTTGTCTTTCAAGACTTATCCGAGTAGATAGTACCTTTCGAGAAACTCCTGATAGACATGAACTTTGACGGGTTTGACAACCTTTCGGGGTTGTCCACATCTTCAAGGTAGTTATTAGAGTTAGTTGTCACATAAAAGTTGACAATGTACCTCTTTAACTATACAACGTAATCGTGTCTCGCAAGGAATTGTCTATCTTGAGCCGATCAATTCAAAAGTGCGCGCTCTTTCCTCACTGTGCAGATTTCTGTCAAAAATCTTTAGCACATGTGGAGGGGGAGTATTTCTGAAAATCCAAAACTCTTGAAGTGTTCAAACATGTTTTTCATTCACAAAAACTTCGAGAGATTTTCATGAAAATGGTTTTATGGCAATGGATTTATAAGGTGACTAAGGTTAGGAATAACCGTCCTATGATCCACCAAAGCCGGAGGGATCTACCCAAGGACACCACAAATAGTTAGAATCTAGAAGTCCTTAAGTATGATTATAAAAAGGAGAAAATGAGAATCGGAAAAAGAAGGAGTTGAAGAATTAAAAAGAAAAGCAAAGAAAAGGGTGAAAAGAAATAGCCCTCCAAATTATTCAACTTAGGGCAGACACCGGGTTTAATTCATATGCTACTGGTTGTCACTAGATGACACCGGAATTGAAGATTAAAAGTCGTCATGGACCCAGTGACGCATGCACTAAACCTTCTTAACCACTCAAGTTTCTCCCAAAAGAAGCTTGTTTCATTCTCACAGGGGACCCTACGCAAACTATCGGCTTTCTCTTAGAGATAGCTGGTATTGAAGAAGGAGACCCTCTCCCTAGTCTCCGCTCAGGAAAACCAAAACGCATTATTAAGTCTAGAGCCACGAGATTCATCAAAAGATCTCATAGGTACACTTGACATTTCATCACTTGTCCTTCAACTATAAGAACTGTTAGGAATTAGAAATTCCATAGTGAAGAGTCGGTCACCCCAAATATAATCTAGCATAAGTTAGCTCGTAGACATATCGTTATTTACTGTTTTATTAGTTAGTTATTTAGTTTAGAGCAACACCGTGGAGGAAGGACGGGTCTTTACCCACTGTATGCCTGATCCACAGTCCGAAGGAGGACGTTTAGTTTGTAACTATATATACCCTCTACCTCCCAAGGTAGAGGGTTGGACCTTTCATTCATCTTAATCTAACCTTCTATGTTTTCTTTCACTTTCTCTCTCTAGAAAGGCTCCCACTTTCTCTCTCTAAAACCTCTAAATAATTCGACCATATTATTGTTTGTTATGTGTTTATGAAATCCAATATCTTACAATTGGTATCAAGAGCCATGGTTAGATCATCTCTTACATATCTTTGGATTTCTAGTGGTTTTTAGGTGGTTTTTGAGTTTGAGAAAGTTTTGTGGTTTTTGCATCATTTGGTTGATTTCTAGTGTTAAAGTTTGGATTTTGATTGTACTTTTGTGTTTAGGATCATCACAAGTGTTTAGGTTTTCATTTGGTAAGCTTGAATCATCTTGGTTGGGTTGTTTTTGGATTGAAAAGTGATGTTTATGTGGTTTTTCTTGCTAGCGACTTGATATACGGATCTCCTTCTTCGTAGCGACTTGCTTCACAATTTTGTAGCGAGTTATAGTTTTGGAGCTAGCGACTTAGACCTAGCGATTAACAGTACAAGTAGTGGACTCTCCACTACGGGTAGCGACTTGGTGGTAGCGACTTGGTCTGTAGCGAGTTGCTCTTTAGCGACTTGAATCTTTAGCGACTTGAGTAGCGAATTGCTGCCAAAATTTTGCTAGCGACTTGAGGCTTAGCGAGTTACTACTTAGCGACTTGCATTTGTCTAGCGACTTGGGACTTTAGCGACTTGGTGGTGTAGCGAATTAGGTGTTAGCGACTTGGTGCATTATTTTCTAGCAACTTGGTTGATTTTTACGAAGAAGAGGTTTGACCAAAGTTGACTTTTTACGTCAAAACTTCAAACGGCCATAACTTTTGATCCGTAACTCCGTTTTCAGCGAAATACCTGTCAAAACGACCGGAACAGGCTGAATATTGTGAGGTTTCACACGATGTCGTGAAACGAATTTTTCGAGGCCCAAATCCCCTCCGAAAGGAAGTTATTGAGGTTTTAAGTTTTTAGACCCAAAAATTCTCCGTAAAAACGTGCATCATCCAATCCAAATCTCAACCAATCAACATTTCAGCTTTTCCTACGAACAATCTAAAGCCCTATCACACAATCTTCTTTCATTGTATCGATCCATCAGTCATCTTAACACATTCCATTGGTCATTCCTTAACGGTTTGGTCCTGATTTTAGTAAAATCCCGCGAAAGATTTTATTTCTCGGTTTGAATCATAGACTTGTAAAATCCCGTGCATTCTACCACATCATGTCCTACTCTACTGACCCAGTGATTTCAGAAGTACTCAAACTGTATGATGCTGTAGACAACCATGAGAATATTAGCTATACTGATCGAATGCAGATGATGGAATCAATCAATGATGACTTGAGTTCTTCATGCTCTGAGTCCAATGAAAAAGAATTGCACCTGCTTGGACTACAGAATGCCATGCAAAAGGAAAGTAGCATTGAACCTTATCATCTACTTCACTCACACCTCATGTTACTCACACCGATAAGAATGGAACGAACATGCATTGCCATTTTCCGTCAAGACTTATCCACATTAAATGGAACGTTACTATTGAACTTAGAACAATTAGAACAACAACTTGATAAAGAAAAGGTTCAAAAGGGTAGTTCCAGTGCTGTACTTCAAGTGATCCACAACCAATTTCAGTCATTCATAAGTAGGGAATTCACATCAGATTATGATCAAGACATGACTGAAGTGTCTTTCATGAAACACACTGGAATGGAAATTAGTGTGTTCACAGAGACACTTATCCATCTCATGGATAATGTGGAGAAGTATATTGAGGAAGTTACTCAGACAGATGAAAAAGTGGATGAGTGTCTGGTGCAGTTGAGAGATTGTTGTGATAAGTTGGGTAATGTACCTGTTGAAGAATCGGGTGTTGCTGAATGCAGAATGTCTGAGACAACAAATAATGATGAGTCGGGTAAAACACCAGATGATGGATCAGTTGGCACTGAATACAGAGGCTCAGAGATTGATAAGCTTGATACATCCAGCGGTCCAGTGACTCTTGTTCTACATGATGTGGATGCAGATATCAGACCAGAAATTGAGCAGGTGTCATATAATGAGGTACCCTTTACTGTTCAACATAGTGCATCTGCTAAAGTACTTAAACAAACTGATCATGATGCTGAACATGACTTTCATGAATGTTCTGTTACTGAGGCTGAGTCTGAGATTAAGTGTTTCAAAACAAACAATAAGGTTGATAAAAAGGCTTTTGATGAACTTTCAAACAAATTCTCAAATCTTGAAAAACATTGCATTTCACTTGAAATTGCGATACAAAGTAAAGAAGAAAGTTTCCAAATTAACAAACCATGTAAAAATCTAGAACTTCCTGAATTCCGTGAACTTTTTGAAATGAACACTTTGAAAGCTCAGGTTCAAGACAAAGAATCAACCATCAACAATTTGAAGAAACATATTTCTGGTATGCATGTGAAAAGTAATTTGGTTACAAGTAATTCTGATATTAATGCTATTGATGATATTCAAATGAGAAATGATGAATTAGCTGTTTGTGTGGCCAAATTACTAAAGGAAAATGAGTCTTTGAGAAAGAATCACATAGAACTAAGTGACTCTGTCAAAGAAGCTAGAACTAAGTCAATGGAAACAAACTCTTTGATAGCAAAAATTGATGATCTCAAAGCTCAACTTCAGGAAAAGAGTTTCGCTATTGTTGCTTTAAAAAATGAGCTCAGAAAAACAACAGGGAATAGTGTGAACACTAAGTTTTCAAAACCATCAAACTTGGTGAAACCAGTTATTAGACAACCGAATGCGTTTAGATCTGAACGACCAAAATTTTCAAAAACGCGGTTTGCCTCCCAAGTTGATGCGAAACAAGTTTTGACAAAACCAGTCACTTCACCTCACTTTCCTAGGAAAATTGATATGAATGACTTGTATAAGAACTCTTATCTTGAAATGGCTAGAAAGAAGGCACATAATCGTAAAGATGGAATTTTAGGTGCAAGACCTAGGATGATGAATTCTTCAAAATTTCAAGGCACTGCTAGTAGCTCTAAACCATTACCTAGGAACACTAATCTAAAGACTAGGGATTGGCGTACATCTAAGAGTAGTTGCGTTTTGATTAAAGCTATTCCCATAGCAGATCACTCTAAGAAATCTAGATCTATTTCTGAATCCAAACAAGCTGTTTGCTCAAAGTGTCTGAAATGTATCTTTAATGCTAATCATGATAAATGTTTCACAAAATCCCTGAAGAATGTAAATGCTCATGCAATGGTACAACCTGTTAAGTCTAGGATTCACACTAAGTCATCCATAGTGCAAATGAAGCAAATGAAACCAAAAGCCTCACCTAGATGGTTACCAACTGCTAAATCTTTGGAAACTAGGAATAAGGATAAGTCTCTCACTATGCATAAGATGCCTAACAATCCTAGACCTTGCCATAAGTGGATACCATCTAGTAGAATTTTTAAGGATGCTAAACTTAGGTGGATACCTACAGGAAAGATGTTTACCAATAGCATTCTCAATGTTGACCGTGAAACCCCAAAGGGTTTGGATACTGATGTCACTAACCATAATATATGCAATCAAGTTTGTAATATTAGTGCAGGTAGTCCTTACTCAGTTGCAGATACTTCGATCCTTCAATACATGGACTGGCTTAAAGTATGGATAACAAAAGGATTGATATCTCATAATTCACGGGTTCTAGTTACTCAACATTGATATTCAATCGATTATGACGTCTGTTCACATCAGTTCAGGCCTCGTTCTTCAACACAATGGTGTCTGCAGATAACACTTTAGGCCCCGTTCTTCAAAGAAAAGAAAAGTGTACGCTCTTCTGTGCGCTTTATCTTCAGCTAAAGAAAAATTCTCTCATGAATGGCCATACTCATCTACATTCTTCATCAACAAGCTTCATGTTTTTCCACGCTCATTCAATCATCAAGTGGATCTATGTTCATTGGTGTATACTCTTATTCACTTGTTAAATCAAAAATGGCAACTTCGGATGCAATTTTTGAGGGGGAGAAGAGTGAATATACTACATGATGATGGATGTTTGAATAATGGTTATACGACTTAATTTTTGATGATGATGAGTGTATATTCTTTTTGATGAAGAGTGAATATACTAAGGATAACTGGGATTCATTGTTTTGATTTTTGATAACTCTCCTCTTTTTGATGAAGAGTGAATATACTAAGGATAATTGGGAATCAATGTTTGGGATTTATTGTTTTTCAAAGATATGTTTGATGAGTACTTTCAACCTTCGACGAATGTTGATCATCTAGCTTCTGAAGCTCATGCTCCGGTTTCTATTGATTCAACTGGTTCACCATCTAAGAAGTACTTATTGGAATTCTCAAGAAACATTATCTCTAGTTATTTCACAAGGCGTTTATAATGACTATCATGATATTGTAAGTTGCACTATTGAATAATGATCCGCTCTTTGGTATTCCTTTGCCAAATCTTTACGGATTATTGTTCCTCTCATTGTGCACGCTATAAATCAACCACATGAACATTAAGGAAAATGACTACCTCATTCGCTCGAAGACATTTGTGGTGAATCTTCCAGATCAGTCTCTACATGTATACCTTTAGGAAGAATGCATTAATGTCGAGAAATCATTTGTTCCGGTTCATTCAGTGGATCGACGTACATCCGGTTGTACGTTCATTCACGTGTTGGGCATTTGACACAAGCTGATTACTTCGGAGTTAATCAATTATCACTTATTTGGGATTGAAGTTAAATTTCAAAGGCGTGTTCTTATTTGATAACTTGCACGGGTCTAAGAATTTTAAGTTGAAGACTTGGTTTATCTAGTTACCAGCTGTCAGGATGGATGGTTGAAGATCTGGTTAACTATCACTTTAAGGAGTTACGTAGTTTTACTCAGTGACACACGAATATGACGTTGTGGATAATCGCAAGAGGTGTTAAAGTCTCATACTTTGGTTGAGTATTGAGTACTTAGAGATTTGCTTGAAGCATAAATTCTCGACACTGTTCTTCCAACATTAGTGCAAGCTTAAGATGCAAATGCAGGGAATTCTTCTTCAGTTTCAAGTTTGGTATATCTGGTATTCTTCATCAGTGGTCACTTCAAATTGTCTACATATGGGTTGATAAAGATAGTCAGAGAGAGTTTCCGTTGCAGTTGATTCTCACAGGATTTATTTGGGCTATTTGAGTTCTTCTCACAAGATTTCGAGTTTTTGGGTATATTATGTTTTACTGAATCTGAGGTATCAAAACCAGCAAGGGGGAAGGAGACATATATCTAAAAGCACAACGAGTACACATGATGAACTTAACACTTCTACCTGATTGAAGTTATCCCGGAAAGACAATGGTCATAACCGTAGAGAAACTCAGTGTTTAACTCGTAGCCTTTAGTGTATTATTCCAACTAATTGGAGGAAATGGTCTCTGGAGACTTTTGGTATGTGTTACTTCAGCGTTCAGTTAGAAGAAATGTGAGAAGAATAGTTGGTTCGTGAGATGATATTGCATATCGACATCTTATATATGATTTATGATAAAGTGCTTCCGGTTAGTGCTTCATGTATACAATGTAATGATGATTCTGATGAGATCGCAACGATCAGGGGAGATATATGTGTACATCAGGGTCGGACAACATATTCACATGATCATGCTTAATCAATCATTCTAGAGTTGACATCCGCATATGAGATCAGTGATTCAACCAGTTAGTGTGATGTTGTTGTCTCTACTCTGGTTGGGTACTTGTGTACATTATTGGCTGATTGGTTATATGGAAGATAACTGGAATGCATTTGGTAAAATGAAGATGTTGATGTATTGTTCCCCTGCATTATACAACTGGTCAATCTAAAAGAGTAATGTGTACATCGGGGACGCACAACAGGTTCATGTGATCGGTCTTCATCAGTTATTCCGGATTTGATAACCGCTAAGACGATCAATGTCTTAACTTGTTACCTCGGTGTTCTCATGTTCTTCGGGGTGCTGAGCTTCATTAAATGAGACTGTTTCTCTTCTCATTCTTCTTCTTGGGAAAATGGTCTTTATTCGAAGATTGACGGTATGAGGGGAAGCTACCAAAGTCTCACTTTCTGCAGGCTCAATTTCTGACATCCATTCAAGAGTCTCAAAATCTTTGGTGGTGGAAGTTTAAGATATGACGAATTCTATCTTCTACGACGTGCTGTTCGATATCCTTATCTCGGTACTCGTATCATCATCTTCTTAAATTATATCATCTACTTCATCTTTGTATATATTTTTCAGAAAAACCAAATACAAAAATATAAAACCAACAAAAAGAAAATAGAAAAATATAAAATCAAAAAAAAAAAACCCCATAAAAATCAGAAAATTTGAAAAAGTCAAAAAAAATATGTTTTCTCAAGACATGTCTTCTGGTATCGATAACATCTACGGTCTTAGAAATGTCATTCAATAATGGCACGGGACTTTAGATGAAGTTCGAGCAGGAGGTGTAAATACTTCTTTCTGAACATGTCTCAAAATATGGCTTACAGTTACTTCTGACTGTGACCCGCGCTTAAACAATGGCTTGCTATTATTTCTGATAGCAACCCGCTCTTGTAAAGAAAGGAAAGTGCTACGCTAAACAATTTTCAAATATTTCGTGCACTTATCCTAAAACAATTTGAGGAAAGTATGTCGAAGGACTGCTGTTCCTACACAAATGTTTTTCCGTCTATAATTCTTCAGAAAAATATTTGTTGTTTTCTAAAATGGTGGAAAGGGAGTTGCTTGAAAATTAATCAGTTTCAGAGTTTTTAGTAAAAATTGAAAACTCAATCAATGACTTCAGCGCTTTTAAACCTTTTCAGAAAAATGAGTCATTGATTGAGGGGGAGAATGTTTTCAAATCTATATCATCTAACGAGCTTTCTTAATTATCCTACGTGCTTAATTAAAAATGATATTTGCCTGTGTCGAAGGACTAGGAATTTAGGATATGATTGTTAGGTTTAGATGATTAGAGTTTGAGAAACACATAAACCCCATGCCTTATATGAACTGATTGATATGTTGAATTGACTTGAATTAGTCGATTGTTGTTTGGGTGATGTCGACCACCATATATCTGTATGTGTGTTCACTAACGTATGCAGGTATATTGGTATAAAAGAATGTTCCCGATCCGGATCCCACAATTGAAGATGATTGGATGCCGAAAGGAAAGGGTAACTATTTCTTGGGTTGACAGATGAAGAAACGGAGCTTAATTGGACTTCTATGGAGAGTTGGCATAAATGCAACGTAAGAGGTCTCACTGCATCAGCAGATGGTTTTCTTCTAATTGAGTGAAGAAACGGAGCTTAATTTGACCTCAGTTGGCATTCAAAATGCAACATAAGAAGAAGTCTCACTGCATCAGCAGACGGTTTTTCTTCCAAACCCTACAGCAACAACAACAGAAGCTTCTCAACCACCTAACGTATCTTTGTGCAGGATACCATTTTTAAACAATTTTAAATAATTTGATTAAATTGTTTTGAAAATGGAAAATATTGTTTTGAAAATATATTGGACTAATTTTTTGAAAATCACTGGACTTCTTGTTATCAAAACCTAAGTCACTCAATTATTGACTTCTGTCATGGATTGAGGGGGAGAGTGATTTAAAATAAAATATTTTCAAACGATATTTCTTTACAAAAAGTCCGGTTGTACGAAATTAGGTGGTGATCTAAAGATTTAATGTTATGTCATGGTATGACTTTTCTTTTGAATCAAGGTCTTTCAAAATGAAATTTTTTCTGTTCTTGTTTGATTTTGAAATTGTTTTGTTTTACTCAAAAGATCTCTTAAAAACAATCATACCTGACACTAACAATCTTTAATGTCTAACTATGTTCCTTATTAATCATTTTTCAAAATTAAATCTTGCCACGGCTCTCCCTAAAATTTTTCTAAATGATTTAAATCAGACGGGATCACAAATCTCAAATGGTTTGATATTTTTGATCAAGGGAGAGATAGTGATTTAAATCTCTTATCTGTTTTATTGGAAATGGTTTTAGTCCTTCAAAGGCACTCCTGCCTCCATGTGCCAAACGATTTGAAATACAAAATGCACATGTTGAGGAGGAGGATTTATCCTAAAACTAGATGAGTTTTTAAACCAGGCCACATATTCTCCCATGTTTTCTAAACAATATTAAATCACTTGGGATCCAAAATCTCAAAGGGTTTGATATCTTTGATCGGGGGAGAATTTGTGATTTAATAATGAAATTTGATAAATGATGATCGATTTGATGAAATTGTGCAGGCTGCTCTCTCATATGTGCTAAACGCTTTCGAATCTCGAAGCATATATTGAGGGGGAGCATTTTAAAAGAAAAGAAACTATCGAGGTGCAAATGCTTTTATGTTTTAACATAATGTACCTTGATTGAGTTTTCAAATGGTTTCTTAAATGACTTTTGTAATCGTGGATGTGCTTCAAATGAACTCTTGCCTCTATGTGATAAAAAATGATTTCAAATATCCTATGCACATATTGAGGGGGAGAATTTACCAAAGAAAATCAAATGGCCTTTTCCATGGAAATTGTGATCAAGAAATTATTTCAAAGAACTCTTGCCTCCATGTGCTAAACAATTATAAAATCATATGCACATGTTGAGGGGGAGCATTTCTAAATGATCAAAACTATTAAGGTACAAAATGCTTTGATTTTATATCACATGTACCTTGATTGATTTTCCAAATGATTTTTCAATTGGTTTCGAGAAGGAAAGAACAATACCAAAAGACTGACCAATTTACTTTATGCATGGTGTTATAAGGATGGTTAAGTTAGGTATTTGTTCCCACGATCCACCAGAACCGGAGGGATCTACCCAGGGATAATCCACTAGATAGTGTAGAGTCCTTAGGTATGATGAAAAAAGGAGAAAAGTGAGATATGGGAAGAGTGCGGACTGAGACAGAGCTAGTACTGGAATTAACCCAACAAGGTTCTAGTAATGAAGTCTCGGTAAGCACTGAAGGGGTTGAAGAATGAAAAAGAACTGAATGTGAAAGAGGGTGAAAAGAAATAGCCCTCCATCAATTCAACCTTAGGGCAGTAACCGGGTTCAATACATATGCTACTGGTGTTTACCAAGGTAACGCCGGTATTGAAGACAAGACGTCATGGACCCAGTGACGCACTACACTACAACTTCCCAAACCACTCAAGTTCCTCTTAAAAGGGCTTGTTTCATTCTCACGGGGAACCTACATAATCTATCGACTTTCTCTTAGAGATTGTTGATATTGAAGAAGGAGACCCTCTCCCTAGTCTCCGACACAGGAACCAAATGTGCACTTTTGAGTCTAGAGCCAAGAGATCATCCACAATATCTCATTAGGACACAAAATTAATGAAAACTTGCTGTTTCACACAATGTGGAAAGTAAGAATATATTGAGAGTCCTACGCATTATCCTTGTGGTTTTGCCAGAACATTTGAGTGGTATGTAAAAGTATTCACAATGAAGATGGAAATCCTTCTAGAGCCAACATCAAACAAGCTCTTGGTGGGTGACATGTGAGATCTTCTCGTAAGATCAAGCTTGTGACAACTGGATAGAAACGATGGGGAGATTCAAACCTGAATCAACCTTGGTCCAGGTATGGAATTGACGAATACTTTTGGAAAAACCGTTCGATGTGCAAACCTTCTTTTCTATAGCACGTCGAATGTGTACTTATGTTTTCAAATTCAAAAAGTATCTCTGATTGAAAAATACTTTTAGAAAAACCGTTCGATGTGCGAATCTCTTCTTTTCACTAGCACGTCGAATGTGTACTCATTCTCTAATACAAAAAGTATTTTGTTTGAAAATTGATATTTCTCATAAAAGCTTCGTCGTATTGCAAAACTCTTTCTTCAAGCAATACGCGATTGTTTTTCAAATCATTTTTCATCAATCAGTGAATCTCAATTTGCTGGTTCACTCACTCCGTGTTGTCTTCTTTGAGACGTTCCGATTTGAGAACGGCTAGAGCAGCTGCGAAACCCGGTCAAGGAGATTCTTAGGAATCCTACCTGATCACAGGCAGTACTTATACTGATCAACGAGGAACCGTGGGCCGTGTACCTCAATTCAACGAAAGTGATCAAAGACACTTTCGTGTGTTTTATTGCTAACTGTTGTTTGTAGATACATTTGGACGGTTGCAGCTGATCAGAATTGAGCGGTCAATCCAAAGCCGCATGCTCACAGCATCCACACTTAATTGAAGAAATCATGACTGGTGCATATCTACATAACCTGGTTCTGATATTTTTATACTATGCTTCTGCTACGCTGCTACAAATATCATGAACCAGTAAAGCTTCCGCTACTCTGATGGAAAGATGTCATGATCCAGAATGTGTGAGCATGTCGGTCCGAAAGTCACAACTTCACATGATGGCAACACAATAAAGGGTGATCCAGAGATTTACTGTGGCTGATGATCTCAATTAAAGTTCGAAGATCATCAATGATGTGGATCAGTATAAAGGCCTCCACTTAAAGTACAAAGTTATCAGACTTTAAAGAATCACTGCAAAAGCACAAAGATGCAGATGTTGAAGAATTAATGTCTACGAGCTCAAGACTGAAGATTAAATAGAATGCTAGGATTCGAAATGTAAAATATGGGGTGACCTCCCTTAGGGGGAGATTGTTAGGAATTAGAAATTCCATAGTGAAGAGTCGGTCACCCCAAATATAATCTAGCATAAGTTAGCTCGTAGACATATCATTATTTACTGTTTTATTAGTTAGTTATTTAGTTTAGAGCAACACCGTGGAGGAAGGACGGGTCTTTACCCACTGTATGCCTGATCCACAGTCCGAAGGAGGACGTTTAGTTTGTAACTATATATACCCTCTACCTCCCAAGGTAGAGGGTTGGACCTTTCATTCATCTTAATCTAACCTTCTATGTTTTCTTTCACTTTCTCTCTCTAGAAAGGCTCCCACTTTCTCTCTCTAAAACCTCTAAATAATTCGACCATATTATTGTTTGTTATGTGTTTATGAAATCCAATATCTTACAAGAACAACAGTGGTACGTTATCGAGTCCTTCACAGATCTTAGCAATCTGTCGAGAACATTTATAAGAGGTTCACAATTGTGATCCTCAGTGATTGAATGGAAACTCCTGCCAGGGTCAACTTCAAACAGCCCTGACAGCAGGTCACTTCAGTAACTCCCCGTGGATTACGCTTAGTGGTCTCAAACGGTCTACAGTCGTGGGCTAATACTGCGGTATACCTCAGCGACTCATCTGAACCGTAGGTGTACTTCGGTACATCGCGTTATCTCACTTGTGGGACTCCGGTTCAGGAACGGCCTTTGTGAGAATTAGAGTTGTGTTTTCACACTATGTTGTTAACACTCTCGAAGTTCAAACTTGTAAGTGCTGGAATTCGCTTATTACTAACCTTTCTTATGTTTTCTTCTTATGGAAGCTCTGGAGCGGATTGATCGTGCAGATTCTCCACATGCTCATACCAACTACGCCATCAAAGAAGTTCTCATAATCAAAGGCAACACAAAGTCAGAATGATTCTTCATCAAAGTTAAAGAATCTACAAAGTTTAAAGACTAAGAGAACTTCACCAGTACTGAAATCCAACGTTAAAGAGCGTGTGAGCATGTTGGAGAAAGACGTGGAGACACTGGAGCAGCGAAGCGGACCTGATGCAGATTTCCACAACATACTATCACTTTCACCACAAAGAACAAAGAACTAAAGAACAAAGTAAATGATGACGTCAAAGCATAATACTTCAAAGGAAACAATTTCTCTACACTGGGGAGATTGTTCGAATCAAGACACTTCTTCTCACAAGAAAGAAGAATGTCAGAAGACGTCAAAGCTACTATTACATCAGCACCTACATCGTTATCACTCATTCATCACCAACACTTAGGGGGAGATTGTTGGAATCACTCCTAAACATTAATTCAAGTGTTAGTGATTCATATGTAATAGTTAGCTTAATATGGCCTTTATGTTTGTTATTAAGCTTAGGCTTATGTAGAAGGCCCATAAGAGCCCAATAAGTAAAAGGATGAGAACTTGGAGTGTTGCCCTAGTTCCCTCCTATAAATAGTCTTGTAATACCCTCACTTGAGGGTTGGTTGTTCAATTCATTCACTCTTTCACTTCTACGCATAACCTTTCCTCATTTATACGTGTGTGTGTGTGTTTGTGTTTGTATTTGTGCAACCGATCATCTATCTCTTCTCTATTTCTTATATTGATGCTTGTGTTACTAATATGGCGACCTAACAATGTATATATTTGCCCAATATGTAAACACTAGTTGTTGTACATATGTATTACTAAATCATAAAATCACTTATACTTGTTTTAGTGTTTTATGTGAAAACGTAAGCATGTTAGAAAACTATTGGCTCAAACCATTTACGTATTTTATTTGTTTCGTTAAAATGATTTTACGTTTGTTATCGACAAAACATTAGAAGATCGTAAAATATAAATAAACGTTTTTACAGCCTATTTGTATTAACAGAAGTAAATAATTGCTCCTCGGATTGGAAGTGTGCAGTTCCCTTAGGATTGGCAGCATAGCTTCATTTCAGTACCAACGCAAGTGATAGACACACGTTGGCCTCACCTTAGGTTTGATCCCATGACCAAGTTCTGGCGTGAGAGTAAGTAAAATGTATGAGCTGAAAGGCTAAACAATAAATGTGAGAGTAAATGTGTGTGGAATCAATTGGTTTGACAATAAATGAGGTTGGGGTATTTTTACTATCTCAACCACTATACCTGACAGCATGAGGATGGAGCGAGTCAGGCTATGCCTAGCCTAGGTGCTTGGCGTCAGGTCACGTGAGGGACACTATCTCATAATATCCGGTATAGGCGGCACTAGTACGGTTCTTGGAACGGACTGCTTAATAAAGAAGCTTCCCTGGATAAAAGGGGGTTTTCTTTAAGGTCCTTCGGCACATGTACTTCGGACACGTGCAGCATCCGTCTCCCGGCATGTGTCCTTCGAACATATACGTCAAACTCAAGCATAAGGAACATGCACACGGTACTCTTAGCTGTTACAAGACGCGCCTTGTAACAAATGGTCACAATCAATAGCACACGATTGATATGATGTTGATGAGACAATTAGCCCATTGGTCAAGTCGGCTATTATTTGCACGGTTGTCGGTCTTAAAGTTTCTCGAGATTGGCATGTTAATCATCTTGATGTCAAGAATGCAATTTCACGTGGCCATTTATTTGAGACTGTCTATATGTATTTGGGACCCGCAATGTCTTGATAATGACATCTTCATCGAAAGCTTGCCTTCTATCTTATTTGATGAGTCTCGTGTTAGTTTAAAAGTTCTCCCTACCTCTTTAACCAGAAGGGAAAGGCACTATTAGATAGAGCTGATGTTTTAAGGGGTTTGGGAGGATGAGTAAAAACCTCCCGTGTATTGCCATCCCGCAAATTGAGGCCTAATTACTATTTTGAACTTCGAATATTTCGGCTCTCACAAAAAACCATTCAGGCTCCGCCAGTAGTTGTTAGCAGATTATTATCAGGCCCACTTAATAATAGAGAGACATGAAGTGAAAGATGAGAAAAAGCTAAAGAAATAGTAGCACAGATCGAGCGTGACCTTGGAAATGAATTGCAAACATATAACAAGTGGATGGACTTCCAATCATCGAAAATGATAGATACCATGCAAAAATCAATAAATTATATAAATTCTTAGTCCTGCAGAAAAGCAATTTGTCACTGTTACAAAACGATAATTCCAAAACAAACCATTTGAAATCATGTTTGAACCATTAAATTCTTATCAACTTTCTTTTGTTGTTATCAATAAAATAATACTAAAACTAATTTACTTCTAGTGTGTTATATAAAAGTTCTTGTCATCTAATAAATCTTGAGTACGCTACATTTGGTGCATGCGTATATGTTGTTGTATTTTCTTTTGATATTTTATAACTGAACCAGTTGTATTTCTTAAATAATTTTAAATAGTTCCATTTATGATAATTAATTGTATGAAAGAAGAGAATTTCCGCGTTTGGTGAAGGTTTTCGGTTTTACCAACGAAGAATGCTTCAAACGAAAGGGACGCTAGGAATAAATGTCTTTTTATACAACTCTTGAAACCTTCTTTGACACTAATATTTTGCTTACTTTAATAAATATATAAAACGAAAAGACATACAGACTGGCTAAAGCTAGCTGGAATTAGATAAATAAATACTCGTATTAATCAACGCTGACTTAATATATGACATACCAGACTATCTTATTAGCAGCGTATAAAGATATTTCAAAATTATTGTTGCCAATTTGTTTATGAGAAACTATGTTCTTCTAAAAGTAACGTCTAAAATGTGAGTAAGTTGTAACAAAAACAACTACATATGTATGAACATAAAAACTAATTTTTTTGGTAACAGTCTCTGACTTGTTGACAACTAATCCAAAGGGTTTCATATCAAGATTTTAAGCATATGACAGAAATTGAACTTGAGAACTATCTATACTACTTCAGTTTAGGACTTTCTAAATAAAGAAATCTTATGGCTCGTTTAGTTTGTTGTCAGGAATGACAATGGGTATCGGATTTGGAATGAGGTGGAATGATAATGGGTATGAAAAAGTGTATCATTACGATTGTTTATGTTTGGTTGATAAAATATGGTATGAAAAAGTGTATAGATATTTTAATTTTGTAGTGGAAAAAAGAGGGGTCCACGGGAATGGATTTCATAGACACCAAATTGGTATGTAATGAATCTATGACTATGATATACCCATTTCATTACCGGACCCACAAAACAAAACAAAACAAACACCGACTATGACTTTGAAAGTCATAGTCTCATTCCCATTAATGCAAACCAAATGGGAAAAATTTTAAGACAAAAAACATATTTTTAATAAGAAATTAATAAGCCATTAGTTAATGTTATTCACTATGTAGCTTCCATGACAATTTTCATAAATAAAAAGTAACATCCCTTCATACACTTTGTAACAACCTTCAAATATTCATACAATCCATTAATACAGTCAAATATTTATACGAACCATTAAGTGTCGACTTGTAACAACCCAAACCTCAATGGTATATAAGACAACCTAAAAACTCAAACACCAATATGAAACATGCTCTCTTCTTTTTCCGAGCCTAGATAAAAACACACAAAAAAAACCCAGATAAATCTACTCTCATCTTGGTGTTCGGTTACCTACAGTAGAATTAAATAAGCTTTGCTTCTTGGATTATAGCAATAGAATGACAACTATTATTTGGATATGAAATAGTTTGCATTGCTATTGCTTATAGTTATTTTAATTAAAAGTTTACATTCATACGTAAAGTTACTATAAGAAAAAACGTACAAAAAAAAATATTTGCTCGCCATAAAATTACGCATCGGGTACCCGCCGCCGCATTGCGCGGGTACACTTCTAGTTATATTTTAATGATAACAGTCACGGGTCTTTTAGCAACTGAACCACCCTTGAGTGTTTACGTAAAAACGAGTTTGCTAAAGTCATTATTGGTTTATCACATTAATGTTTGCTTAATTGCTTATGCAGAGATGTTTTCAGTTTTTGTAAATCCGTGTATTAAAAGAGCATATGCTTGGAGAAAGGATTGCTTCATTGCTTATAATGGATATTGAGTTTATCTTCGACCGATAGAACAATTTAAAATTGTTTAAACCTCATAAGAGAGCTATTCAATTGTTAGAAGATTAAGATGATTATCAACACGTTTAGGTAATAATCTTGAATTAAACAAAAACTAGTTGTATCAAAAGATAAACCCCAAAGGGCAGTTGTTAGCATCAGTAAGTATTGGCATGGCAACTTACTAGGATCTCATGAAAACATTATGACATGAGAAGCATCTCATGGCAACATGCTTTCTGTGTATCGGACTAGGGAGCAAGAAAGGAAAGATATCAGGTTCTATTGGGCCAGCAAGTTGGTTGTGGATTGGGCTTGATGTTTTGGGTTCGGAAAGAGGGTGTAAACAATTAGACATGTTTGTTCAAAAATAACAATTATACATGCAATTTGTAAAAGAATTTGAAAAATTATTTATCATATATCTCGTCACTTTCTTTTTTTTTTTAGAAAGGCAAATTTTACAATATATACCACCTATCTCACATGTCTCCAACGAGACTTGATCCTACAACCTCTAGGTTGATTGGTCACTCACAAGCCGTTGGGCTAAGAAATCTCGTCACTTCATATAGCATACAAAATAACCCTCGTATTTTAAATCCCACTCCTGAGCCATCTGCTTCATTTCCAGCATCGACTAGTTTGTCAACATACCAATAATATGCACCAAGTTACTTTTATATTGTTTTCGTATCACTCTCAATTTGATATTGTGTGGAATGTGGATCCTGTTTGTGTTTGGAAACATGTATTTAGAAACTATTAGGGTGCGTCTAGATGAAAGATTTTTTTTTTTTTTTTTGCCCTTTTTCATTTTTTTCTTTTTTACAAAATGTGTTGTACAAAATAAAGAAAACAAAAATTGCATTCAAATCAAAATTTTCCTAACAAATTCTTTGCAAAACATGAAACATATTTTTCCCAACTTAAAAATAGAAACTACAAAACACATTTTTTGTATTTTCTTTGTTTCCTTTGTAACACCTTTTTTTTCTTAAATAGAAAATAATGTCAAATGAACGCGTTTTTTACATTTTGTGAAAAAGTTAAACCTTTTATTTTTCTTAGAAAACTAAAGATGGAAAATTAAGAATTTTTTTTCAAACAAAACGCTCTCTTAGGAACGCTTAGATTAATGTTTGTTTGATCACGAACGTTTTACCAGTGAATTTTTATAGACACTCTACATTTGAAAGTTAATAAAGATAGCTTATAGTGTCAACTTGAATAATAAATACCAAACGTTTTGTTAGACTAAACAACTATTACTAACACGCTACTGCTGCTACTGCTTGTTGGTTGCAATTACAACTGGTTTTGTATAACATCGTCGTTACTATCTTATATACTTACATTTTAAAAAAAAAAATAAAAAAAGATGTTTAAATTACTAAGGGCCGTTTAGTTGGTTAAAAATTTTCTTGTTTTTCCGTTTTTAAATTACTAGAGAAGGAATTGGTTTTTCTTCTCTAGAGAATAGTTGAGAATTTTGAAAACTCGTTTAAATGGAATTATATTTTTCCATTTTTAAAAAATAAAAAGATGTTTAGATGAAGCACTTTTCAAATATTTTTTTCTTTTTCAAATCAACTTTTTTTCCATATTGGATCTTTGAATGTTTTCATCCATTTTATACGTTTTTTACGGTTTTATACGTTTTCATCTATTTTTTCCGTTTTTGTACGTTATCATTCGTTTTATTCATTTTTGTACATTTCATCCGATTTTATTATGTTTTACACGCTTTTAAACTTTTTTCATCCATTCTCGTCTGGTTTCTTCCGTTTTGTATGCTTTTGTATGTCTTTATACGTTTTCGTCCGTTTTTATACGTTTTCATGTGTTTTCGTCTATTCGTATACGTTTTCGACCGTTTTTTCTTATGTTTTCGTCTTTTTTTTTACGTTTTCTTCTATTTTTACGTCTTCGTCTGTTTTTTACGTTTTCGTCCGTTTTTTAGGTTTGCGTCTGCTTTTTTACTTTTCGGTCTGTTTTTTTACGCTTTAGTGCGTTTTTTACGTTTTCGTCCGTTTTTTAACGTTTTCATCTGTTTTCTTACATAAGATAACATTAAAAAACGTACAAAAACGTACAAAACTTAAGAAATCATATGAAAACGAACGAAAACGTAAAAACGGACAAAAACGTATATAAACGGATGAAACGTAAAATAACAGATGAAAACTTAAAAAAACGGACGAAAACGTAAAAACACATAGGAAAATGTAAAAAAACGGATGAAAACGTACAATAACAAATAAACACGTAAAATAACGGACGAAAACGTAAAAAACGGATGAAAACATAAAAATCGACGAAAACAAAAAAAAACGAATGAAAACGTAAAAAACGGATGAAAACGTAAAATAACAGACGAAAGCGTAAAAATCAGGCAAAAACGTAAAATAACAGACGAAAACGTATAAAACGGATGAAAACGTCAGAAAAACAGAAAAAAAAAACGTAAAAAAAAACAGACGAAAACATTAAAAAAATGAAAAAAATAATAATTAAAAAAAAATAGATGATAACGTAAAAAAATGGTAAAAACGTAAAATAACAGACGAAAACGTAAAATAACGGACGAAACAGTAAAAAATGATAAGAACGTAAAAAATGGACGAAAACGTAAAAAAACAGACGAAAACATAAAAACACGGACGAAAACGTAAAAAAGACAAAAACGCAAGAAAACGGACGACAACGTAAGGAAACGTAAAAACGGATGAAAACTGTTGATACAAATAAGTCATAAAAACGTTTATTTATATTTTACGATCTTCTAATGTTTTGTCGATAACAAACGTAAAATCATTTTAACGAAACAAATAAAATACGTAAAAGTTTTGAGCCAATAATTTACTAACACACTTTACTAAACATATTAAAACTATATCAAAACATGTTTAGTAAATAAGTTATATAAAACCAAAGACATTTTTATAAAACACTAACAAGTAATATTGTTTATATCTTATAAGAATGCATATGTATAACAACTAGTGTTTACATTTTATAGAAATGTATATGTACTTTGTATATGTTGTAATGAGTAAGTAGTGGGTAAAAACCAAAGTCCATAACCCATGACCCATGATCCATTGACTAGGTACAATGAATGTTGTTGGTAAAAACCAAAGTCCATAACCCATACATATGGAGCATGATCCATAACCCATGACCCATTACATGACATCATGCATGAAGTCGTGTTGGGTATTATCCATGATCCATGACCCAAAGTCCATGACCCATGACCCAAGATCCATAACCCAATGACTAGGTACATTGCATCTTGTTAGGTATCCATAATTCATTACCCATAACCCATAACCCATAACCCGGTTTGCAACCTGAAATTCGGACTAAACTGGCCTAGTAGCCGAATCTCAGGTTTTGCACTAGCCGGATCCCTCCGTAGGAACCGTGGGACAGTAGACAAGTTTTGTCTATAAATAGTGAGCCATTTCTCTCTTGCTCACTACCACTCTTAAATACACTATCTCCCAGTATTCTAAC
Organism: Chrysanthemum seticuspe; assembly: GCA_019973895.1. Lineage (NCBI taxonomy): Eukaryota > Viridiplantae > Streptophyta > Magnoliopsida > Asterales > Asteraceae > Chrysanthemum > Chrysanthemum seticuspe. Next base: position 282,332,958 of record BPTQ01000007.1, read on the forward strand.
ATTCCTAACCACTGATCCAAATGATCATTCTATGTAGTTTTATATTTGTGTGATTCTCTAGGTTCCTCTTAAAGGCGAGATCACCACCTCTTGAAGACGTGCAAGCTCAAGTCATGAGTTGCTAAGCTTCGTCATCATCAAGACCACTGAAGTGCATCTTGTTGATAGTTCTTTCCTCCCTCCATAGAAGTGTTGTGTTGAAGGCATTAGTGAAGGGTGCCGAAGGGTAGTGATTAGTGAAAGGTGCCAAGGGTGTACATTCGATATGGTGCATCGATGTACAAGTTAGATAGTTTGGGTTAAAGGATGTTGATATCCTTCTAGTGTTGTAACAAGGAGTGTGTCTCCTTTGGGGTAGTTGTGTTGTGGTGTAGTGTTGGGTAGTAGTTCCTCCTTTGTAATGGAACTCGGTATCTAGCCTTGTACCGGATAAAGTGTAGGTGACGTTATGATAGGGTTGGTTCTACCTCGTGGAAGAACTCGGTGTCTAGCCTTGTACCGGATAAAGAGTAGGCAACGTTGTGAAGGCTTCTTCGCCACATTAAGGAGCTTGTGTTGTGTAGTACATACAAACTCTCGAGTGGGGTACTCGGAGAGTGGAGTAGGGCAAGGAAGGTGTCCTTGTAGCTGAACCACTATAAATACTCGTGTAGTGGTTTTGTGTTCCTTTACTCTTTATCTTTTACTTTACTTACTTATATGCTTATCTATCAATATCCAACACATATACCAAATAGATTGACATAAGTCGATCTAAATATTTTAAAACAAAGTTTTAATCGGTAAAACTATTCAACCCCCTTCTAGTTTTCCACAATTGGCATCAGAGCTTCGTTACCAAGTTTCTTAGAGTATATTGTACTTTAAAAACTTGATACGATCCGTGTATGTTTGAAAACTACAAAGAAGCAAATCTTCTAAAAACAAAAGCTCGGTTTTAAGAATAACTTTTTTGGATAATAATTAGATGATAGTATTAATTATTATCTTTTCTTATATGTCACCTTGTAAGGCCGGAGGTCCTTTTCTACTTTTGGTAGATCCGGAAGCAGCCTCTCTACCTTAGGTAGGGTTATGGATGTCTACGTCTCAACCTCCCCCATACACCGTGGAAGACGGTATTGGGACCCATAACCCGTGGAAGATGGTATTGGGAGTTACTTTACTTTACTTTCTTATATGTCACCTTGTCTTGCAAAATGTACTAACTTCTCTTGTCATTTTGTTTAGCTAATCTAATAATAAGTAAACCATCAAGATTCTTTGCTAATAGGATAACTTTCCCTGAAAAGTTATCGAAACTTATCACCAAGTAGATCTCGAAAGAACTAGAGTTGTCCATTAATAAAACTCGTCAAATAGGGACACTAAAATTGCAATAGAGGTATGACTTTCATAAAAAATTATCTCTAAATAATTTTAGGCAATCATGTGTATGCTTGTATGTCACTAAATGGTAAATTATGTGTTTATATGTTTTTTTTTATCCAAGCATATTTATATGATATACGTGGCTTCATTAGAAAAACTTTGTGCTTATGTGTTGTTTATAACAAAATTCTAAAAATCAAATCTTTCTAATTACAAATAAAACAAAGCACAAATCTCGAAAATTCCTCCTTCCCCATAAAACTCCTCTGATCGTCAACTCTCACCAGCACACCCCATTTTTTCAAATCTTCCACTTTCAAAAACCTCACATTCAAAACTTCGTCTTCTTCATCATCTCACTTTGAGATATGAAAACCAAGAAAGATCTCCATCGTCATGGTTTACATCGCCCTCGTGATCATCATCATCTCGCTCATCGCTCTCGTGTATCACGTGATCAAATTCTCTCATAGAGACATGTACTTTGTCTTATTGATCTACATTTGTATCATCTATCCTCCTTTGTATTCCTTTAAGCATTGAAATGAAATATAATTAATGTCGTAGTTTATCTTGTTTCTTTCTCGCATAATGTGTTGTTATATCTTTTCTTTCGCACGTTTCAAACCCCAACATGTTTTGAAGTTATTAATGCATGCTTAAGAATTCACATTGGCTAAAACACATTCTTCTTTATAACATAAAAGTTGCAAAAATTGATTCTACTTCAAAACCAATTTCTGTCAAAATTGCAGATCCCCGGATCCCTGAGTTTTAACTAGCCGAATCCCTTTTAAAAGGGAACCGGCAGAATCGGTGGATCTGGTAACAGACACTCATGCAACATAAAAACCATTTCATAAAAACTTACCATAAAAGGAAAACCTTACTAAAATGTTAAAAATGAGTAAGTTAAATGTCATTGTTAATAAAAATAGAACAGAAAATAAAAACATTAGAAGAACGTAAAAACATTAGAAGATCATATCAATTCAACATAACTCAAAAGAATGATTAAAATACTTAGAAGTATCACCAACCATAAACATTCTCACTCTTGAAGTTTTACTATGTACTAAAATACTCATGTAAAATATTCATTACATGTTTATAGGTTTCATCATGTCTCATGAGTATGACTTCAATCATCAACTTACATATGTGTACGTTCCAAATATATCTCTTGAGCCTAACACACCTTGCAATCATGTTCGTGGTTTCAACAATCTTGAAACTCGTTACTTTCATGAAAGACGTGTTGTTGACTCACCTATAATCTTCCAAGAAGGTATCAACACTTCAAGTTGAACTCGTTCGTAATGAGGATCGTTCTCTCTCATTATGGTTTTGGATCAAAAACCAAAAGTTTGTTTTGACTCTTGAGCAATTTGCTCACATTCTCCGAATTCCAAATTATGGACAATGTGCTTTCACTGAAGATTGGTCCATTGATTCTCTCTTTAACTATCGTAAAGAAAACAATCCATATTTTTCATACATACCTTCTCCTCAAGAAATAACTTGATATCTATGCACTCGTCAATCCAATTACTCATATCCAAACATAATTTATACACGTGATCTCCGAGATGATCTCAAACCTCTCGCAGTCATTCTACGTGAAAATATTTGGAGTCTTACAGGAAATCATGAAATACTTCCCGCATGTTGTGCTCACATGATTTACTTTCTCCTAACTCAACAACCATACAATATTGCTTACTTCTTCGCAAGGCGAATTGTAAACCTCCAAGGCAACAAGGACAAACTAATTCCATATGGGAGGTTTCTAACACGCCTTTATCATCATGTCATGTACTATCACCCTCAATTTCAAAGCCCTCAATATATACTTGTGAACAAAATGATGGAACTCTTGAACACATCTCTCATCACTTCATTCTTCATTCCTGAATCTTCAACTACTTATAACCCACTTGACGATCAATCAAACGGAAACGCATGAGCAAAATAGTTTTCTTTTATAAAATCAATCATTAGGCTTTGTATTTTATTTACCTTTGTAACTTGATCATACCTATGAAATAAATCGTTTGTTGATCATTTGTTTTTTTTACATGCTACTCTTACCATGTCTTACTTGTATACATGTATAGTCACTCTGGAAGTCATTAGTTTCAGAATTAGACACCTAGAACAAAATATTGCATGCTCACTGTTAAGAAATCTGTCACAGATGCCGGATCCTTGGGCTATAACTAACCGGATCCCTTAAGTGAATGATCCGTGGGATCCGGGCAAACAGATGAGCTATTTTATCATCCTTGCATCAATCCAACCCTCCAGACCTTAATAGATCAGTTGGACTTGATACATTAGGATCACTTAAGTCTTCTTCAAGCTCAATTGATCTCAAATTCAGTCATATATAACTTAGGATCATGTTCAAGATACTTTTTGATTTATCATCACTTCAAAACTCACCATATTTCCGCTCCAATGTTCACACATTGTTCCTCTCATCTCAAAACACTTAGTTTGATATTTCTTTCAATTTTAGTAAATTGATTCTAGTCATCTTTATCTCAAAATGGGCTAAAAAGTAGTTTTTCATTTCTTGTGATTTTTAAGGAATTTTTCAAATTTTCTTTAAGTCACAATCTGATCTCTAGGATCATTTGACTCCACTTGACACCCTCAAAATTCTTAGTATCATCCTTGATCACCCATTGGTGTTCATAAAAAGTTAAAAAACCCATTTCTTTCCATAAAGGACATCATTAGCTACCCTCACTCATTACACTTGATCATTTAAGTCTCATATCATTTAAGACACCTTAAGAGACTAAAAACACTCAAGATACATAGGTACTAAACCTTACTAGAACCTCATCAATCCTTTTCTTGGCTCCTGAGAGCCGGACCACTGGATTTAGCCTAGCCGGATCCCTCGAGTGAGGGATTCGTGAGAACCGTCTGCACAGACTAATAAATCCTACTTGATATAATCATTTCAAACCCTCGTTGTTATCTAAACACTCCACATTGTCTTAAATGACTTCATAGATCAGTACAACTTTGAAGTTGACTCTTGTGCATGCAAATCATTGAAATTTGAAGGATTTTTGTGGTTTAATCTTTAACTTCACTTACCAAATCTTTCCCTTTATAAACCATTTGTGTTAGAAACTTCCAAATCACCATTCACACACTCATTCTCAGTAGCTAAAGCTTTCTTTTTAAACCTTTCCTTTCTACCATTTCACCATGAGGAAAGCTCCTAGTGTTAACTCATCAACCAAAGAACCTCCTAAGAAAATTGCTCGGGTTGTTCATGAAATCTCCTCAACCGAATCATCACCCGTCAAAGCCTCAAACACTAGAACTCCCTCAAAACCAACTCTACCAATCAAACCAACTCCCAAAAGGATTGTTCCCACAAGACAACCCTTGCCAAACACTACCACACCTCCTAAGCCTAACACCCCTACTTCCACCAAACCATCACCTCTAGTACCTAGAGCTATCTCTTTCACCACTCCATTCTCATCCTCACACCTTTACAACTTAGAGGACTTGCCACCTAGACCATCTCATCCACCACCATTGCCAACATTTTCCTCAATTGAGAAAATGGTGCCACAACAACCTCCTCACGAAAATTTTGGTGTTGAAACAACACTAGCACCCGTATCTTTTTCTCCATCACTCTCAAATGGTCCATTTTGGATTATGAGAAATCACCAAAATCAACAACCGGATCATATGGAAGTAGATACTTCTTTACCAGCACCATCAACACATATTCCACCATCTTCACCCTTAATTGAACAACCTCCAACCTCATCAAACGTGCCTCCACAAATCCCTCAATCTTTTGTGGAACATCCACCTTCCTCATCAAATCTTCCACCTCAAACCGCTCCATTCCTACCATCACTATTCCCTAGCCATGGCAATGATTGCTTTCATTATCAACATGTCGAAGGACTAGTCCATGAAGTACGTGATGATTTACGTTTCATGTTATATCACCTTCTCGAATGTTTTGATGAGGTCAACAAATCTACTCGTCCCTAGAACTTAGGAATACAATCACAATGGTGCTCTTCTCTAGTCTTAGGTACAACTTAGATTTGTTAGAAAATGTACCACATGCTTGTATCATTCTCTTAGTTTTAGAGATATGTGTATCATTTCTCTTGTTTTATTGAATGAAATTACATGTTGTATGCTATATATTTACGAGAATGTGTTTGGTGCTATAATACATAACTCATTTGGATCTTTACGTCACTTTTTACATCTACATTGCTGCCAATAGAATGCAGGTACATGGTTTCCTCAAATTAGCCTAGGGATCCGTGGGACACTCCTCTTTGCCCATGGATCAATTTGAGCAGCTTGAGTGGCTTCGATCTTGACTTTGCCATTTTCTTCATGTATTCACTCCTTTTCGTCCAAATGTGCATCATTTCAGCATTTTGTTTCCAAGAGACCTAAAAAGTGAAAAGGAACGAAATTAAGCAGTAACGGATACAAAAGTGGTCGATTAAGGGTTTAAATGACCCCTTAAAAGTGTACGTTTTAAATCCTTATCAAATATCCCTACATTTGGTATTTGCTTGTCCTCAAGCAAATGTGCTTTTGGCTAATCAATTTATAAGTTAGGGGGCATGAAGCATAGGTTTAAAATAATTCATAACAAGTAAAAGCACCGCAATAATCATAACAAGCGCGGAAATTATATACTAGCACCTCACAAGGGGTGTTTGGATTCTCTCATCTCTCGGGTTTATATGAAATATAATAAATGGAAATGAAAGTTAAACACTCGTTACCTGGCATAGTACATAGATTACCATAGGCTTGAGACTAGATCAAACCTCCACCGCTTTGGCGTAAGCACCTAGGAACACCTATCTAAGAGGTCTTTGCAAGGGTTGTAACGTTAAGCTTACGGTAGGGAAACAAAGGGTTTTGTTAGATAGGCGATTTAGTGGTGGCAAGTCAAATGTTACAAGCATGAAAAGCATGGCGTTGCTAAGCCAAGACTCGACTCACTAACTCTAGATAACTTGAAACAAACATATATAAATTTAAAGACATAAACATAAAGATAGATGTAGGATGGTAGCCCGTATTTTTTTTTGAACACACTCTTTTTTTTCGATTTTTTTTCATACATTTTTACTCTACCGTCCTCTACGATAACATCAAAATATAAAGGATTTATAGGATCATCCCTACACTTGAGTTTTTTATTTATCTAACACTAATTGACCCGATTTGAAAAGATCAAAACACTTGGAGTATTTAATTAAGTAGACAAAGGGAATTTGAATTTAACGTTCCTTCTCGTTACTTCATAAAATATTACTTTTACCCATGAGTCTCAATCATCCCAAAACTGTGTACAAAAGATATGACTCGACTTAGCAACCATGCAAGTAACTAGATAATTGAACTAAGGGTTTTAGTAATGATAACAATAATGCACTAAAGGTGAGTGCATACAAGGTAGGCTAAGGCGATTTGGGTGTACATTTGGGGGTGGATTGTAAACAATGCTCTTCATTGATATTCCGGAAAACCAAAACATCACGAGAACCGCGAAAAGGACAGGCTCTGAAGGGTTAACTAGGGGTATCGTGTACTAAAGATGAGTACATCGCAAGGGTGTGGGGTAATTACTCAACCGATGTGGAAGAAGTAATTATAATACAGGTTTCAAACAAGGGTTATCCTAATGCCTCTTATCACTTAGTTATTCCTAACTACACAAGTGTAGTCTCACTAGCGATCTCGGAATGCATCACAAAACAAGTTCTAGAATCTATTATACTACCGGTACACTCTATAAGCATTAAAGGTGAATTCTTTTATTCCTAAAGATCTAGGGGCGAATGTCACATTTTTTGGGGTGGAATTTGAGTGGTAAACGGTTTTTGTGCTAGTCATATAACTCCTATCCATGAGATGCTTTATTAAGACTAAAGTTTTTTAGCTCGTACATGTCATAAAAAAATTTAAATTTGGTGCTAAAATTTCCCTAACAAATATTTCTCATAGTTTATTACACAATGTACTAAGGAAGAGACAAATAATCAAGGATAAGCATAGTTTCTAAGTTCCCGTTTTATTCTCCCTCCCTACACTTAAACTGAACATTGTCCCCAATGTTCCCCGAAAGTATCAAAGTTATGATAAAGGAAGGTAAGTAAAAGAAAAAGAAACTAGTACTCCCTTGTTTAGCTCAGTAGGATCCGTGTGAAGTTTCGGTTAAATTCTTTCACAAGAAGAATTTATAAGTATTAAGCTCCATCTAATTTTGAGTTTCTTCTTCATGCCAAATATAACCTGCACACTTAAGAAAATAAACGAATCCTTCGCGTAAAATCAGCGGTAAAACTATATATGACACAACTAAACTAGGATATAATGCTTGTGGAATTGATGTTTGCAGATTTTTTGAAAAATTAAAGCCTGAGAATTTCCAAAAATTTAAAAATAGCACAGAAAACGAAAAAATTTTATAAGTTGTTTCTGCTTGACCTGACGTAGTCAGGCTTTAATCGTGACGCCGTCAGGTTGTCATGACAGAAACTGGTCTGCTGTGTTTTCCTGGAACAATTCTGGATAAATTACATCTTTAGAATCTGGAAAAATTCCTGCAAAGCATCCATTATGACTCGATACAAGCATTTGACTCTAACAAACATACATATACATCAATTTCACTAATTGTAATTCTCATGTTCACGTTCTTGAAAAACGTATGTAATCTTCCCTACACTTATCTTTTTGTAAAATACCTTTATATGTAATTAAGACGAGGTTAAAGACAAAATAAAGCTTTTTCACAAAATCAAACATGAGAATAAACAATAATGAAAAAGATATATGACACACAAACAAGCAAACAATTAAGCATGGGTTGCCTCCCATGAAGCGCTTTTCTTTATTTATGAGTCTTGTAGGTAGACTCGAAGTCGTGCTCCTACGTACCTATGTAAGTAAGTTTATCCTCAAGAATGTCATAGGGATCAAACTTATCATTTATCTTCCTATTGGTACGCTTAGTCCGGTATGCCTTTTCAAACCTTTCTCCATCGGGATCATAGATTGTCATCCTAATGTGCCATTCTCCATTTCCATCACTAGGTGGTCTATCCCAACTCCAATTATGCTTAGGCTTCTCACTCTCAACTTTTCACTTATTCATGTTAAGATTAATGGGCAAAGTTCCTAGGAACTCGGTCATCTTCCTAAACACTAAGGTATCCTCGAACGGGTTCACTTCAATGTCCCTAGCTAATTGTTGTTCATGGAAAGTTGAGTTACTTACGAAGGTCACTTCTAGATAGAAAGGTCGTTGAGGACCTACAAAATATCCATTAGTCCAAGGTCCATATCTAGATGACTTTCTATCCAACATGATCTCATAGGGTATTTCTACCTATTTGTAGCAGATATGCTTCTTGACATCGTAAATTGACCTAGCACTCCCTTCTCCTACCACTATCTTAGACATCTTACAATCACTTATGGCACTAGCGGTAGCTAAGAATCATCTTCCTACTAACAATGGGCATGTCGGGTCTTTATTCATGTCTAGCACATGGAAATCCGCCAAAAGAGTTAATCGACCTGCGTGCACTACCATGTCCTTAATTATCCCTACCGGATATGAAATACTATTGTCCACTAGACCTAATATGGTTTCCGTTGGTTCTATCTTACCTAAGTTAAGGCTTCTATGGAGGGAAAACGGAAGAAGATTGATGCTTGATCCTAAGTCGGCTAATGTGTCGAAAGATTTGGAGTTTCCAATTCTACACGGAAGAATGAATAGCCCGGGATCATCTAACTTCTTAGGTAACTTATTTTGCACAAACGCGGACCCACGTTCTCCTAATTTTAGTTCTTGCTCATATTTTTCTTTCAAAGCATTATAATAAGGCGCATGAGTCAAGACTTCAAGAACCGGTTTTTCTTGGTGGAGTTCCTTATACTCCTCTTCTAGATTAGGTTTGGTTCTTGGTTGACGGGTTTCTCAAGAGTTGAATGGACCATTGGTTCGGGTCCTTGGTACTTCATGAGGGATCGCTTGGAACCCCGTGTTGATGGCATTGACCGAGTGAACTTTTGGGTGTGAAGGGCATGGATATGCACTCTCCCAAGGTGAGCAAGAACATGAAGTCGATGAAATTGAATTCACTTTTGGGTTCTTTATAGTGTCACTCGGGAGTGCTCCAATCTCCCGGTCATCGAAGGCTTTTAAGAGGGCGTCGAGCTTGGTTGTCATCTCGCTTTGTGATTGCTTAAAATCGGCTTCAAGCTTAGTCAATCGAGCTTATTGAGATGACATGAACTTGGACACCATTGCCACGAGACTAGTAGAATTCCCGGTATTTGGAGGGTTGGACCTATTGGGTAGACTAGATGAGTTTTGGGGCGGGTTTGAATTTTGGATCCACCTAAGGTTAGGGTGATTTCTCCATGAGGGGTTGTAGGAATTTCCTAAGTTGTTTTGCTTGGGCTTGAAAGTGTACCACTTCACTCTCGCTCCATCGATACGCGTGGAGGCGTAGTCCACAAAAGCTTGTTCGGGGAGTCTTGTGTAATAACGAGTGTCGTGGGGACCACTACATAATTCACAAGGTAGAGTGATTTTATTCACTTGGTGTGAAGACTTAGGATTCTCGTAGGAGATCATTAGGAATTTGACTTGATCTTCAAGTTCGAGCATCCTACGATTGGAAGTTTTTGAGTCAATGGGAGGCAAGGAGATTGCCTTGACGGTTTTGGGCAACTCACGGGGGTCATTCCAACTTTCGTTGTCATAGAGGGCAAGGTCCTTTATTGTACCCCACGATTCTTCCGCGGTAAGTTCACTAAGTTTGCCACCGGCTGCTTGGTCGATGGTTTGCCTAGTTGAGAAGTTGACATGATCCTAAAAGATTTGGACTTGAAGCCAAAGATCAATGCCGTGATGAGAGACTTTGTGGAGCAAGTCTGTGAAAACGTAGAGGGGGGGGGGGTGAATACGTTTCCGTTTCAAACTTAAAACTTTTGTATCAAATATAGTATAAACCATTGCATTTGCTAATCTCGACGCGAGGATGCATTTAACGCATTACGGCATGTAAGGCCAACCCCTTAACATCTTATAAGATTCCGCAAGATTAATGGTTCATTATAAATCAAGTTTCACCATTATTAGTCCGGTTGCTTTTTCTTGATCAAGCGTGTCATAATATGTAAAGTGTTAAATATAGTTTATGACTATATGAAAGACCAAGTATGTATCACAAACATAGGCATCAACCACATAGAAAATAAACAATGTAATGCAAGAATAAAAGTAAAGCGATAAGTAAAAGGATAGACAAACCAACACGAGGATTTATAGTGGTTCGGCTACAAGGACACCTTCCTTGCCCTACTCCACTCCCCGAGTCACCTACTCGAGAGTTGCTTTACTAGATCAACAAAATCCATTCTTGGCGGAGAAAACCTTACACAACGTCGCTTACACTTTTTCCGGTACTAAGCTAAACACCGAGTTCTTCCATGAGGTAGTACCAAACCTATCACAACGTCGTCTACCCTTTATCCGGTACTAGGCTAGATACCGAGTTCCATTACAATGGAGGAACTACTACCCAACACTACACCAACAACTAACCCCAAAGGAGATCTACTCCTTATGACAATATCAACAAGGATGCAATATCCTTGTGACCCATTACTAATCTATCTTGTACATCGAATCACACCATATCGAATGTACACCTTAGGCACCTTTTACTAATGCCTTTGACTCGATCTCTAGGCACCCTTCACTAATGCCTTGTGACTTGACTTCTAGGCACCCGTTATGTTTTGTGGCCCAACATAACAAACCTTGTGTTTTATGGCACAAACACATAAACCATCTAGTCTAGTCATAGATGTACGACACATCCATGATACCTGTTATGTTTTGTGGCCCAACATAACAAACCTTGTGTTTTATGGCACAAACACATAAACCATCTAGTCTAGTCATAGATACAAGAATATGATACGAGACAATATCCAAGACAATGTGTCTAATGGATATGAAATCCTAAACTAAACATCAAGGATACAAAGCATGATGTAATTAGTCTTCTATGAATGAAGATGACAAGTTTCCCAAGCTTGTTGTAGAAGATCTTCATGTGCTTGTATCTTGTGATGGGTAATCACTTCAGTAGGTAAGGAATCAAGATCTCTAAGCTTACTTTGGAGGATCACTTTGGGAGTATGCTTACAACAAATGAGAGTTAGAAGCATTATGATCATATGAGATGAGGGTGGTTTACATGTTTCCTAATGATCTAAATATCCTAGAAATGGTGGAGAGAAACTATGTGTGAAGGTGTGAAGAAATGGTAAGAAGTGGCTTGCTATTTATAGGCAAAAAGACCAAAACCATGTTCTGCCCCAAGGATCCCTTCTGGAGGGATCCGACGCTTGTAATTCCAGGGATCCGTGGGCACATTGAGGGATCCGTAGGATGCTCCCTTTTGCCCATGGGTTTTGGGTCATGGGTCATGGGTTATGGGTTGGTCCATGGGTATTTCATTAGATACAATGTATCTAATAGATGCAATGCATCTAGTCAAATGGGTATGGGTCATGGGTCATGGGTTTTACCCAACACATTTACTTATGTTTACTTAAGTGTTTTATAAACTATTTAACTAAACATGTTTAATGGTTTGTTAGGGGTTTGATCATAACGCAACATAACAAACATGTACGAACCTGTGTTGTAGCATACAAGGACTTGAGCCGTCGAGAGGTGTTGAGAGTATGTTGAGACAAAATATAATTACAAGTAACTTATACATTTTAGGTTATGTATTACAAGTTACATGTTTTTCATCAACAAAACAAATGAGAATGTATAGATTAAATATCGTAATATTTGCACTAACAAAGTCCTTGAATCGAGTCCACGCCTCATAGAGAGTTTCGCCTTGACGTTGTTGGAACATCAAGATATCATTCCTAAGCTTAGTAGTTCTCCCCGGTGGAAAAAATTGGGCGAGGAAATGAGTGGTGAGATCATCCCAACTTGAGATGGATTCGGCGGGAAGTCGCTCAAGCCAATTACTAGCTTGGTCCCGTAGAGAGAATTGGAAGAGACGCAACCGCGTGGTCTCCCGTGTGGTAGCATCAAGGTCGATGGAATCAACAATTTTAAGGAAGTCCCTGAGATGCTGATTAGGATCTTCGGAATGAAGTCCATGGAATGCACATCCGTTTTGCACCAACCGGATGGTGTCGGATCATCCGGTCGTAGTTTGAGCTTGATCGGGGAGCTCAATGGTGTTCCTATAGCCTTGGTGGCTCGGTCTAGAGTATTCACCAAAAGTACGACCTCTTGGAGGGTCAATTGGTGGTGGGTCGATAGGAAGTGGTTGATGTGGTGGTGGGTTATCACCTTCCATGATGAAAAGTGATGGGATTACTAACAAAGTCACGAAGAAGGGGGATAGACTACAAGGAAGCTAAAAATGAGAAAAAAATATTACTTGATAGGAATCAAGCAAGGGAACCTAAACGAGTGTTAGGAATTAGATAATTCCAGTATTGAAGAGTCGGTCACCCCAATTATTATCTAGCATAAGTTAGCTCGTAGACTTGTCGTTATTTACGTTTTTATGTAGTTAATTAGTTAGTTAGTAGCGTAAAATAGTTTAGTGCAACACCGTGGAGGAAGGACGGGTCTTTACCCATTGTATCCCTGATCCACAGGCCGTCAGGAGGTCGTTTAGTCTGTAACCTATAAATACCCTCTACCTTGCAAGGTAGAGGGTTGGATGTTCTTTGATAATCTAATATTCTACAAGTTTCTCTTACTAGAATATCCCACTTTCACTCTTTCTAAAATCATCTACATACTCATTGTGTTAATGTTATGATATGTAAGTGAAATCCAATATCTAACAATTGGTATCAGAGCCAGGTTGGATCATATCTTGCACATCTTTGGATTTCTAGTGGTTTTTAGGTGGTTTTTGAGTTTGAAAAAGTTTAGTGGTTTTTGCATCATTTGGGTGATTTCTTGTGTTAATGTTTGGATTTTGATAGTACTTTTATGTTTAGAATCATTACAAGTGTTTAGGTTTTCATTTGGTAAGCTTGAATCACCGTGGTTGGGTAGTTCTTGGATTGAAAAGTGATGTTTTTGTGGTTTTCTTGCTAGCGACTTGACATTCGGACTTTATTCTTCGTAGCGACTTGGTTTGCAAATTCGTAGCGAGTTACAGTTTTAAAGCTAGCGACTTAGATCTAGCGATTAACAGTACAAGTAGTGGACTCTCCACTACGGGTAGCGACTTGGTGATAGCGACTTGATCTGTAGCGAGTTGCTATTTAGCGAGTTGTATTTTTAGCGACTTGATTAGCGAATTGCTGCCAAAATTTTGCTAGCGACTTAATGCTTAACGAGTTACTACTTAGCGACTTGCAATTGTTCAGCGAATTGGTGATATAGCGAATTAGGTGTTAGCGACTAGAGGATTAGCGACTTGCACTTAGCGACTTGGATGTTGATTTAACGACTTGGGATTATTACTATTTAGTTGCTAGCGAGTTGGTTCAAAATCTCTAGAGACTTGGGGAGTAATTCATAATAACACAATGTCAGTCATCACGGATCCTTTAATCACCAAAGTACTTGCTCTCTATGACACAGCACAGAATAGTGAAACAGAATGCTTATCTGAATGCCATACATTTAATGATTCAGCATCGATTAATCAGAACAACTCAAATAAGTCACTCTTAATGTCTGCAAATGATGCTAAGAATATGGAATGCACCAGTGAGCCGTTTCAACATCTCAGTCAGCTTCTCAAATTACTCTTATCTACAACCATGGATCGAACAAGTTGTGCCATCCTTCGTCAGGATTTTCCCACCTTGACAAGAACTGTTTTACTTAACTTAGAACGACTGAGGTTTCAAATTACCAAAGAAAAGGTCTCAACTGATGAGTCTCATGCCGCTCTTCAAACTATCTTCAATCAATTTCAGCCACTTATCCGGGAAGAATATTCCTCAGATTTTGATGATATCATGACTGGAATATCATTCAAAAAACATACGGGAATGGAAATTCATGAGTTCAGAAACTCATTTACTCAACTTATGGGTAATATGGAAACATACATCAAGGAAACTGCAAAAGAGAATAACAAGCTGAATGAGTTGAATGAGTACCAAGAGACACCATGGAGCAATTGTGACAAGTCATGCAACATTCCAGTTGAACCAGTGGATGACACTGATTGCAGAATCTCAGTTGTAATGAAAAGGGATGAAGACAACAGCACTGATCACACAAATTCTCATAAAAAGGTACATGACTCTTACTCCAAACATAACATTGTGGAATCAATCTTTGTTTCACCTGAATCAAATGCAAGTAACATGATTGAAAAAAGGGTATATGATGAGCTTTCAAACAAATTTTCAATTCTTGAAAAACACTGTATCTCATTGCAAATTGAAATACAACAAAAGGATGAAATGTTTTATGCAAAAAAACAGTGTACTAATCCGGAACTTCCAGAATTTAGAGAATTTTTTGAAATTAATCAGTTAAAATCCCAGATTCAGGACAAAGATTCGACCATTGGCAATCTGAAATTACTTCTTTCAGAAGCCCAGAAATATGACTGTCATGAGATGATTGATGCACTAGAATTTAGGAATTCTGAACTAGCTCTATGTGTGTCCAACCTTCTAAGAGAAAATGAGCATTTAAGAATGAACCTTGAGGAAACAAACTCTAAGTTAGTCTATCAATCTAACCTTTTGATGAAAGACATTGATAACCTCAAAGCACAAATTCAGGATAAGAGCTTCAATATTGTTGCCCTAAAAAATGAGCTCAGGAAGTCTGTTGGAAATAGGATGAACACTAAGTTTGCAAAACCTTCAACTTTGGGAAAATCAAATGTTCAGAACCACTTGAAACGAACAGTTATTAAACAACCTAATGCCTTTAGGTCTGAAAGAACTAAACCATTGAAATCTAAGCTTAAATCTCAAGTTGATAATATGTCTGTTTTGTCAAAACCAGTCACTTCGTTATCTAGTTCAGACATGATGAATCCAAAACCTCGGACTTATGGTCAATTCTCACAGATTAGAAATGCAATAAGTATAACTAGGTCTCATGCAAAACATCATTTGACTGATCAATCCCCTAAGAAATACTCTGATCACAAAAGGACAAATAGTCAAAACAATGTTGTGCACTCACTTAGTTCAACTAACAGTGGTTTCAAATAGATTCCCACTGGCAGATTTTTTAAGTTTACAGGACTTAAACGAACTTACATTCCTAGATCATGCCTCAAGTGGATTCCCACAGGTAAACTCTTCAAGAATGTAGAACCTAATAGGACCCCCATTAATGATACGTCTGTGTTATACTGTGATGCATCCAAATGTGAGATTAAACATGTCACTAACCCTTCTATGTACAAGTCTACATGTGCTTCCAGTATAATGTGCTCTCAGTTGTCACACCCCCAAATTACCTGTTTAGCAGCGGAATGGAATTCCTGGGGATTGACTGTCATAGCACCACAATCACAGTTATATTGAACGACCTAAAGTGTCGTTTAAAAACACATCGTTGGGTATTTAATAAAAACGTTCAGAGTTACAACATAGGTCCCAAAAGTTTACAAAGTTTGCGGAAACATAAATATATTACAAGTCCAAACGATGTTTTTGAAAGAAAGTGCCATAATGTACAATGATATAAGTCGACGCCGCAACTCAAAAGGTTCCTTAACCATGCCATGATGATAATGCCTTAGTTACCTGAAAATACATTGCTAAAACGGTCAACAATAATGTTGGTGAGAAATCATAGGTTTATGTAAATGTTTTATACGACTACGCAAGTATAGATCAGGTATGACAATCATGTCACATAAAAATGTTACAGGTATGACAATCATGTCACATAAAAATGTTACAATTGCTATAAGTCCATGACACCGAAACGAGACTGTTCATAATGTAGGCCCCAATAGAGTGTTTGCCAGACAACTCAATAATGTTATTAAATGAAATGCATCCGTATGACTAGTTGGGATTCACCAACCCGGATGGAGGCGTCACCCTCGATAGATCTATCCACTCACCCTCGCTTCTAAGATTAACGGTTCATGTTCAGGAAATGGGGACTTTCAATTGGCAATGCGGTAACTTAAGCAATGTAAATGAATTTAACATACTTGGTATCGTAATAAAATATTGTGCAATGTATTCTCCCCCGTAGGTTTGAAATGAAGTAAAAACTTGAATAAATCGGGGCTATGAAAACTCACCTGGTATGCAGAAATGTAAGACATCACAACAAACATCAAGTAATAAATGTGCACGGCTCCGACACGCAACCTAGATAAGTATGGTATGGTTTAGTCTTTATTCATGTTTAAGACTCGATAAAGTTTAACGAAACTTTATAAGTTTTTAATATTTGTGTTGCTGTTGTTGTTGCTTGTGTGGCAGCACTTATGTTTAACACAGTTTTCTAAATGGTTGAAGGTATTGGCTCTTGGAAAGTGCATAAGTATATACATAAGTATAAAAGTATACAAGAAGAATGAGTCTTCGTTAAAGAAAAGCATGGTACGAAAAATAATCACAAGTATAGTATTATGAATAAGACGTGGTCAAAAGATAAACATGTCGTTAGTTCATAATAAATGTACATCCATGTAAGTTTATATATATTTATATATATATATATATATACGTGTGTATACATTTACATATATAGGTTGAAGATAAAATAGTCAGTGAGAAATTTAATATTTCGTTTGTCGGCTTTTAGTCGGTTTTATAAAATAGGACTAATTATAGATTTTTAACGAAAATTGGGCATGATCAATTTATGTATATTCGTCTCCCGAAAATACCAATTGCTACCATTTACCTACTTAAACCATTTTGATAAGTCCAAAAATAAGATAAACCAAATAATAATTCAATAAGTAAATCAATGAACACTCAAAAGTCCAATAAGCACATATAAGCCGAAAACAAGCAATAAAGCCAAACTAAGTCAAAACTCATAAAATTTAAAGAAGTCAAGTCAATAAGTTCCGAAATAAGCCAAAGAGGACGTAGATTATACTTTTTACATAATTTATATCAAAATAGGCCAAAAATGCCGCGAATTAGACTTTTTATATAATTTATATTAAAATAGACTAAAGAGGCCGCGGATTAGACTTTTTATATAATTTATATTAAAATAGACTAAAGAGGCCGCGGATTAGACTTTTTATATAATTTATATTAAAATAAAATTAAAATAGACTAAAGAGGCCGCAGATTAGACTTTTTATATAATTTATATTAAAATAGACTAAAGAGGCCGCGGATTAGACTTTTTATATAATTTATATTAAAATAGACTAAAGAGGCCGCGGATTAGACTTTTTATATAATTTACACAATATTAAGCCGAAATCTATAAAATCAAAATAAACTAATCAAATAAGCTTTAAAATAAGTCAATAAGTTTATAATTAAGCACTTTGACCATTTTGGTTGACTCGAAATAAAGTAAACCAAACACTACTAACTGTTTTATAACCAAATGATGGAGTGATGGACATGGTTTTATGTTTTAATGACCATAACTGAATATACATTACATCACATGTTGCCTTAGTAAATGATCACCTCATAAAAATCAATACTCATAGCGTACAACATAATTTTTGAATAATTCATGTCTAAGTTAGTGACTGAATGCATTATACTAAAAAAAATATGGCTCGATACCTTATTGTCCAACAAACCGAGGTCAAAACCGAATAAGTACTTTAATGTCGAAATAAGTAATCAAGTCAAATAAACACTTTCAAGGTTTGAGCCAATCTTTGGTTTTTAGATTCTATGTTTCCTTAAGTTTTATTTGAGTCCAAAACATCTAGCAAACTTACAAAAATCATTTTTGAGCTAAAAAGTTTAAGAAATAAGCTATAGATTATTTCTTAGTGCTTATTAGTGATTAAAATCTTCAAACATACCACATAAGCTTCTTATAACCAACTTTACACTTATAATTTTGTATATGTCGATTCATATGAAACCAAGAGTAATTTGTAACTTGCAACATCTTACTTAATTATAACCGAAAACTTAACAACACATTATCTCAAGGAAACACAAGAGTTCAAAGATTAAAAGAAAACCTTACAAAGCTCATGGTGTGGATCGATTAGGAAAGAAAACAAGAACGCCCAAAATAATTCCAAGAATACCAATTTATTCCAATGAACCAAATAACAACCAAGCTTTGAATGAAAATCAAATGTAGCTTTGTTCATGTGAAAGTAAAATGAAAAATGGGTGTCCTGCTCCTTGTGGTTTCGAACAGAATAAAGGAAAAGAAATGAAACATATATATATTAAATAAATGAGTAAGTTTGTGCATTTATTGGATTTTGGTCAAATTAAGAAAAGAGAAATGGGGGTGGCGTGAGTTGAGAGAAAAAGGAGCAAGAAAAGACTTTAGGTACTACTAGCTAGTAGGTAATTTAAAAGTATAATGTGTAGTTTGATCCCGATAATTGAAAACGTGAAGTTTTTAAAATTACAAGAACGTAACACCGGGTAATGTAAAAATTTAAAACTTATAAAATTGTTAAAACTTATCAACATAACCTATTTTAATATTTAAGAATAGACATAAGTCTATCGGAGTATTGGGTATATTGTTCATGCATAATATTTGTGTAAAGTGTTTATTAATTTAATTGAATATAAACAAATGGAAATGCAAAACACATGTATGACCCTAAATAAATATGCTGATACTTGCGATACGTAGACTAATGCCATACTTTCTATTGGTCGGTTCGTGCGCGAGCTCGGGTTTCAAATAAAATGAGGTATCTTTTCGTACAAGTTAGAAAACTCATAGGTGGCCAAAAAAATATAAAATATTCATTTTTCGCTATTCATAAATAGTTTAAATTGTTCCAGTGTGCGGGATAACTTCCCATAATTATATCAAATGAGCTAATGATATGTAGACTAAACCTAGTCTATATGAAATGTCCGTGATGATATGATCATGAATTCGCAGCTAAACCATTAAGGTTACGCGAATTTGAAACTCGCAAACCTAGTTTACGATAAATGATGAAATTGTGAAGCATGAATTGTTTTGAGAAATGACCTGAAAGTACGAGTTGTCACATTCGCCCATCCAAAAAGGAATTCAGTCCCTGAATTCAGTCCTTGTTGGGTTCTACAGTGTTATCGGTGAAAGGTGAGGATATTTGGGTCGTATTGGTTCGTCCAGTGTTTTTCTGAATCGCACCACGCCTTTCCAAGGCAAGATTTCGAACATAAATTCTGTTGCCAACTTGAAATTCTAATGGTTTGCGGCTTATGGGACATATTTCCAAAATTTGCAACGTATAACGATGTAGCTTATCTAGCTATATGTTGTTACTTGTAACTGATTCTTGATTTGTATGACTTCTTTGTTTGTTTCATGAATGAGTTATGGACTAATGAATTGGACTTTCCTGATTTTAACCTGTGAATAAGTTATTGATACCTCAACCTTACAGTGTCTCAAATGGTGGAGTCAATATGTTCATGAGCTAACTATTGTTGTAAAGAAACTTGTCGATGGAGAATGATTTGCCTAACCATTTCTAGAAAGTCACACTGGCTTGAGCATATTATCTAATGTGGGAATTGCTCTCTCGCTCTAACCATTGAGCTGAGGATAGTAGGCGGTAATCATGTCCTAGTAGGTTCCATGGAATCCTGAAATGACTGTCAGCAGTCTAAGGTGAATCGAATAGCTTATAATAGGTACAACTGGAATTGATACCACGTGTCTCGTGTTAGATTTCAAAATGTTAAATCTGTCGGAAAGGACCTTATTGAAAAGAATCGATTATAGGTAACAGTTGTGATTCCTCGCGTTTCTAGTCCTAGCGAATGTCATGACCTGAGTCTTACTTGCCTAAGGTGCTTAGTCTCTCTGACTAAAATGTTTATTGTTTAATTATCGAGGTGTTTCCATGCTCCATGTTGTAAAGTCACACACCTTAAATATTTAAGTGAGGTGGTGTAGTGGTTGGTTTTCAAGATTTGTTCCGATATTGTGTGCCTCCAAAAATAGTTCATCACTAATATTGTTATCATGCTAGCAAGAAAATAGATATCAGCTCATACTATGTCGAAGAATGTTTGTTCTAGTTTCACTTGTAGATGGGGAGTCATTGATTGTCCGACTTGTTCAAACCTGTGGCATCTCTTGATATGGAAGTGAGGTTACTTGGAATTTCTAGAGAACGCAATGCCTTAGGGGAAGTTTATATCGATAACCTTAATTTAACTAAATTTTCCTTTAAGGGAAACTCATTGTAGGGAAGTTCACATATTGTTGAAGCCTTGTTTAATGAAATGTTCTGTAGTCTCAATTAGGAGGATTGGTTTATTTCTATAGTGTCGCTTAGTGTGTATTTGATTCGTACTAAATCTTGTGACTCGGTATAGCTGGCACTTTTGAAATGATAGGATTTGGCTTCTAGTCCAAAGGTAGTGGTTCAGATTATCTCATGATGTCTTAAGCTTTATGTTGAGTTTGAATCATCCTAATACCTAGTTCTAGTCCTTGTGGGAAATTCTGAAACCCTTTCATTGTTTTCCTGCATCGAGGAATCCTCCTCGTAAATGGTATAAAAAGTCGTTCCTAAAGAGGTCATTCGTCAAATCCTAACTTATCGGTTGAGTGAGAGATAAATGGTGTAAGCATCTATAGAGTGTTAACAAAAAGGAATGTTTATGCACGATTTATCTGATTATAAAACTTTGCTTTTGAATGAGGATTGTTTTAGGAGATTTGAAATGATGCTTGTTACTTTCATGACATAATTCTTCCTGAATTATACATAGGTGATCAGGCCATGTATAATCAAGGACAAATGATGTGATGCTTGGTTTTGTTGAAATGGTATTATGTTTCTCCGAAGTTTTAGATGATATTCAACGTTTTGTTTTGTAAGACAATGGCTCAATTTTTTTTTTTCGAGTAACATGAAAATCGTTTCGTATGATGGTATTAAATAGTTGATAAAATGACTGAAACCAATTGATAAGTTGGTAATAAAATAACTTGCTTCAAAACTTATGAAACAACGTTTCTAAGATGGTGATAAAATAGTTCGAAATAAAATCAAGTGAAATAATTTCATGAAATAGTAGCAGAATAACTTGGAATAAAATTTGTTGAATGGTTTGTAGGATACATGGGAGAACCTCATCGAGTAGTAATAGTCTACTAATTGGTCAAGAATAAAGCTGGCCTAACCCCTAGTAAGATAGTGATGTATCGTCGTGAAATGATGGAAAATTGGGCAATTGGAGTAAGGAATGAAATAAACAAGGTGGTGATTATCGTAGAGATAATAAATGATAAAGATTACATTAGCTAGAAAGGTACTTATTATCTGTTCCTGTTGGTGGTCTAATCGTGTTTCAAATGTAGGAGTAGTAGGCGGTCTAGCATCAATAGCCCTAGAACTCTCACAGTCCTCAAACCAATGAGATAGTGCAATGTCTATAATCTTAGTGATAGATGGTAATGATGTGTCAAATCATGCACGCTTCCCAAGCTGCAAATCAGATGTATGAGTATCGTGTATGAGATGTGATGGTACGGATGGTGCTCAAAATGATAATGATGATGAAAATAATGACAATGATGATAATGGAAATCCTTGTGGTGAATTAAGAAAATAGGTTCATTAGGACTAAGCCTATAAGTTCTACCAAATGGTATAATCTGTCCCAACAAAATGATAAAAATTGTCATAATCCTACGGTGAATCAAGAGTGATTGTGATGGTGTAGGTGCAACTTTGCCCTCCTCAAAGGGTTCAGTCTCATCAACTGATGTTATCGGTGTTGAGTCAACTGATGTTAAAATTGTGATAGGGAATGACAGGGCATTCTCCATGTCAAAGTATGATGTGAGTATGATGGGATGGGTATTTGAAGGCATTTATGTGACAATCGATTTCGAAATGAAAGTAAATAACTCGTAAAATGTGCGTATAAAACCGCATGTATAGTGACTATGTATTTATGATGAAATGATGAGATGCTATGATGATGTAGCTATAGTCTAGGGTCAATGATGCAACCTAGTTCTCTATAACCGAAGCTCTGATGCCAATCTGTCACACCCCCAAATTACCTGTTTAGCAGCGGAATGGAATTCCTGGGGATTGACTGTCATAGCACCACAATCACAGTTATATTGAACGACCTAAAGTGTCGTTTAAAAACACATCGTTGGGTATTTAATAAAAACGTTCAGAGTTACAACATAGGTCCCAAAAGTTTACAAAGTTTGCGGAAACATAAATATATTACAAGTCCAAACGATGTTTTTGAAAGAAAGTGCCATAATGTACAATGATATAAGTCGACGCCGCGACTCAAAAGGTTCCTTAACCATGCCATGATGATAATGCCTTAGTTACCTGAAAATACATTGCTAAAACGGTCAACAATAATGTTGGTGAGAAATCATAGGTTTATGTAAATGTTTTATACGACTACGCAAGTATAGATCAGGTATGACAATCATGTCACATAAAAATGTTACAGGTATGACAATCATGTCACATAAAAATGTTACAATTGCTATAAGTCCATGACACCGAAACGAGACTGTTCATAATGTAGGCCCCAATAGAGTGTTTGCCAGACAACTCAATAATGTTATTAAATGAAATGCATCCGTATGACTAGTTGGGATTCACCAACCCGGATGGAGGCGTCACCCTCGATAGATCTATCCACTCACCCTCGCTTCTAAGATTAACGGTTCATGTTCAGGAAATGGGGACTTTCAATTGGCAATGCGGTAACTTAAGCAATGTAAATGAATTTAACATACTTGGTATCGTAATAAAATGTTGTGCAATGTATTCTCCCCCGTAGGTTTGAAATGAAGTAAAAACTTGAATAAATCGGGGCTATGAAAACTCACCTGGTATGCAGAAATGTAAGACATCACAACAAACATCAAGTAATAAATGTGCACGGCTCCGACACGCAACCTAGATAAGTATGGTATGGTTTAGTCTTTATTCATGTTTAAGACTCGATAAAGTTTGACGAAACTTTATAAGTTTTTAATATTTGTGTTGCTGTTGTTGTTGCTTGTGTGGCAGCACTTATGTTTAACACAGTTTTCTAAATGGTTGAAGGTATTGGCTCTTGGAAAGTGCATAAGTATATACATAAGTATAAAAGTATACAAGAAGAATGAGTCTTCGTTAAAGAAAAGCATGGTACGAAAAATAATCACAAGTATAGTATTATGAATAAGACGTGGTCAAAAGATAAACATGTCGTTAGTTCATAATAAATGTACATCCATGTAAGTTTATATATATTTATATATATATATATATACGTGTGTATACATTTACATATATAGGTTGAAGATAAAATAGTCAGTGAGAAATTTAATATTTCGTTTGTCGGCTTTTAGTCGGTTTTATAAAATAGGACTAATTATAGATTTTTAACGAAAATTGGGCATGATCAATTTATGTATATTCATCTCCCGAAAATACCAATTGCTACCATTTACCTACTTAAACCATTTTGATAAGTCCAAAAATAAGATAAACCAAATAATAATTCAATAAGTAAATCAATGAACACTCAAAAGTCCAATAAGCACATATAAGCCGAAAACAAGCAATAAAGCCAAACTAAGTCAAAACTCATAAAATTTAAAGAAGTCAAATCAATAAGTTCCGAAATAAGCCAAAGAGGTCGTAGATTATACTTTTTACATAATTTATATCAAAATAGGCCAAAAATGCCGCGAATTAGACTTTTTATATAATTTATATTAAAATAGACTAAAGAGGCCGCGGATTAGACTTTTTATATAATTTATATTAAAATAGACTAAAGAGGCCGCGGATTAGACTTTTTATATAATTTATATTAAAATAGACTAAAGAGGCCGCGGATTAGACTTTTTATATAATTTATATTAAAATAGACTAAAGAGGCCGCGGATTAGACTTTTTATATAATTTACACAATATTAAGCCGAAATCTATAAAATCAAAATAAACTAATCAAATAAGCTTTAAAATAAGTCAATAAGTTTATAATTAAGCACTTTGACCATTTTGGTTGACTCGAAATAAAGTAAACCAAACACTACTAACTGTTTTATAACCAAATGATGGAGTGATGGACATGGTTTTATGTTTTAATGACCATAACTGAATATACATTAGATCACATGTTGCCTTAGTAAATGATCACCTCATAAAAATCAATACTCATAGCGTACAACATAATTTTTGAATAATTCATGTCTAAGTTAGTGACTGAATGCATTATACTAAAAAAAATATGGCTCGATACCTTATTGTCCAACAAACCGAGGTCAAAACCGAATAAGTACTTTAATGTCGAAATAAGTAATCAAGTCAAATAAACACTTTCAAGGTTTGAGCCAATCTTTGGTTTTTAGATTCTATGTTTCCTTAAGTTTTATTTGAGTCCAAAACATCTAGCAAACTTACAAAAATCATTTTTGAGCTAAAAAGTTTAAGAAATAAGCTATAGATTATTTCTTAGTGCTTATTAGTGATTAAAATCTTCAAACATACCACATAAGCTTCTTATAACCAACTTTACACTTATAATTTTGTATATGTCGATTCATATGAAACCAAGAGTAATTTGTAACTTGCAACATCTTACTTAATTATAACCGAAAACTTAACAACACATTATCTCAAGGAAACACAAGAGTTCAAAGATTAAAAGAAAACCTTACAAAGCTCATGGTGTGGATCGATTAGGAAAGAAAACAAGAACGCCCAAAATAATTCCAAGAATACCAATTTATTCCAATGAACCAAATAACAACCAAGCTTTGAATGAAAATCAAATGTAGCTTTGTTCATGTGAAAGTAAAATGAAAAATGGGTGTCCTGCTCCTTGTGGTTTCGAACAGAATAAAGGAAAAGAAATGAAACATATATATATTAAATAAATGAGTAAGTTTGTGCATTTATTGGATTTTGGTCAAATTAAGAAAAGAGAAATGGGGGTGGCGTGAGTTGAGAGAAAAAGGAGCAAGAAAAGACTTTAGGTACTACTAGCTAGTAGGTAATTTAAAAGTATAATGTGTAGTTTGATCCCGATAATTGAAAACGTGAAGTTTTTAAAATTACAAGAACGTAACACCGGGTAATGTAAAAATTTAAAACTTATAAAATTGTTAAAACTTATCAACATAACCTATTTTAATATTTAAGAATAGACATAAGTCTATCGGAGTATTGGGTATATTGTTCATGCATAATATTTGTGTAAAGTGTTTATTAATTTAATTGAATATAAACAAATGGAAATGCAAAACACATGTATGACCCTAAATAAATATGCTGATACTTGCGATACGTAGACTAATGCCATACTTTCTATTGGTCGGTTCGTGCGCGAGCTCGGGTTTCAAATAAAATGAGGTATCTTTTCGTACAAGTTAGAAAACTCATAGGTGGCCAAAAAAATATAAAATATTCATTTTTCGCTATTCATAAATAGTTTAAATTGTTCCAGTGTGCGGGATAACTTCCCATAATTATATCAAATGAGCTAATGATATGTAGACTAAACCTAGTCTATATGAAATGTCCGTGATGATATGATCATGAATTCGCAGCTAAACCATTAAGGTTACGCGAATTTGAAACTCGCAAACCTAGTTTACGATAAATGATGAAATTGTGAAGCATGAATTGTTTTGAGAAATGACCTGAAAGTACGAGTTGTCACATCAGTCTTTTTCAGGTACAATGCTCAACTCAATCAGGAACTTCATGACTTGGTTCCCATCAGAAATGAACATAGCTCATTCAGGAGCTATAGCGTGCCAGAGTTGATGTATTTCTCACTTTGACTCCTATTCATCTTGAATCAGGACTCGCTCTTCTATATCTGTGTATGAATCTAGTTTAAAAAAAATTAAGAATACATTCTTGTTTTATATTTTTTATATTTTTTTTATATATATAATTTTAAATTAAGAAAAAAAAAAATTTATATTTTTTTTATATATATATTTTTTATGTCATTTCTTTAAATTCATAATTTTATCATTTTTCTCAATCTAATAAAGAATACATTCCTTGTTATCGATAACATCTACGATCCTAGAAATGTCATTCAATAATGGCACGGGATCATAGATGAAGTTCGAACAAATGATATATTCTTGATTATAATGGGATTGGTTAATATCAATCAATGGTCTTTGATGACATTGATTGAGGGGGAGATTTTGTATTAGTTTTATTTGCCATTGGCTTCTATGCTGGTTATGATGTTTGCTCATTTGTAAGTTGTGGTTGTGTCTTGCTTGTGTGACTAACTGGTTATGCTTTTATAATATCTGGTTATGGTGTTTCTCTCAGTTATAGGTTGTGGTCGTATCTTGCTCATGTGATTATCATTGTGTACCTATGTATTAAGTGCCTAGCATTAAATGCTTATTTGACTAAATTTTTAATTGATTCATGGTGATCATTATGATAATCTATGCTAGAGACTTAGTCTATAATCCGTGTTAGCGACTTACCACTCGTTCATCAAAACCATAGGGACCAAACTTGTCATATATTTGAAAGTTGTGTTGCACTAAGCGACTTATATCACTTCATTTTAGAACCACAAGGACCAAATGTGTCAAACTGCAATAGTTCCCCCCTAAACCCCTAGCGACTTACTACATTTCTCTTTTATAAGTTTTTTTTCTCTCGTTTTGTCCTCTCGTTTAAATTATTTGTTCTTTCTAGCGACTTAACTGTGGTAAGTTTTGAATCACACCGTATTTGTTCTCTCTTATGCGTTCGTGTCTAGTATCTAACTTGTCTTTTTATCCAGATCCTGTCGAGCTCGTGATTTGTTACTATTTGACTTCAACCTAGGTTCGATTTGTCATGAAATAGTGTTTTGTTGCTATTATGATGATTGAATGTGTACAAATTGTTTGGAATATCTTATCTTGATTGCTTGATAATTTGTCTTCGTGATCTGATGATGAATGGTTAGCAGATTGGGTTGTTGGGTTTTGTTATGAGTGTTCTTGATGGCGACTTAACATGTTCTTGGTAGCGATTTAGCTTGAATGTTCTTCATGGCGAGTTAGCGCTCATCTTAGCGACTATGTTTCTGTAGCGAACTAGTTTATTTTATTCTAGCGACTTGGGTAGCGAGTTTGTTGTCAGCGACTTGTCTTTACAAGTTAGCGAATTAGTAACATTTGCGACTTAGTTAACAAATTTGTAGCGACTTGGTTGTGTTACTGTTCATGGCGACTTGTCTTCACAAGTTAGCGAATTAGTAACCTTAGCGACTTAGTTAACAGATTTGTAGCGACTTGGTTTTGTTATTGTTCATGGCGACTTGTCTTTACAAGTTAGCGAATTAGCATAGCGACTTAGAGAACTAAACTATTAGCGACTTGTCTTGGTACTAGTGATGGCGACTTGTCTTTACAAGATATCAACATTGTTCACTTTCATGTTGAGAATTAGTCTTAAGGTCGAGGGTTATTAAAATGTTCAAGAGGTTTATTGCTAAAGTTGATCTCATTCTCACAATACTTAGGATCTCCTAATTCAACTTGTTGAGTCAACATACACTATGTAATCTGCTATGACATTTCTGCTTAGGTAAAAGGTACTTGGTTTCTCTCACGACAACCAAATGATACTTTCTGCCTCATGCATATTTGTTATATCACTTCTACATTTGTATCTTGGCTCATGACATGATCCCTTTGCAATGCACTCTTTTGCTTTTTAACCCCTTATCACCTCGTCGTGTGAAAATTTATCTGTAAGATTCTTCTTCATTGAATTATCTCACTTATGTCACTCAATCTTTCTCTGTATGTGTTTTGGGGACTCTTTCTGAGTTACTGTTTCTATGTATCTATGTCATAAGGGTGCTCTCAATGTTGTCTCACTTATCAGTTATTATCTAACTCGTTCCCAACCATTACTGTTAATTGTATGTTTGCTCAGATCATCAATGGCAAGCTCAAACCCTGAAAAGATCGTTACTCCTTCGGCATCATCCAAAGCTCTCTCAGACGAAGAAATCCTTCCCAGGAGTCAATGGGCTGATATTGGAAAAAGTAACTGTTAAGTGGACCTACAAAATCTACAACAAAATCCGATACTCAAAGTGTCTATTGACATCCTCAAGAACACTAACTTCTTCGGTGCTATTACCAAGCAATGCTCGATTCCCACTATTTACATTCAACAATTCTGGAACACCGTTCAATGGGACAAAATCACAGCTCAATACTCCTGCAAACTGGATGACAGGGAATTCACGATTGATTCTGCTATTCTGAGCAAGGCTCTTGGAATCACCCCATGTGACCCAAACCTTCGTTCTGAATCTCCACCTGGTGCTGACGATCTGATTGTCTTTCTAATTAGGTTGGGTTATCAGAACAGTATCTCAAGAGCATCCGACATCATCACTGGACACATGTATCAACCCTGGAGAGCTATTACAACTATTCTTAACTTGTGCTTATCTGGCAAAACATCAGGGTTCGATAAAGTGAGAATCCCAATCTTGCAAATCCTATGGGGAATCGTTAATAGGGTTGATGTGAATGTCTCAGATCGTATTTGGGAAGAATTTTCGTTATCAATGCACACATTCATATCTGACAGAACCAATTTCCAGAACAAAGCTCAAGGCCGAAAGAAACAGAACAAGCTTGTAATTCCCAGCATCAGATTTTCTAAGCTTGTTATCCAGTACTTACAACAAACTCACAAATTCAATCCTAGGAGTGAATCAACTCTACATAATGCAGAAGATGAATATGTTTTAGGAAACCTGAAATATGTTCCTAGAGGTATGGATAATGAACTATTTGGATTGCCAATTCCTGATTGTCTTCTCACAGAAGATATCAAGAAGAAGGACTACTTCAAGCTATACAAGAAAAGAGCAACCAGATCCTCTGCTGATGTCACACCCTCTCCTCTACAACCAAATGCTCCCATATCCAAGTCAGCCTCACAAGCATCCTATGCCTCTCTTCCTAAAAAGAGACTTGAAAGGTCACAACATTCAGACACTGCAACCAAGAAGCAGAAAGTAAAAAGGAAGAAAGTGGAAAAGGAAATTGGTGAGAACACTGAGGTATCAAGGAATATTACCAGGTTAACTGATGAAGATGATGCTGATCTACAACTCGGAATCCAGCAAAGCCTAGAAAGTCAGAATGTTAAAGCACCAGTAGGTGGAGTTGTGTTAAGAGAACCTGGTCAACTACCTCGACAAACAACCCCAATAACACATGACAAAGGAAAAGGGGTTGCAAGTGTTGAAACTGAACAAGCCGCTCACATGCTTTTAACTATCTCATCATCTCCATCAAGCACCACCAATCAATATGAGCTGAAGAGAAGAACAGAATCATCTCATGCTAAAGAACAATTAGGAGTGGACAAAGTGCCTGAAACATCTAAAGAAACTCCTACACTTAGTGAGACTCAATCTGGCTTGAATGTTGACGCTCTGTTGCAAAAAAGCTCGCAGGAGAACCTTGAGACAAGATCTGATGAGACCTTGAAGATGGATGAACCAAATCTGTCTACTAACTCTCTATCCTCACTTAAGGATCTCGATACAGACTTCTCTTTTGGAGATCAATACATTAATGACAAACCCTTAGATACTGCACAATCCATGTATACTGTCAGCATTCAGCAAGATACGTCAACCATTCCTTCGATGTCAGCATCTTCATTATCAACTGCACTTCCACCTCCCATACCAACTCAATCAACTGTACAAACACCACCAACATCGTCACCAACTCCTGAACCTGTCATTACATTTGCTGATGTGGATGCTCCACCAGCTTCACCTCCACAGATCCTCACCTCTGATCAACTACTGGATAAAGCCATAAAAAGGATAGAAGCTCTGGAAAGGCAACTTCCTAAATCTGTTGATTCTCTTGTGGATCGTGTCTATAGATTGGAGCACCTCAACTTCAATGAAGGGGTTACTGCCGCTATTGAAGGAGAAGTCAAGGATGCTGTGGAATGGGCTATGGAGGCTCCACTTCTTAGACGATTCAAGGACCTACCTATCACCGATATGAGAGCAGCTCTGTTTGAAAAGATGTATGATGCTGAAGAGGACAAGCATGAGGTTCACAAGAAACTCTATGAGGCACTTGAAGAATCCATTAAGTTCGACAATTATGAGCATTATATGATTGACATCAGGGAAAAAGAAGCTAAAAAGAAAAGGAGAACAATTGTGATGGAATCCTTGATGAAGGACCGTAGAGATCCTCCTCCACCTCCACCACCTACGGGGGGCGCTGGAACTTTTGGAGCTGGTGATCCTTCTACGACAACCAACACACCTCCACCACAACCACCATCATCACCGCCAAAACCTTCCAATCGATCAGGTCCTACAAAAGAACAGAGTACAAAGAAGAAATCTGCGGCTTGGACGACGGTTGATTCAAGGTTCACATCCACATCCACCTCCATTCCTGATGATCAAATGGTTCACGAAGAGTCGTATGTCATGGCGGACTCAGAACCAGATGAAGATGATGCATCTACAAGGCATATTCCTAAGCCATCAGAAGATTGGTTTGATACTTACATGGCTGGGAATCGCACTAGCACATCCAGAGTAGCACCTTCAAGAGACACAATTCAAAGCTGTATTGTGGAAGATAGACCTCCTTCTCCAGAACCCACATGGACCATCCCAGAGTCTGACTCTATGATTCCTGACAACAATTGGGCATCAGCTATCACCAATAATTATGAAGTTCCAGCTGAAGACTCTCTTCTGCACTACACTGGTGATATGGGAAGTTTTATTAGATGGTTTTGTGAACGGAAGAGTATCTCATCCATAACTCCAAGAGATCTTGAAGGACAAGCTTACGAAATTGTCAAAGTCTTCCACTCAGATGCAAATCATCTTCAATATCAGATGGAAGAATGCCATAAGATGCTGAATGACCAAGTCAGTGAGCAAATCAGTCGCTTCAATGTCAACAAATCTCTTCCTCTTGGTGGTTAACCTGGTCAGATGACCATTCAGGCTGAATTCTTCTTCAATCACGACTTGGGCTATCTGTGTGCTCGCTCTGCTGAAAGAAGACCTGCTCTATCAATATCAAAGATGAAAGCTGCAACCTACTCTGATCAGGGGCTTGAACAGATGGTTCCTGATCAATTCTGGGCTAATGAAGAACAAAAGTATGATATTGCCGCCTCTTATGGTATTTCTCACTGGTGGTTCAAAAAGAAGAAATTCTACATCGAAAGACATGGTGCTGATAAAAGACGCAACGATGTCAGATCAAAGCTGCAAATCTTAAGTGTTGTTCGAGTAGAGATCTTCCCTATCTATGGATATGAGTACTTGAAGAAGATAGTCCTTAAAAGAGCAGACCTCAAAGAGTATACTATTGAAGAGAACGACTTTAAACATCTCCTGCCAAATGATTTCGAAGATCTCTATCTCTTAAATCTTCAAGGACACCTTGAGCATTTACCTGTCCGTGAGAAAAAGGCCCTCTCTGCAGCTGTCACTCTTTGGATCAGGGGCTTAGTCATTCGAAAACGAGTTGAGGACTTTCAGCTTGGCATTGAAAGCTACCAAACCAGGATCAACCTTACAAGTCCTCAATGGAATGCAACTGGGCATGAATTTCATCGCGAATACAAAGTCCTTGACACCCCTAGAGCCGTCATCTTCACCGACAGATATGGATCTCGTATGCTTATGCGTCTATGTGAGCTCTACAAGTTTAGTGATGGTACTCTCAAATTGGTCGAAGAAGAACTTGACACCAGAGTGAAAGAAGCCAAAATTGATATGAAATCTTGGGTTAAAACTATTTTTTGGACTGATGATGACTTGAAGAGGTGTGAACACTTCATTGCAGCAATCAGACGAAGACTCAAGACACGAAGGAGCTTCCGCAGCCTTGAAAGTTTTGTTGGTGGAAGGCTTCGTGATGGTCACTACAAACTTCTTCAGAGGACTGAATGAAGACATCTTCGGGAAGCTGTTTATGTTGTGTTTTTTTTAATATGTGTAACATGTGGTGTACTAAATGTGAACAACTGTAAAACATGTAATAGTGCTAGGATTTGTACTGTGGTTTCCCCTTGTAAAAAGGGAAAACATCTGTGTTGTTCACTTCTGATCTTATAAAACCGGACACACTTTTCTCCTACAAATATTTTACCTCATACATATTTAAATCACTTGAGATCCAAAATCTCAAATGATTTAAGATTTTTGATCGGGGGAGAAAATGTGATATAAATATGAAAGATGTTAAAAGATAAGATGACCAATTTTTTTGTGCATACTTCTCTCTAATATGTGCTAAACAATTTTTGAATCTCGAAGCACATATTGAGGGGGAGCAAATTTATGGAAACCTCATCCTTCCTGGAAATGCTTTATCTACTTGATTTGATCAAGGAAGTGATGGTGATATTTTTTAGAAAATGGTAATCAAAGAAGTAATTTCTTCCTCTTGCCTCCGTGTGCAAAACGATTTCAAACATTTGATGCACATGTTGAGGGGGAGCACTTATTCTAAAAATATCAAAAACAATTCAGGTACAAAATATTTTGATAATATATCACAAGTATCTGGATTGATTTTCAAATGGTTTTCAATTGGTTCCAATGGCAGATGAACAATACCAAATAGACCAACCAACTTTACTTTATGTACGGTGATATAAGGATGATAAGGTTAGGTATTGGTTCCCATGATCCGCCAGAACCGTAGGGATCTACCCAGGGACAATCCACTAGTTAGTGTAGAAGTCCTTAGGTATGATGATAAAAGGAGAAAAGTGAGATATGGGAAGAGTGCGGACTGAGACAGAGCAAGTACTGGAACAAACCCAACAAGGTTCTTGCAATGAAGTCTCGGTAAGCACTGAAGGGGTTGAAGAATTAAAAAGAATTGAATGAGAAAAGGGTGAAAACAAATAGCCCTCCATTTATTCAACCTTAGGGCAGAAACCGGGTTCAATTCATATGCTACTGATGGTAACATCGGTATTGAAGACAAGACGTCATGGACCCAGTGACGCACTGCACTTCAACTTTCCAAACCACTCAAGTTCCTCTTAAAAGGACTTGTTTCATTCTCACGGGGAACCGACATTATCTATCGAATTTCTCTTAGAGATTGTTGATATTGCAGAAGGAGACCCTCTCCCTAGTCTCCGGCACAGGATCCAAATATGCACAAATTGAGTCTAGAGCCACGAGATCATCAATAAATCTCATTAGGACACTTTCAATCAAGACTCTCTGTTTCACACAATGTGGAAAGAGAGATTATATCTTGAGTCCTACGCATTATCCTTGTGGTATTGCCAGAACATCTGAGTGATGTGTTATCATATTCACAATGAAGATGGAAAGCCTTCTGGAGCCATCATCAAACAAGCTCCTGGTAGGTGGCATGTGAGATCTATTATATAGATCAACCATGTGACAACTGAACAGAAACAATGGGGCGATTCAATCTCTTGAATCAATCCTGGTTCAGGATATGGATTGACGGATACCTTTGAAAAACCGGTCTTTGTGCTTAACAACTCTTTTCTTTAGCACATCGACCGTGTACTCATTTTTCAAATCCAAAAGGTGTTTTTATGATTGATAATTGATTTTCAATAAAACCTTCGTTGTATTGCAAAAACAATTTCTATTGAGCAATACACGATTGTTTTTCAAATCTCTTTTCATCAATCAGTGGACTTAATATTCGCTGGTTCACTCACTCCGTGTTGTCTTCTTTGAGATGTTCCGGTTTGAGAACAGCTAGAGCAGCTGCGAAACCCTGTCAAGGAAATTCTTCGGAATTATACCTGATCACAGGCAGTACATGTACTGATCAACGGGGAACCGTGGGCCGTGTACCTCAATTCAACGAAAGTGATCAAAGACACTTTCGTGCGATTTATTGCTAACTGTTGTGTGCAGGTACGCCCGACGTCTGCAGCTGATCAGAATGAAGCGGTCAATCCATAGCCGCATGCTCACTTATCACATTCATCTCAAAAGAAATCATGATTAGTGCATCAATGACTCTGATATTCTCACTACATGCTTCTGCTACGCTGCTGCCAATATCATGAATCATCTAAAGCTTCCGCAAACTCTGATGAGAAGATATCATGATCCAAAATGTGAGCATGTCGGTCCTGAAGTCACAACACCACAATGGATGTCTCAGAGATTTTTGTTTGCTGATGATCTCAAAAGATGGCTCATAATTATTATCTCATGGATCATGAATGACCTCCACTTTAAAGTACAAATCTATGCAGACTTTGAAGTTGCACTACTTATGCACAAAGATTGCGAAGTTGATGTATGAAAGTCTACGAGCTCAAGAACCAATTCAAGAATAGAATGCTAGGATTTGAAATGTAAAACATGGGGTGACCTCCCTTAGGGGGAGATTGTTAGGAATTAGATAATTCCAGTATTGAAGAGTCGGTCACCCCAATTATTATCTAGCATAAGTTAGCTCATAGACTTGTCGTTATTTACATTTTATGTAGTTAATTAGTTAGTTAGTAGCGTAAAATAGTTTAGTGCAACACCGTGGAGGAAGGACGGGTCTTTACCCATTGTATCCCTGATCCACAGGCCGTCAGGAGGTCGTTTATGTCTGTAACCTAAAAATATCCTCTACCTTGCAAGGTAGAGGGTTGGATGTTCTTTGATAATCTAATATTCTACAAGTTTCTCTTACTAGAATATCCCACTTTCTCTCTCTCTAAAATCATCTACATACTCATTGTGTTAATGTTATGATATGTAAGTGAAATCCAATATCTAACAACGAGATAAAAATCAAACTAGCTATTCTATTCCCCGGCAGCGGCGCCAAAAACTTGATGCGCGTACGAAGCGCGGCGGGGTCAAATGAACTTCCTTTTCTTCGAGCAAGTTTTTCAACCACCTAGGCAGTGAACCTAATCGTTGTAGTGTAGTATTGGGTAACCCTCGGGGATTGATATCGTTCTCTAGGGGAATAGGAATGCTAGCAATAAATGTATTACGCTAAGGTGGGGGTTGAGGATGATTCATTTTTTTATCTTTTATTGGTTTTTTAGAAAGCTAAGGTAAATATCTCGAGGAAATTGGTTTAGGGGTGGTACTTCTACTGATTACTTCTACTATTCTAATTATCTAATTCTACGGGTAGTTATGTCTAATTGATGTGTGCTCGTATGATGATTAAAAATGTGTTTACCTAGATACTATTACTCCCTAGTTATCTTTTATTGTTGGTTGAATTGTCACACCTTATCGTAACGTGTTGTGTTTCCTAAGGTCGTAGGGTGTGCCTATGCCCTAACCCTTTGAGGTTACCTTTGGGTTTAGCCTACGAAATCCGCAAATTCATTCATAAACTAAATTTCACAAAGATTATCCAAGCATTAAACACAACGAAGGCCTAGTTGCACTCCTAAGCCAATTACAATTAAGATAAGAGACAACCTAACAATAATTAATAACTATGTTTCATAGATCTAAGCAAACACACAAGAAATTTAGCTAGACATGTTAAACAAGAAAGCATACACACAATCAATGGAATACATAATGATACTTTGGATTAAAACACTTATCTTGATGTGTAAAATAGGGTTTGGGACCCTAAGATATTGTCCAAGTCATACTACAAACGTTTAGGGTTTTTCCTCCAAAAGTCTACCTCTCTAAATGCAGAAAAATCGAATTCTATATATAGATTTACAAGTGCGACGGCGTCGCCTTATAGGTGGGACGCCGTCAGATCGCCGTCATTAGGGTTTTCGTCTTGGCCAAGTTATCGATGGGACGACGTCACCTTAGAGTTGTAACGCCATGAGTCTTCAAGTGGGACGTCGTCTGATTATGGATCTGGGCCGTCTGAGATGAAAAGTCTGAGTGACGCCCTTCTTTTTCAAAGCCTGACGACGTCAGGTTGTATGAGCAAAAATTCCACTAAGCCGTCTGGTACATGTTTTTATCAAGTCTGTTTATAGGGACGGCTTCGCCCTTTGATTGGGACGCCGTCAGGTTCAATTTAAGCAGCTTGAGTGGCTTTGATTTTGACTTTGTCATTTTCTTCATGTATTCACTCCTTTTCATCCAATTGTGCATCATTTCAGCATTTTTCTTCCAAGAGACCTAAAAAGTGAAAAGGAACGAAATTAAGGAGTAACAGATATAAAAGTGGTCGATTAAGGGCTTAAATGACCCCTTAAAAGTGTAAGTTTTAAATCCTTTTCAAACACACTCGTTTAGCTTTCCTAATTACTTGACGCACTCAACAAAGGGGAGTATCCGTCAAGGGGGAGCTAAGACGAGAATCCTTCTCTCATCTTACTCTTTATTTTTCATTTTGTTTCTTTTCACAAGTTTTTCTCAAAATAATGTGTTAGTTTCTTTTCGACGCTCTTTTTTTGACAAAAAGGGGGAGAAGAGAGTAAAAACTCCAATTCAAATTTTTACGAATTTTATCTTCTTCTTAAAATAATCTTATGTTTTTTCATCAACAAAAAAGGGGAGATTGTTAATACAGATAAGCCATAAAAGTATTTATTTATATTTTACGATCTTCTAATGTTTTGTCGATAACAAACGTAAAATCATTTTAACGAAACAAATAAAATAAGTAAAAAGTTTTGAGCCAATAGTTTACTAACACACTTTTACTAAACATATTAAAACTATATCAAAACATGTTTAGTAAATAAGTTATATAAAACCAAATACATTTTTATAAAACACTAACAAGTAATATTGTTTATATCTTATAAGAATGCATATATATATATATATATATATATATATATATATATATATATATATATATATATATATATATATATAAACTAGTGTTTACATTTTATAGAAATGTATATGTACTTTGTATATGTTGTAATGAGTAAGTAATGGGTAAAAACCAAAGTCCATAACTCATGACCCATGATCCATTGACTAGGTGCAATGAATATTGTTGGGTAAAATCCAAAGTCCATAGCCCATAACCATGGAGCATGATCCATAAACCATGACCCATTGCATGACATCATGCATGAAGTCATGTTGGGTATTCTTCATGATCCATGACCCAAAGTCCATGACCCATGACCTAAGATACATAACCCAATGACTAGGACATTGCATCTTGTTAGGTATCCATAATTCAATACCCATAACCCATGACCCATAACCCGGTTTGCAACCCGAAATCCGGACTAAACTGACCCAGTAGCCGGATCCCAGGTTTTGCACTAGCCGGATCCCTCTGGGGAGGGATCCGTGGGAACCGTGGGACGGTAGACAAGTTTTGTCTATAAATAGTGAGCCATTTCTCTCTTGCTCACTACCACTCTTAGATACACTTTCTCCCAGTATTCTAACATCTCTAACCACTGATCCAAAAGATCATTCTGTTAATACAAATAAACCGTAAAAACGTTTATTTATATTTTACGATCTTCTAATGTTTTGTCGATAACAAACGTAAAATCATTTTAACAAAACAAATAAAATACGTAAACTGTTTGAGCCAATAGTTTTCTAACACACTTACGCTTTCACATAAAACACTAAAACAAGTATAAGAGTTTTTATGATTTAGTAATACATATGTACAACAACTAGTGTTTACATATTTGGGTAAATATATACTTAACTAGTATATACTAAAATGGGTAAAAAAACTAACAAATGGTATTGACCCATAACCCACGGTATTATCCAAACCACTTGACTAGGTACATTGAACTCATGAGATACATTGTATCTAATAAGTAACCCATGGATCAACCCATAACCCATGACCCATGACCCATAACCAAAATACCCATGGGCAAAGAGGAGCGTCCCACGGATCCCTAGGATTACACTAGACGGATCCCTTGTGGGAGGGATCCATGGGATCTGGGGAACAGTAAGCTTTCTCCTTTATAAATAGTGAGCCATTTCTTCCTTTTGGTTTGCCACTCTTACACATACTTTCCCCAAGTATTGTAACTCTCTAACCACTGATCCTAAGGGATCTTTCTATGTAGTTTGTCTTTTGTTTTTGTGTGATTCTCTAGGTTCCTCTTAAAGGCGAGATCACCACTTCTTGAAGTTGAGCAAGCTCAAGTCCATGTGTTGCCATGCTTCGTCATCATCAAGACAACTGAGGTTCTCTTGTTGATAGTTCTTTCTTCCTCTGTAGATGTGTTGTGTTGAAGGCATTGGTGAAGGATGCCGAAAGAGTCAAGACAAAAGCATTAGTGAAAGGTGCTTAACGTCCGTGTCAAAAGCATTAGTGAAGAATGCTAAAGGTGTCAAGACGAAGGCATTAGTGAAAGGTGCCAAGCGTTGTGTCAAAGGCATTAGTGAAGGATGCTTAGGAATCAAATCAAGTGACATTAGGGAAGAATGCCTAGGTCGTATAATCGATGAGGTGCATCGTTATACATATAGTATTAGTTTATTTCCAAGGATGGTGATATCCTTGATGATGTTGTAATAAGGAGTAGATCTCCTTGGATTAGGTGTTGTGTTGTGTTGGGTAGTAGTTCCTCCATTATAATGGAACTAGGTATTTAGCCTAGTACCTGATAAAGGATAGGCGACATTGTGGTAGGTGTGGTTCACCTTGGTGTGAAAGAACCCGGTGGTTAGCCTAGTACCGGAAAAAGAGTAGGCGACGTTGTGAAGGCTTCTCCGCCATAAGGAGTTGGTGTCGTGTAGTGATTACGAACTCTCGAGTAGGTGACTCGGGGAGTGGAGCAGGGCAAGGAAGGTGTCCTTGTAGTCGAACCACTATAAATACTTGTGTCGTGGTGATGTGTTTCTTACTCTTTATCTTTCATTACACGTTTATATATCTATCTATCAACGTCCAACACAAAAAACCAAATAGATTAACATAAGTTGATCTAAATGTTTTAAAATGAAGTTTTAATTGGTAAAACTATTCAACCCCCCCCCCTTCTAGTTTTCCACAATTGGCATCAGAACTTCGTTACCAAGTTTCTTAAAGTATGTTGTACTTTAAAAACTTGATACGATCCGTGTATGTTTGAAAACTACAAAGAAGGATTTTTCAAGTCATGTTTTAAAATCACCATAATATTTTATTGTTGGACAATGATAGAATGTTCTAACACTTTCCTTGTTAAGTATTATCCATACTTGGATTTGGGCCTACCAAGAAGATCATGAAGAATACATCTAAATATTTCCTTTCGCGAAAAGAATATTTAGCTAAGGTATGATCGTTAACAATTTACATTTTCCGTTATTATTTTTTTAAACCTTAGTTGCACAATTAATCTCTACTAGTAATTACTTAAGTAGTCATCTATATTAAAGTCATCATCAAGAATAGTATTCTTCGATTGATTTATATAGACTACACTAATAACTTGTAATAATGATATCTTGGCTATTCGATAGCCTCAATCATTATTTTTCACAAAGGAATTATTGACACTTCATCTATGTCACAAGTTATAGAGCTTAAACATCAAACTCTAGGCATTTTAGAACTCCAAAACCAAAGTTATCAAGGAATGCTTAAACTGATTTTTTGCTGTCAAGCCGGATCCCTGAGTTTAAACTAGCCGGATCCCAAATGAGAGGGATCCACGGGATCCATGCAACAGAAGACAACATAAGTTAGTAATGATCACTGTGGATGTTCCACAACTATTTTCCCTTCAAAGACTCACGAACAAGAATACAACTACTGTTCAAAGGAGTAATTTGATCATTTCTCTCAAGCATAACAATCACTTGTGTAAGTATAATCTTCACTACATTGTTAATTTGATTATTTGATTAATAGGATTACAATTTCTTCATTTTTAGGAGTTGGGTTCAAATGGGTTTATGATAATTTGTTACCACATTGTTTTCTA
This sequence comes from Chrysanthemum seticuspe, assembly GCA_019973895.1. Classification (NCBI taxonomy): domain Eukaryota; kingdom Viridiplantae; phylum Streptophyta; class Magnoliopsida; order Asterales; family Asteraceae; genus Chrysanthemum; species Chrysanthemum seticuspe. The sequence continues at coordinate 282,373,433 of BPTQ01000007.1, forward strand.
AGATAATCCAAATCAAAGAATCAACCTTGTTAATACAAATTAAACTCGTTTTATGAATTCAATAAAAATGATTTGAGCAAAATTATAATCAAACCCTCTAGGTTACTATTCACAATTAACACCACATTGTGGTTATGTTGTTTAGGAATAATCATGCCAAGCAATCGACAATAAGACTACCAAGATACCGCTCATTACATACCAATGTACCATAAAAAAAATGGACTTAGTCCCGATGATAGGAAAGCTTTTAAAATGCTCGAAAAGAGACTCTTTCACGAAGGACGAGTAGTAGAACCATCATTTCTTGCCAATACCAACATAAGAGAAGTTTTTGGAGCTATTGGGTTTGATTGTTTATTGGACATAAACGAACAAATTTGCCCGGTTTTTGTACTCGAGTTCTACAAGACTATGGGGATTGTTAGAAATGATGATGGGTCTATCTCGATTAACTTCACCATAAATGAGCATGAGTACACTCTTTCGCTTGTAGAGTTTGGAAGAATAATAGGGGTTCCATATCAAAGTGTTTGTATGTATTCTAATGAGTGGTCGTTGGAAGAGTTGCACACTATGGTTGATAATCATGAAATCTACCACATGTTAATCCCGGAAGCAACCACGGTGAGGGACATCGTGTTCATGCCAAGAGCATCCCCATCAAAGGTTACTAGGAATTCGAAAGTGATCTATAGGGATCCTTTCCAAATGGAGCTCTCCAAGATGTACGCATTGTATAGGAAATAGGAAAATGTGGTGAGGGAGAATGTGTTGTACCTAGTAGGAAACAAGGATCACCCCAACGCATGTCTAAGTTTCATGATCTATTGCCTAGTGACCGAGACTCGTTTTAACCTTGCCTACTACATGATTAAGAGAATGGAAAGTGTAAAAAGCATGGACAAAATGGTGCTCCCGTATGCAATGCTCCTAACCTGTCTTGCAAAATTCATCTTTGCATTAGATCCTTCTCCGCAATCCTTTGATCATAGCTATTGCAACAAAGTTATGGTACCTTTAACCGAGGGTAGAACTACAAGGTTTATGGTGGAAGGCAAAAGGCCTCACCCACCCACGGATTCCTCGGATGAGAGGGAGAGGCAAAGAGAAGGTGAAGGTAGTAGCAACCCACTCGGAAATACCGATCTCGACCCCTTGGACTACATCAACCAATTGTCGGACGTTCCTAGTGCATCACCCGAATGGCAACAAACCAAGGGAATCTTCAAGTGCTTCGCCAACTTTTTGAAGAAAAAGAAGTAGATATGGTGTGAAAAAGAGTGGAGGATGGGAGAAGCAAGGTAAGGTCATAGGACCTAAAATTTGTGAAAAACAATTTCAAACAATGGGTTGTAACACTTAAACAATACTTATGTAGAATAGGATGTAGCGTATAGATCTTGCCATAACTTGGCATTAAACTATCGTAACTTAGGAACATGTAGAATGAGATTTTACGACTCCTTGAAAACATTCAAGTAGTCGTCTTCACTCATTTTTAGGAACTTCTAGTTGTCTCACATTTGCTATACATTATACCTGATGTGTCCTTGCTTGTAGTCCTTATAGAAATAACTAGGAGAATCACTTTCTTAAGAATGCTAAATGGCACATTTGCTGAAAGCCTTCTGATCTGCAGTAGGCGGATCCCAGAATTATAGCTAGCCGGATCCCTCCCAGAAGGGAACCGTGGGATCTGTAACTACAGATGAGCAATACAGACTTGCTTACATCAAATTAGCTCACTAGATCACCTCACACTAGTTAAACATAAGACATTAGAACCAACTAAGTCTTCCTCAAACATTTGAAAGCCTCATACTTACCCATGGCTTACCTAGGATATATTTCAAAGTGTTTTTGATTTATCAACTCATCAAAACTGTTGAAACAGATACAGACCTTGATAGATCTTGAGCTCGTGGATCGTTATGTATGCCTATGTAATCACAAGCACCATAAAAGACAATCTCTACAACTAATGTTTATCAGCGGAATATAAACACAAGCAAATAACTAAGAACTTCTTGATCCTCTATGGATCTTTATATTAACTAAAACTGAGTTTTTCCAATCGGTACATAAACCTTTCTAATGTGTTCCTTTTATAGATAAGGAACCCTAAACAATATCGCTAAACCGTTTTCCAAGAAACGTATAATCATAAAACTAAACAAGATATACACAATCACTTCCTAATAAAGCTCATGTATATCCACACTAAATAAACTAAATACGGAATAAACAGTTCCGCAGAATCAAACTAATCACTATCATTCTTCAGCAGAATAAGTCTTCGGCAGAATCCACTTCACGTCAGTAGAAACACTTCGACATTAAGTTCAGCATAATCAGACTTTCACATAATTCCCAACAAAAACTCACCATATTTCCGCTCTAATGCTCACACATTATTTATCACATCTCATAAAACTTAGTTTGATATATCCATCAATTTTTAGCAAATTAGCTTTAATCACTTTTGACTCAAAATTAGGCTCAAAACTAGTTTTTCATTTTTCTTTATGTTTTTAAGAGTTTAGTAAATTTTGTTTGGGCATCATCTGACTCCTAGGACTAAATTCCACCATCTTTTCATCCTAGTACAAATGGTATTTTTCTCAAGCACTTAGTTAGACTACCTAAAGTGTACTTTCCTACCCAAAATTATCATTAAACACCATCACCCCTTATGGTTGAGCATTCAAGACATCCACCACTCAAGACTTGCAAATTAAGTCAAAACCTTGAGATACATAGGTACTAGACCTATCAAAATGCATAATTATTTCACCTAGAATCTGCTTGACAGACGAATACCTGGTTTATAACTAGCCGAATCCCTGGTGAGAGGGATCTGCGGGATCCGTGGCTGCAGAAAGATTAAATCAACTTCCCTCTTCAATTTTAAGCCACCTTTTGATTATCTAACCACTTTTAGCTTTCATTTATTATCTCCCTAGAGCTGATCAATATCCTAAGTGCATGCTCAATCCTCTTAATGGCCAAGAATTAAATTCCCTAATTCAAATTAGCCTTTATAAACCAAACACTCTTAAGGTTAAGGCATCACTCCCACCTAGCTTTCAAAAATCAGTAACTAGAAGCTCATATAGCATCTTTATCATCACCATGACTAAGGCTCTTAGCAACAATTCCTCAACCAAAGGCTCATCCAAAAGAAAGGGTCAAATGATCCATGAAATCTCATCCACCGAATCATCTCCCATAAGAGATAACAATGCTAGAATCCCACCTCTTCAAACCCATCCAACAAAAGCTAAGAGAACCGCAAGGATTAACATCAAACCTTTCGGACTAGAGAAAGGATCATCTAGTTCAAAACCAAACATGGCTAATTCTAGCAAGCCATCTAAGTCCTCATTCCTTGAGCATAGATTTAACGAGCCTCTTCCTCACCCAAATCTCTATTCATTAAAGCATTCGCCACCAAGAACCTCCCACTCACCAACTTTCTCGTTAAATAGGGAACCACCCACAACACTGAATAGTCCATCATGGGAAACAAGGAACAATCATGGACATGATCATATGGAGTAATTTCCACTACCACCGCCCTCACCTTTAGTAGAACCTCATCCCACACCTCAAAATGAAACCCCACAATCATTCGTAGAGCCTCCTCAAAACATCCATTTTCCTTCGGTTCCAAATTAAGACAATAATTTCCCAAATTGTCTAATCACCCAAGGACTTGTTCAAGAAGTACGAAATTAGTTACATTTCATGTTTAATCATCTTCTTGAAAGATTGGACCAAATCAACAAGTCTACTCATCCTTAGACTCGAGCACGTTGTTGCATTCTATGCTTTAGTAACTTATTAGTAGAAAATGTATGGCTAAATCATTCTCTTAGTTTTAGAGATTTGTTGATTATCTCGTTGTTTTATTGAATGATAACTTGCTTGCCATATTTCTCTAAGTATATGTGTTGTTTGTATACATATCTTGATATTATATTTAGCATTGCTTGATATATCACCTCTGCTGAATAACTTGTCACCAGACAGACGGATCCCTCCAAAATGCCTAGACGGATCCCTCCACAAAGGGAACTGTGGGATTCGTGGAACAGAAGAACAATTTACTACTAACATGAGTCTTATTTGCAGGAAATTATGCACTATACTCTTGTTCTCTAACCTCTATTTTGTAGATTTTCAAAATACACATGAAGAACTTGACACCATAAAAGCTAGGGGGAGCTTTATGTCAAACCATATTGCAAAATCATTTGCAACATAATCCTTATTTTGGATTATACTTCATGACACCCCATTGCAACGTTGCAATCTTCAAGGGGGAGCATTTTTGTCACAAGGACGAAACCATTTGCAAACATAATTGCAATACATTAGCTTACTTATTTTTCTGTAATTGACGCCCTCACAAAGGGATAAACTCGTCAAGGGGGAGTTAAGACGAGAACCATTCCCGTCACTTGCTCTCTTTAAATCTTTTCTTTTTACATGTTTTTCTTAAAAACAATGTGTTAGTTTCTTTTCGACGCTCTTTTTGTTTCGACAAAAAGGGGGAGAAGAGAGTAAAAACTCCAATTCGAACTTTTACGAATTTTAGTTTTTCCTTAAAATAATTTTATGTTTTGTCATCAACAAAAAGGGGGAGATTGTTAATACAAATAAACCGTAAAAACGTTTATTTATATTTCACGATCTTCTAATGTTTTGTCGATAACAAACGTAAAATCAACTTAACGAAACAAATAAAATACGTAAACTGTTTGAGCCAATAGTTTTCTAGCACACTTACGCTTTCACATAAAACACTAAAACAAGTATAAGTGTTTTTATGATTTAGTAATACATATGTACAACAACTAGTGTTTACATATTTGGGTAAATATATACTTAACTAGTATATACTAAAATGGGTAAAAAACTAACAAATGGTATTGACCCATAACCCATGGTATTATCCAAACCACTTGACTAGGTACATTGAACTCATGAGATACATTGTATCTAATAAGTAACCCATGGATCAACCCATAACCCATGACCCATAACCAAAATACCCATGGGCAAAGAGGAGCATCCCACGGATCCCTAGGATTACACTAGACGGATCCCTTGTGGAAGGGATCCGTGGGATCCGAGGAACAGTAAGCTTTCTCCTCTATAAATAGTGAGCCATTTCTTTCTTTTGGTTTGCCACTCTTACACATACTTTCCCCAAGTATTATAACTCTCTAACCACTGATCCTAAGGGATCTTTCTATGTAGTTTGTCTTTTGTTTTTGTGTGATTCTCTAGGTTCCTCTTAAAGGCGAGATCACCACTTCTTGAAGTTGAGCAAGCTCAAGTCCATGCGTTGCCATGCTTCGTCATCATCAAGACAACTGAGGTTCTCTTGTTGATAGTTCTTTCTTCCTCCGTAGATGTGTTGTGTTGAAGGAATTAGTGAAGGATGCCGAAAGAGTCAAGACAAAAGCATTAGTGAAATGTGCTTAACGTCCGTGTCAAAAGCATTAGTGAAGAATGCTAAAGGTGTCAAGACGAAGGCATTAGTGAAAGGTGCCAAGCGTTGTGCCAAAGGCATTAGTGAAGGGTGCCTAGGAATCAAATCAAGTGGCATTAGGGAAGAATGCCTAGGTCGTATAATCGATGAGGTGCATCGTTATACATATAGTATTAGTTTATTTCCAAGGATGGTGATATCCTCGATGGTGTTGTAATAAGGAGTAGATCTCCTTGGATTAGGTGTTGTGTTGTGTTGGGTAGTAGTTCCTCCATTATAATGGAACTAGGTACTTAGCCTAGTACCTGATAAAGGGTAGGCGACGTTGTGGTAGGTGTGGTGCAACTTGGTGTGAAAGAACCCGGTGGTTAGCCTAGTACCGGAAAAAGAGTAGGTGACGTTGTGAAGGCTTCTCCGCCATAAGGAGTTGGTGTCGTGTAGTGATTACGAACTCTCGAGTAGGTGACTCGAGGAGTGGAGTAGGGCAAGGAAGGTGTCCTTGTAGTCGAACCACTATAAATACTTGTGTCGTGGTGATGTGCTTATTACTCTTTATCTTTCATTACACGTTTATATATCTATCTATCAACGTCCAACACAAACAACCAAATAGATTAACATCAGTCGATCTAAATGTTTTAAAATGAAGTTTTAATTGGTAAAACTATTCAACCACCCCTTCTAGTTTTCCACACATTCTATGTAGTTTTATGTTTGTGTGATTATCTAGGTTCCTCTTAAAGGCGAGATCACCACCTCTTAAACACGTGCAAGCTCAAGTCATGAGTTGCTAAGCTTCGTCATCATCAATACCACTGAAGTGCATCTTGTTGATAGTTTTTTCCTCCCTCCATAGAAGTGTTGTGTTGAAGGCATTAGTGAAGGGTGCCGAAGGGTCGTGTTGAAGGCATTAGTGAAAGGTGCCAAGGGTGTACATTCGATATGGTGCATCGATGTACAAGTTAGATAGTTTGGGTTAAAGGATGTTAATATCCTTCTAGTGTTGTAACAAAGAGTATGTCTCCTTTGGGGTAGTTGTGTTGCGGTGTAGTGTTGGGTAGTAGTTCTTCATTTGTAATGGAACTCGGTATCTAGCCTTGTACCGGATAAAGTGTGGGCGACGTTGTGATAGGTTTGGTTCTACCTCGTGGAAGAACTTGGTGTCTAGTCTTGTACCAGATAAAGAGTAGGCGACGTTGTGAAGGCTTCTCCGCCACATTAAGAAGCTTGTGTTGTATAGTTCTTACAAACTCTCGAGTTGGGGTACTCAGGGAGTGGAGTAGGGCAAAGAAGGTGTCCTTATAGCCGAACCACTATAAATACTCGTGTTGTGGTTTTGTGTTCCTTTACTTTCTATCTTTTACTTTACTTACTTATATGCTTATCTATCAATATCCAACACACATACCAAATAGATTGACATAAGTCGATCTAAATACTTTAAAACAAACTTTTAATCGGTAAAACTATTCAACCCCTTTCTAGTTTTCCACAAAAACGGTTAAAAACGTATAAAAATGGATGAAAACGTATTAAAACGGACGTATAAAAAGTGAGAATGAAAAAGTGAGAAGAGGAGAATGGGCTTTTCAAATTTGTAGTTAAATTTAGAGAATGGAAATTTCATATTTTTAAAAAATTGTTGACAAAAAATGTAACTAAACGGATTTTCAATTTTTTCTTTTTCATATGAAAACTTTGTTGAAATATTGAGAAATTTTTCCTACCGTCCAAAAGTAAGTATTAAAAAAAAGAAAAAAAAGACGTGGTTTAAAAAAACATAAGAATTATTATTTTTTGAAGACTGATGTTTACCGTTAACTAACTATGTGATATTTTGTTTTGATTTTGTAATTATACTTTTAGTTATGGCGTTTTTGTAAAACTTGATTTAATATATTTTTTCCATTTTAAGTAGTAAACAATTGAATTAGGACAACTAAAAATGATAACATGAATAATTAGTTTGAGATATACACGGAGAAAGTACGTAATTTTGACACGTGTGAAAAGGTAATGACTAGAAAGTTATGAAAATTATACTATATAAGTTGGGAATTATATATGCATGAGTGATAAATATACGAGAGCTAAAAGGAAATATATCACCTAATAGTAACCAAATTATATATTTTTATTTGATCATTCAAATTTTATATCAATGATCAAAGTTTTAAATTTATTATTATTTTTTTTTTAATTGTTTAAAGGATAAATTGCAAAAATAATCCCTAAAGTAGCTCAAATACGTAAGGATCACACCGAGAAAAATTTTGTTGCAAAAACGACATTAATGTTTTCATTTTTTGCAAAACAGCTACTGAGAGCTAACTTTCGTTAGTTCTCTCGTTAAGTTAAGGTCAAACGCAATGAAATGACTAATACCCTCGTCTTCTTCCTCATTTGAATTTATATTTAACATTAATACAACAACAAGAACATCAAGAACAAAAACCCAAAAATGCAAAAATTAATTGTGTGGTCATCTAATTAAAACATTAGGGGCCAAGTATCCATTATATTTAATTTTATACATTTTGTAACTATGTTGGATTGAGATTTAAAAGAACATGTGTTAGCTCAACTAGAATACTAATTGCAGGATGCACCACCATACAGGTCTACCACCACCCTCTACAACACAACCAACACCACCACCACACAACCAAACACCTCACTCTTCTTCGACCTCCAACCCTCATCACCATCATCACCCACCACCACCATCGGTGTCACAACAATTTATGTATCACTATATTTTGTAAAATCATTAGACGGATTCAACTTCTCCTCCATCAACACCGTAATCACCATTTAGTTCAAAATGTATAAACAATTGTCACCCAGTACTCAAGCTGCCCATGCTTTCACCAATAACCATTTTTTTGAATAATGAAATATGGATGACTAAGTTATGAAATATCAGCTTTTAGAAGCAATAGCTTACATAAACAACAATGTAAGATGTATATACCAAAACAATTATACCGCTTCTGAGCAATAAATATTACGAGTAAAATGTATCACATATTTGACATACACTTCAATAAGTACAAACAACTACGAAACAAAAAAAATCAAATGCAAAATAATTCTATACAACTAATACTTTCCGATGATGACAACGGGCAGAAAATAGTGATTTTTGTTGGAGGTTATTCATCCCAGAACAGGGTGTAGATAACCAACTTCAGCAGAAACAACAATAGTCAGCAGTAACAAATACCACTTGGTGGTTACCGGATATCACTTGGAATCGTGTGATCACTTTCCAAAGTAAACTATTCGACCCTAATGCCTGGGTATCACGAATATCTACTTGGGATAAGACCAAATGCAGTTAGAGAATTAGGCACAATTCTATAACCCTTGCGCTTATAAGTGTTTAGTGTTTTCTGTGTGTTTATCATGCATGTTCAGATCTCCTATATATAGGAGGTTACTCTTGAGCTATTCCAATGGAATTATGAGTATTAATCGGCCCATTAATAGCCTCATAATTATCCCCATTATAGCCGTTAGTGGTTACATGACCAATTAAACGTGGTCATAAAGAATTTGTAACTGCCATTTAGCAGTACTTTCCATAAGCAGTACTTTCCACTAGCAGTACTTTCACTTGCAGTGGAAGTACAGCCTATTAGTGGAAACACTGCTTATCAGTACTTTCATAGCACTATCAGTGGATACACCACTTCAGTGGAAACACTGCCTATCAGTGGAAGCCACAAGCAGTACTTTCCACAAGCAGTACTTTCCTTAAGCAGTACTTTCACCAGCAGTACTTTCTACTAGCACTACCAATACAAACCACTATAAGAGTCAGGGTGTTCATGGACCTTAAGGGTGTACACTCCGTACCTCCTAACCCATTACAAGGTGTGAACTAATCCCACAAGTGCACTAAATTTTCCAACAATCCTCCCCAAATTTAGTTCACTTCCTTTGCATAAAAAATAAACATCAATCAAAACATGTGCATAAACGAAAATGTCCTGAGGATTGAATTTCCATCTTAGTAAATTATACGTTCAAATATTCGAGAATCGGGGTGTTCTAAGAATTGAACCCTTCAACCCATTTGAATACCTGAAGATAAAATACACACAAGTTTTCAAACACTTAAAAGCTCCTGACACGATACAAGCCATGTGTCCATATCCAAATTCATAAATGTTGTAAAAGTTAAAAGTCTAAAGCTTCCTGAAGCGGCAAAACTTCAACATTTACATAGGTGGTTCCTCTTTAGTCATGCTCCTGCCAAGCACTTTTTCAAAGAAAATTAACCATTGAGAAGTAAAAACTTCATCCTCCTTTCAGCAGGTTCTGAGCACAACCTTGGGATGTAAATAAACCATGTGCTCTAGTCCACTGAATGTTCAGCTTTCCACATTGAACTCAGCTCCTAAGTTTCCTCAGGAGGGAGTTGGGTGTCCTAGCATTCAGTGACTAAGTTGGACTTAAACCCATCCCTTTAGCAGACTTTATAACCAAGTCTCTAGCCAGACCTTTCGTCAAGTGATCAAGTAAGTTCTGTTGAGATCTCACAAACTCTATAGATACCACCCCATTCATGATAAGCTCACGAATCATGCTATGTCTGACACCTAAGTGTCTAGACTTACCATTGTACATCTGGCTATAAGCCTTAGCCAATGTAGTTGCACTATCACACCGGATAGAAATAGGTGCTATAGGTTTAGGCCACAATGGAATCTCAAGAAGCAAGTTTTTCAACCATTCAGCTTCTTTACCAGCAGCTGCTAAAGCCACAAATTCATATTCCATTGTTGAACTGGTAATGCAAGTTTGCTTCTTGGATGCCCAAGAAATTGCACCTCCACCAAGTAGGAATACCGAGCCACTGGTAGACGAATTGTCTTCAGTGTTACTGATCCAACTTGCATCAGTGTAACCTTCCAACACTGAAGGATATCCAGTATATGAGAGACTATAATCCATAGTTCTCTTCAAATACTTCAGTACCCTCTGAACTGCTTGCCAGTGATGAGCACTAGGATTACTAGTATACCTGCTCAATTTCCCCACTGCAAAACCAATATCAGGCCTTGTACAAGTCATGGCATACATCAGGCAGCCAATTACCCTAGAATACTCAAGTTGAGATACAGCCTTGCCATGATTAGGCATCAGCTTCTCACAAGTATCCATAGGTGTACTCACAGGAGTACAATCAAAGTAATTGAATTTCCTTAGCACCTTCTCAATATAATGAGACTGAGATATAGAAATTCTATTACTTTCATGTTTAATCCTTATACCAAGGATAACATCAGCCTCCCCCATGTCTTTCATGGAGAACCTTGATGACAAAAATTCCTTTGTCAGGTCAACCTGATTTTGGTCAGTGCCAAAGATCAACATGTCATCAACATATAGACAAATGATGACTCCTTTACCAGATTCATCAAATTTGCTATATACACATTTGTCAGCTTGGTTAAGAACATAACTACTAGACAAAACCACTTCATCAAATTTTTGATGCCATTGCTTAGGTGCCTGCTTCAGTCCATAAAGAGACTTAATCAGTTTACACACCTTGTTTTCATTACCAGGCATGATGAAGCCCTGAGGTTGGTTCATATAAACCTCCTCTTCCAATTCACCATTCAAGAAAGCTGTTTTCACATCCATCTGATGAATAACCAGATTGTGAATAGATGTCATAGCAATCAGCAGTCTTATGGTACTGATACGAGCCACAGGGGCATAAGTATCAAACTATTCTATTCCTGACTTTTGTTTAAAGCCCGAATAACTAGTCTAGCCTTGAAATTTTCAATAGTTCCATCTACCTTCATTTTTCTTTTGAAAATCCATTTGCAACCCAAAGGTTTGCAACCAGGAGGTAGATCAACCAACACCCAAGTGTTGTTGCCCATGATGGAATCCATCTCATCATTGATTGCTTCTTTCCAGAAAGCAATATCCTGGGACTTCATTGCTTCTTCAAATGTTTTGGGGTCATCCTCAACAATGAAGCAATAGGAGTATTGGTCTGAGACCTCATCCCTAGTTCCTTCAACTAAGTATAGTTGAAACTCAGGTCCAAATGACTTTGGAGTCCTGTCCCTTTTGCTCTTCCTGAGCACAGGTTCAGGTTGTTGAACCACAACCTCATCAGGGACCACTGATGGTTCATCATCAGGGACCTTTGATACACCAGTGTCGTGAGTTCCATTAGGAATCCTCTGACTTGGTCTAGGGACTGATGTGAATCTATTCTCATCAAAAGTTGCATCCCTTGATTCAATTATAGAGTTAATTGAAACATGTTCATTAGGTTCAATAACATAGAACCTAAAAGCCTTGGAATGCTCAGCATATCCAACAAAGATGCAGTCAATGCCTCTGTCACCCAAAGTCTTTTGCTTTGGATCAAGGAGTCTTACAACAGCCCTACAACCCCAGACCCTGAGATAGTTCAGGTTGGGTTTCCTTTTAGTCCAGAGTTCATAAGGGGTAACCTTGTTCCTTTTGTTGGGAACCCTATTTAATAAATAGCAAGCTGTTAACATAGCTTCACCCCAGAACCCTTGACTCAGTCCTGAATAAGACAACATGGAATTAACCATCTCCTTTAGCACCCTGTTTTTCCTTTCAGAAATGCCATTTTGCTGAGGAGTATAAGGGGAAGTCGTTTCATGGATTATTCCAACAGACTGAAAATACACAGTATCCATGTACTCACCTCCCCTATCAGTCCTTAATCTTTTGATCAAAGACCCAATGTCACACCCCCAATTTACCTGTTTTGCAGCGGAATGGAATTCCTGGGGATTGACTGTCATAGCACGACAATCACAGCTATATTGAACGACCTAAAGTGTCGTTTAAAAACACATCGTTGGATATTTAATAAAAACGTTCAGAGTTACAACATAGGTCCCCAAAAGTTTACAAAGTTTGCGGAAATATAAATATATTACAAGTCCAAACGATATTTTTGAAAGAAAGTGCCATAATGTACAATGATATAAGTCGACGCCGCGACTCAAAAGGTGGTTCCTTAACCATGCCATGATGATAATGCCTTAGTTACCTGAAAATACATTGCTAAAACGGTCAACAATAATGTTGGTGAGAAATCATAGGTTTATGTAAATGTTTTGTACGACTACGCAAGTATAGACCAGGTATGACAATCAAGTCACAGAAAATGTTACAATTGCAATAAGTCCATGACACCGAAACTAGACTGTTCATAATGTATGCCCCAACAGAGTGTTTGCCAGACAACTCAATAATGTTATTAAATGAAATGCATCTGTATGACTAGTTGGGATTCACCAACCCGGATGGAGGCGTCACCCTCGATAGATCTATCCACTCACCCTCGCTTCTATGATTAACGGTTCATGTTCGGGAAATGGGGACTTTCAATTGGCATGTGGTAACTTAAGCAATGTAAATGAATTTAACATACTTGGTATCGTAATAAAAATGTTGTGCAATGTATTCTCCCCCGTAGGTTTGAAAATAATTAAAAGCATGTACGACGGGGCTATGAAAACTCACTTGATAAACTGGTATGATGACAAGAGTGAGTACACTGAGGTATAGCGGGAAACTTTAATCTGGACCTATTACGAATGATATGATATGTAATGAGTTACTTATCGTCGAAAAAATACTCTTTTGACGTTTTGACCATTCTTAAATCACTTTACAAGTATTTACGTCAAAATATCATCCTACAATGGTTTCGTAATGATTTATAGTGAAATTATCACTTTTCGTCGTAAAATAATGTCGTCGGAAATTTCATGAAAGTGACAAAAATGGCTTCGAAAAACTAGTCGTAAAATGGGGTACGTCGAACGTTAGGAAACGAACTCGACGGTTTTGGAAAGCTTGTATCAAATTCTAGAAGTTTTAGTACAGGAGTTTTCGTCATAGAGGTCTCGAACATAAAGATAATAAAGGTTAAAGATGGTGATTTTGTCTAAATGTTGTGTAAAAAGTGAGTTTCGGCAAAGTTTAAGCAACCGTAAATAAATTATTACAACTCCGCTATACAAACGGTTGGTCGTTTTGAAAAATATGCTTGGTGATCTCGATTTTATTAGAAGACATCTCGTTACAAAAAGTTCCACATCATCGTTAAAAACAGCCTCCAACATGGTCATTTTAGTTACCGTAACACTTGTCTCGTAAAAATAATATAGTTTTTCTAAAAATAATAGTTACGGCAATTTTATGAAAACGTGTATATCTTAGTCGTTTCAAATCCGTTTTCTACGTTTTATACGTCCTTAGCTTCGTATCAAAGTATACTAATATATTTTTGATAAGTCAAAATAATTTGTAAAGCTTAAGGCTCGTTTTTGACTCGAACAAACCAAAAACACTTTGCTGAAATTTTCTGAAAATGTATATTTCGTCGTTAAACTTGAAAAATTCATAACTTCTTCGTTATAACTCCGTTTTAATCCGTTCAAGCGGCCACGGATTCGTTTTAAAGTATATTTTCTAAATATCAAGGTCAAAAATTCATGCCTACTGTCGGATTTTCCAGAAAAACAAAATAAGAACAGACCACTTTATATACTTGTCGAAAATAGTCAATCCGAACGGCATCACTTGAAACTCGTAGTGACCGTAACGTGTTCTAAACGCTGTTTTCGGAATATCCTCCTCCCGAACTCTAAGTTGATGGTAACCCGACCGGAGATCAATCCTGGAGTAGATACTAGAACCTTGCAACTGATCGAATAAGTCGTCGATTCTGGGGAGTGGGTAACGATTCTTCACCGTTAACTTGTTCAACTCTCTATAATCTATACACATTCTGAAGGATCCATCTTTCTTCTTCACAAACAAAACTGGTGCTCCCCAAGGCGAGGAACTCGGCCTAATGAATCCTTTGTCTAGAAGTTCTTGCAACTGATTAGACAACTCTTGCATTTCGGATGGTGCTAGACGGTAAGGTGCTCGCGCAATTGGTGCAGCTCCGGGTACTAAGTCAATATGAAATTCTACTTGTCGTGCCGGTGGAAGTCCCGGTAAGTCTTCGGGAAAGACTTCAGAAAATTCTCGGACAATTGGTACATCTTCAAGTCGCTTCTCCTCCGACTTTTTCTCGGTTATATGGGCTAAGAAAGCAAAACAACCTTTCTTTATGTACTTCTCCGTTTTGATGCACGATATGATACTGAGTCTAGTTCCACTTCGTTCCCCACGAATAATCAAAGTTTCGCCGTTATAAGGAAGATGAACAACTTTTTCATCACAAATGATTTTTGCACGATGTTTGGATAACCAATCCATGCCGATGACGACGTCGAAACTACCAAGTTCTACGGGCATGAGGTCTATGTTGAAGGGATGATTCAGAAAATTGAATGTGCAACCACGGACAATGGTGTTGGTGCTAACTAAGTTACCATTAGCTAATTCAACGATGTATGATATGTCTAAGGTGGTTGGTTTAATGTTGAGCAAAGGTGCAAATGTAGTGGACACAAAACTTTTATCGGCACCCGAATCAAATAAAACTGATGCGTAACGATTATTGAGAAGGAACGTACCCGTGATAACATTCGGGTCCTCCCTAGCTTCGCCACCTCCAATGACGTAGGCCCTTCCTTGCGCCATTCCTCCTTGATTCTGATTTCCTTGGTTCCTTCCCTTATTACATTCAGACTTGTAGTGCCCCCGTTCTCCGCAACCAAAACATGTAACTGGTTGCGACTTGCAATCCCTAGTTCGGTGACCAACTTTCTTACAATTCTCACATGGATCTGGACATCGACCCGGTTTGTGATGACTCAAACACCTGTCACATTTCGGCAAAACCCCCGAATACCCTTTTCCTTCTTTCGGTCCTGCAGCATAAGCCTTTACAACCTCTTGCCTCTTGGGTGGTTGTTGGGTAGCATTTCTATCTTTGGTGTTGTCCCACTTCCGCTTGTTATTGTTGCTATTGTTGTTGTTGTAGTTGGCTCGGTTATTGTTGTAGTTGAAGCGGTTGTTGGGGTTGTTGTTGTTGTTTCGGTTGGTGTTGGTGTACTTACCTCTCTTCACCACCTGTGCCATAAGCTTCTGAGTCACTCTAATAGATTCCTCGATTGTTTGTGGATCAAACGAAGTCACATCTCCTTGAATAACCTCGGGAAGTCCCCCGATGAAAGCCTCTAGTAACTTCTCGTTATCCGAAACCATAGACGGGCATAACGCGGCCAATTCTTGGAATCTCCAAATGTAAGTGTCAATATCATACCCAATAGTTACCAGTTCATAGAATTCTGTCTCCAACTTTTTCACTTCCGTACGAGGACAAAACTTCTTAGTCACCAAACCCTTGAATTGCTCCCAAGTAAGCTTGAAAGCATTCTCCATTCCCATCGGTTGAGCATATGAGTTCCACCACGACAATGCTCCATCCAGTAGTGTACTTGTAGCAAACTTGACCTTACTATCATCCGGGAAATTACACAGCAAAAACACGGACTCCAATTTCTCGAACCATCGCACCATGGCTGTGGCTCCTTCAGTCCCTCTAAACTTAGTGGGATCTCCACTTTTGAAATCTTTGTACGAACAATTTTTAACTCCGGATCCTCCTGCATTTCCAGTAGCAGTAGCAAGCCTAGCGGCTTCAGCAGCAGCCGCGGCCTCAGCAGCAGCAGCAGCCACTGTTTCCCTTTCGATCCTTAGAGCATCGGCTATGCTATCATTCACCAACTTTTGAATAGCCGCTTGGGTCATTTCAGTTGTGGCTTTCTTCGGCGCCATTATTCTTCAAAATCACAAGATGAAACAATCATGAGAACTCGTAAGTAGAAACAACCATCATACAAATATATCCACAACCACAACATGCATAAAATAAATGGAATCACAACGGAACACTAACGAAATATCACAAATATAATCACAACACACGTGGATAATATACATGAAAATTTCGGCCTACATGGACCGATATCATAGATAATAAAAACCATTCCTACATAGTAGAGTCAATACTTGATACATTTGTTTGTACAACAACCAAAAGACAACAAGTTCTTTAAACTACGTCACACACCTCGTGACTAGGATAATAATGGTCAAAACTATACATGACAAAAGTCTACATAAGGCACCTCATGGTGCTCCGCCGGCTCGATCCTGAAGATCTCGAACCTGAGTAGTCAAGCTAGCAACCAAACTCCTCAACTCTCCAATCTGACCCTGCAAAGTAGCAATACTCTCCCTGTCCTCTAACTGCCTATTCTGTATACTCTGATGTGCCAAATCAATAGAAACCCTGCCTAACACTAGGCCCTCGACCTCCTCCGCAATGGTCTCAACCCTATCTACCGTCGATCATTTTGAAAAATAACCTCAAACTTATCATTTCTTATCACATCTCTTTGGAGCGTTTATTATTGACATCGGACTTTGCTACATCTCACCTTTCCTTTTATTTTGAAGAAGATATGGCGCCGAAGAAAGCTGCACCCGAATTGACACTAGCGGCTATTCAAAAGTTGGTAAGGGATAGCGTAGCCGATGCTCTAAGGTCGTCGTCGTCGGTGGCAAAGGGAAAGTTAGGAATCTCGTAGCCGATGCGATAGGGAATGGTTGAAAACTTATCGGCGATCACAGTTAAGCCCACGTCGAAAGAAGCCGCGGTATAGAAGAAGTTTTATTTTCCTTTCCACTCTACATCGTTTCAGGCTACAGTTATTATTTGCGAGGTTTCTCTACACTATTCTTTACTATTCAAACTCCAATAAAAAGTTTTACTAGCTGCCATCTATCCCAACTCTGGTAACGCCTCCTCCAGCTCCCGGATCACAATCCGTCCCAAAGATAACTAAACCGTGTAGTCTCATATGTCTTATCCGTCAATCTCCTGTCCCTCTCATAACGATGAAACGTCCCAGTCTAACCTCTCAACTCCTCAAACCAACGATCGAACTGATGAGTCCAAGCTCTAGAAGTCCTAGCTCGGCCGCCTCGTGGTACTCCACGGAATACATCTGAAAACAGTACATATCAAAACTGGTAATAATAGGATCAGTGCTCCACACACTGCATCAAATTTCTTGAACAACAGAAAACCAACAA
>BPTQ01000007.1:282395828-282496331 GCA_019973895.1 Chrysanthemum seticuspe
TGTATATGGTAACGTCAAAGAACGGGAGATAAGACAACAACTACTACCAATCACAATGCCAAAAGCAGCAACAATAATATTGGAGGAACCAGTAAAAGGGTAAAAGAAACAACAGAATAGAGGGCAAGAAACTGCAATGGTATATGTTGCTGCACCAATAGAATGCAGAGGTTATGCTGGAACCTACCCACTATGTAATCGATGTAAGTATCATCACACGGGTCTTTGTCCTGCTAAGTGCTACAAGTGTCAACAACTGGGACACCTTGCCAGGAATTGTAGAGGCAAGGCCATGGTTACATGTTACAGATGCGGGGAGCAAGGACACTATCGGAATCAATGTCCTCAAAACCAAGGTCAACAAGTTGAAGGTGCTCATGGGAATGCATACATGTTAGGAGGAGGAGAAGCTCGTCAAGGTATCAACGACGCGGAAGACTGAAGAAGTTCGGAAACTAACAGTCTTATTTTTCTTTATGTACTAGGTCGTACTAAGTTTATGTCTTTCATCGTATCCTAATATTATGACTTAAGATGTACTACTTTTGCTAAACCACTCGTTGTAAAATATTCTCATCTATCGTACTTATTTTCTTTTCGATTTGTTATTACTTACGAGAATTTTACTCCCTTTTACTTTAACTACCATTTTAACGACACGGTTTAAATCTTTGTAAACATCGAGAGTTATAACAACTAAACCGAACGTCACATCATCGTTCCTTAATTATGCATAGCCTAGCTAACTATGTCTAATCCTGGAGGGATCACGTTATGTTGGGAGCAGTTATTTATAAATCTTAGTGCAAGCAAAATTTTCACATGTTCCAATTCAAAGTGTTACTTATAAGAGATTCATCCGATATTTTCTTTACTATGATGTTTTATACACTCTCAATCATCGATAACCGTAACGACACTTCTCCATACCTTCTTTCCTCGTTATTCATCACAAACTCAAAAATTCGATAGACCAACACGAACTGAATTCAGGGACTGAATTCCTTTTTGGATGGGCGAATGTGACAACTCGCAATTTCAGGTCATTTCTCGAAACAATTCATGCCTTACAATTTCAACATTTATCGTAAACTAGGTTTACGTGTTCCAAATTCGCGTAACCTTAAGGGTTTAGCGGCGAATTCATGATCATATCATCACGAACATTTCATATGGACTAAGTTTAGTCTACATTTCATTAACATCATTTGCATCATGTTAGTTCATTCATGACATTGCATTTCACATTAAACGCGTAAATTTTATATTAAATAAACGTTAACGCGTGAGTAATTATTTTGAATATTTAATCCGTTACTTCTAAAAATGATCCCGACATATTTTATACTTACATTTAGTTTATAAAAACTATATTTTGAGTTTACTTAGTGTTTTAAATTTATTTGGTATATAAATCGTTAAATCTATATTATTACGACGTTTTTCTTAAAAACTGCACGATAATTTTTATATCACTCAAATTTTACAAGGAATGTATTTTTACAATTTTTATGATCTCATTATACTCTACTTTGATCTATTGAAAATTTCTTTTATCAAAAATTACCTTAAATACACTAACATTTTATATACAAGTTATTATTACACTAACTTATTACTTACACAATTTTATTACACATTATAAGAGAAAAAAAAAATATATTGTGAAACACAATCCCCCCATATCCGGCCATGGGGGGGGGGGAGGTAGTCAAGGTGGGTAGATTTTTTCTACAAAACTAAATCTATACATAAACTTCATTCATTTCACTCATTTACTCTCATATTTCACAAGTTAGTAAAGTTGCTTTTTCTTCTCTCTTGGTTCTTCTCAAAACCGGCCATCTAAAAGAGTTAGCAAGGGATCATCAAAAATTTTACAAGTTCAAGTTTTACAATCTAGATTACACTCTTATTTAAGGTTTTGAAATAAAAACCTAGGGTGTTTAGGTTAATCCTTGTTCTAATCACCTCATCAAGTAACTTGTAAGCATATTACTATCATTTTTCATCTTCATTTTCATTTCATAAGTATTTCTTCATTTTTGAGCAAACATGCAAGACTTGTGTTTATTTATACCATTTTTACATTGATTTTTAGAGTTTATATATATAAAGTCATCCTATAATTATTCCCTTGTTATATATTGGTCTTGATGATGTCTAGGAACCCATGACACCCTAAGAAGGTGTATGGTAGGATTAGAATAGCTTTGGAGTTGATTTGAAGGGATTGGAATAGGTTTAGTACGAGAAAAACTATTTTCGACAAGTATATAAAGTGGTCTGTTCTTATTTTGTTTTTCTGGAAAATCTGACAGTAGGCACGAATTTTTGCCCTTGATATTTAGAAAATATACTTTAAAACGAATCCGTGGCCGCTTGAACGGATTAAAACGGAGTTATAACGAAGAAGTTATGAATTTTTCAAGTTTGACGACGAAATATATATTTTCTGAAATTTCAGCAACCTATTTTAGTTTTGTACGAGTCAAAAACGAGTCCTAACCTTTACAAATTATTTCGACTTATCAAAAATATATTAGTATACTTTGATACGAAGCTAAGGACGTATTATACGTAGAAAACGGATTTGAAACGACTAAGATATACACGTTTTTATAAAATTGCCGTAACTATCATTTTTAGAAAAACTATATTATTTTACGAGACAAGTGTTACGGTAACTAAAACGACCATGTTGAAGGCTATTTTTAACGATGACGTAGAACTTTTTTGTAACGAGATGTCTTCTAATAAAATCAAGATCACCAAGCATATTTTTCAAAACGACCAACCGTTTGTATAGCGGAGTTGTAATGAATTATTTACGGTTGCTTAAACTTTGCCGAAACTCACTTTTAAACCATATTTGGACAAAATCACCATATTTAACCTCTATTATCTTTAGGTTCGAGACCTCTATGACAAAAACTCATGTACTAAAACTTCTAGATTTTGATACAAGCTTTCCAAAACCGTTGAGTTCGTTTCCTAGCGTTCGACGTACACCATTTTACGACTAGTTTTTCGAAGCCATTTTTATCACTTTCATGAAATTTCCGACGACATTGTTTTACGACGAAAAGTGAAAATTTCACAATAAATCATTACGAAACTATTATAGGATGACATTTTGACGTAAATACTTGTAAAGTAATTTAAGAATGGTCAAGACGTCAAAAGAGAATTTTTCGACGATAAGCATTATTTTCAAAACTCACAAATGGTATAAATAACATACGAAATGCATGCATAACGTTACATCATAACTCATTACGTATCATATCATTCATAATAGGTCATTTTCGAGATTCACGCTACATTTCAGTGTATCCACTTTTTCCATCGCATTATTGTCCAAGTGAGTCATAGCCCCACTTTTTCTCGTTTTAATTATTTATGAAACTCTTTGGGGGAGATGCATGCTCAATGATTTTTATTACATTCATGACTATTTGCAAATTATATGTTTATCCGAACTGAACGTTTAGTCATGCGAAGTAACAGTATTGCCATACTTAGAATTTCCATATTATAATCATTGGACTGATGGTCATGGTATAATCAGTGAACTAATGGTCTTGGTAGAACCAGTGAACTAATGGTCTTGGTAGAACCAGTGAACTAATGGTCTTGGTAGAACCAGTGAACTAATGGTCTTGGTACAATCCTGAGCTAATGGTCAAGGAACAATTTGAAACCGTACGAATTATGTGTTATATTAAGTAACTGTGGATACATTAAGTTAGGCACTATTTTGTGAATTCATTTGACGATGTGGGCTTGAACATAAACTATATTACACTTTGGCAATGGGTTGTGAATACACAGGTTGCAAGTTTTGTATGGGCGGAACTTGGAACTGAGTGGATTTACAATGCCTTTGCTGCATAAACGATTTTGAAAGGCTTTACATTTCAATACAAACCCTATGAACTCACTCAACCTTTGTGTTGACACTTTTTAGCATGTTTTATCTCAGGTATCTAAGGCATTCACTTCATGGCATGCATTTGGACATCATGGAGTCGTGATGACGACCCGTCTCACTTGAGTTTTACGTACTTTAAAACATCGTTTGAATTGTAACAAACTTATTTCCGCACAAGTTGATTTTCTTATGGGACCTATACTTTGTAAACTCTGATTGTTTTATTAAATCAAACGATGTTCTTTTCAAACGACACTTTAGGTCGTTCAATATATCTGTAACTGTGATGCTATGACAGTCAATCCCCAGGAATTCCATTCCGCTGCAAAACAGGTAATTTGGGGGTGTGACAACACATCGTTGGATATTTAATAAAAACGTTCAGAGTTACAACATAGGTCCCAAAAGTTTACAAAGTTTGCGGAAATATAAATATATTACAAGTCCAAACGATGTTTTTGAAAGAAAGTGCCATAATGTACAATGATATAAGTCGACGCCGCGACTCAAAAGGTGGTTCCTTAACCATGCCATGATGATAATGCCTTAGTTACCTGAAAATACATTGCTAAAACGGTCAACAATAATGTTGGTGAGAAATCATAGGTTTATGTAAATGTTTTGTACGACTACGCAAGTATAGACCAGGTATGACAATCAAGTCACAGAAAAATGTTACAATTGCAATAAGTCCATGACACCGAAACTAGACTGTTCATAATGTATGCCCCAACAGAGTGTTTGCCAGACAACTCAATAATGTTATTAAATGAAATGCATCCGTATGACTAGTTGGGATTCACCAACCCGGATGGAGGCGTCACCCTCGATAGATCTATCCACTCACCCTCGCTTCTATGATTAACGGTTCATGTTCGGGAATGGGGACTTTCAATTGGCATGTGGTAACTTAAGCAATGTAAATGAATTTAACATACTTGGTATCGTAATAAAAATGTTGTGCAATGTATTCTCCCCCGTAGGTTTGAAAATAATTAAAAGCATGTACGACGGGGCTATGAAAACTTACTTGATAAACTGGTATGATGACAAGAGTGAGTACACTGAGGTATAGCGGGAAACTTTAATCTGGACCTATTACGAATGATATGATATGTAATGAGTTACGATGTAATGATATGCATGCTTTTCGTATGTTATTTATACCATTTGCGAGTTTTGAAAAATAATACTTATCGTCGAAAAAATACTCTTTTGACGTTTTGACCATTCTTAAATCACTTTACAAGTATTTACGTCAAAATGTCATCCTACAATGGTTTCGTAATGATTTATAGTGAAATTATCACTTTTCGTCGTAAAATAATGTCGTCGGAAATTTCATGAAAGTGACAAAAATGGCTTCGAAAAACTAGTCGTAAAATGGGGTACGTCGAACGTTAGGAAACGAACTCGACGGTTTTGGAAAGCTTGTATCAAATTCTAGAAGTTTTAGTACAGGAGTTTTCGTCATAGAGGTCTCGAACATAAAGATAATAAAGGTTAAAGATGGTGATTTTGTCTAAATGTTGTGTAAAAAGTGAGTTTCGGCAAAGTTTAAGCAACCGTAAATAAATTATTACAACTCCGCTATACAAACGGTTGGTCGTTTTGAAAAATATGCTTGGTGATCTCGATTTTATTAGAAGACATCTCGTTACAAAAAGTTCCACATCATCGTTAAAAACAGCCTCCAACATGGTCATTTTAGTTACCGTAATACTTGTCTCGTAAAAATAATATAGTTTTTCTAAAAATAATAGTTACGGCAATTTTATGAAAACGTGTATATCTTAGTCGTTTCAAATCCGTTTTCTACGTTTTATACGTCCTTAGCTTCGTATCAAAGTATACTAATATATTTTTGATAAGTCGAAATAATTTGTAAAGCTTAAGGCTCGTTTTTGACTCGAACAAACCAAAAACACTTTGCTGAAATTTTCTGAAAATGTATATTTCGTCGTTAAACTTGAAAAATTCATAACTTCTTCGTTATAACTCCGTTTTAATCCGTTCAAGCGGCCACGGATTCGTTTTAAAGTATATTTTCTAAATATCAAGGTCAAAAATTCGTGCCAACTGTCGGATTTTCCAGAAAAACAAAATAAGAACAGACCACTTTATATACTTGTCGAAAATAGTTTTTCTCGTACTAAACCTATTCCAATCCCTTCAAATCAACTCCAAAGCTATACTAATCCTACCATACACCTTCTTAGGGTGTCATGGGTTCCTAAACATCATCAAGACCAAAATATAACAAGGGAATAATTATAGGATGACTTTATATATATATAACTCTAAAATCAATGGAAAAATGGTATAAACAACACAAGTCTTGCATGTTTGCTCCAAATATGAATAAATAAATATGAAATGATAAGGAAAAATGAAAAATATAAATGATATGCTTACAAGTAAACTATGATGAGGTGCAAAGAACAAAGGTTTAACCTAAACACCCTAGGTTTTTATTTCAAAACCTTAATAAGAGTGTGATCTAGATTGTGTTATACTTGAGCTAGCAAAATTTTTGATGATCCCTTTGTAACACCTTGATGAACCGGTTTTTGAGGATGAAACAAGAGAGAAGAAATAATTTTTCTTGACTTGATAATTTAGATGCATGAATGAATGAGATGAAGTGAAGTATAAATCTTATACTTGTTGAAAAATGTTTACCAACTAATTTAATGCCACCCTCCCCTTGGTCGGCCAAGGGGGAGGGATTTGTCAAAGATATATATATTTTTTTTCTTTCTTATATTGTGTGAAATATAATTGTAACAATTGTAAGAAAAATGTGTAAGTAAAATAAATTCAAGTTAAGGTAAATGGTAGTTTTTAGGTACAAGTAAATTTTTAATAGATCAAAGTAGAGTATAATGAGATCATAAAAATTGTAAAAATACATTCCTTGTAAAAATTGAGTGATATAATAATTATCGTATAGTTTTTAAGAAAAACGTCGTAATAATATAACTTTAACGATTTATATACAAAATAAATTTAAAACATTATGTAAACTCAAAATATAGTTTTTATAAACTAAATGTAAGTATAAAAATATATCGGGATCATTTTTGGAAGTAACGGATTAAATATTCAAAATAATAACTCACGCGATAACGTTTATTTAATATAAAATTTACGCGTTTAATGTGAAATGCAATGTCATGAATGAACTAACATGATGCAAATGATGTTAATGAAATGTAGACTAAACTTAGTCCATATGAAATGTTCGTGATGTTATGATCATGAATTCGCCGCTAAACCATAAAGGTTACGCGAATTTGGAACACGCAAACCTAGTTTACGATAAATGTTGAAATTGTAAGGCATGAATTGTTTCGAGAAATGACCTGAAAGTACGGGTTGTCACACCCAAGTTGTAATTCAACTTCTGTTTTAAACACTTTGAATTTATCTAATGCTTCATCCTTGGTATGTAACATATAGACATAACAAAATCTAGAAGCATCATCAATAAATGTCACAAAGTACTTCTTATTCCCCAAAGAAGGAGTGGCATGCAAATCACACAGGTCACTGTGAATAAGCTCCAAGATCTTAGTCTCACGACTAACACCCTGAAAAGGTTTCTTGGTTATCTTGGTCAACATGCAAGTTTCACACTTTTCAGTGTCCATGTCAAAAGCAGGGATTAAACCATCCCTAGACATATCTTGCATCCTTTTATAGTGAACATGACCAAGTCTAGCATGCCAAAGGTTAGAATCACTCTGATCATATGTGGTCACAAAAGCTGAAATAACACTGTCAGTGGTAATATTAAGCCTGAACATTTGATTACATAAATAACCAAAACGAATAAAAACACCACATTTAGAAAGAACAAATTTATCAAATTCAATAACTTGTTTATATCCATGATTATTCAAAACACTACTTGAAACCAAGTTCTTCCTGATATCAGGAACATGAATAACATTAAACAAAGTTACAATCTTTCCAAAACTAAACCTAAGGTCTACACAACCACGACCATGCACCAAGGCTGTTAACTCATTTCCCATGTGAAGAATAGAACCATCATTCAGTGACTCATAAGTCTTGAACCAGCTTCTATCTTTACACACATGAACTGTTGCACCAGAGTCAACCCACCACGCAACATCATCATCCTGCACATAAAAAGATTCAGATACATATGTAACATAATAAATCTGAAAAGACTTATTAAACATATTCTGACCTTTCAGTGAGTTGGCTGAACCACCACTCCCTGAACCATTAGTGCCTGATCCATTGGTTTTACCACCAACTTTAACACCCTTGCAGTCCCTTTTAATGTGACCAGTCTTGCCACATTTCCAACAAGTAGGTGTTGCCTTCTTGTTAGGATCTGCCCTTGTGTTGTCAAGATGTTTGCGTTTGCCTTTGTTGTCATTGTACCTGGTGGAGTTGTTATGCTCCACCATATTGACAACAGATGGTCCAGCAGCATTGCTACTCTTTGGCTTGTCATTGTCCTGCACCTTGAGAGATTCCTCAATGTGCAGATGACTGCCCAACTCAACAAGAGTTAACTCCTCCTTCATATGTTTCAAGGTATGCTTGAAATCTTTCCATGAAGGAGGAAGTTTATCAATAACACAAGAGACTTGAATAGCCTCATCCATGTGCATATTGTGTTGTGTAAACCTTCCAAGTATTCCAAGAAGTTCATTGTACTGTTCCATAACTGGTCTTGAATCAGTCATTTTGTAATTTGTGAAATTACTAACAAGGAACTTCTTACTTGATGCATCTTCAGCCATATATTTGGCATCCAAGGAATCCCACAGTTCTTTGGAAGATTCAGAGTTATGATAAATGTCAAACAGAGAATCAGACATACCATTCAGAATAAGACCTCTGCATATGTAGTCATCATTCTCCCACTTGCTCCTCCTCCTGATCTGCTCCACAGTAGCATCATCCCCACCATCATCAGGAATTAGAGTAGTCAGTACATAGACCACACTCATGCTTGACAGCAAGAAGTGCATCTTCTTCTGCCACCTCCTAAAGTCCACCCCTTCAAACTTGTCCAACTTTGCAAAGTTTGAAGCCATATGTTTCATAGCAGCAGTTGCCATTGATTATCGCTAAATAGTTTACTTTGATTGTTGGAGGTTATTCGTCCCAGAACAGGGTGTAGATAATCAACTTCAGCAGAAACAACAATAGTCGGCAGTAACAAATACCACTTGGTGGTTACCGGATATCACTTGGAATCGTGTGATCACTTTCCAAAGTAAACTATTCGACCCTAATGCCTGGGTATCACGAATATCTACTTGGGATAAGACCAAATGCAGTTAGAGAATTAGGCACAATTCTATAACCCTTGCGCTTATAAGTGTTTAGTTTTTTCTGTGTGTTTATCATGCATGTTCAGATCTCCTATATATAGGAGGTTACTCTTGAGCTATTCCAATGGAATTATGAGTATTAATCGGCCCATTAATAGCCTCATAATTATCCCCATTATAGCCGTTAGTGGTTACATGACCAATTAAACGTGGTCATAAAGAAGTTGTAACTGCCATTTAGCAGTACTTTCCATAAGCAGTACTTTCCACTAGCAGTACTTTCACTTGCAGTGGAAGTACAGCCTATCAGTGGAAACACTGCTTATCAGTACTTTCATAGCACTATCAGTGGATACACCACTTCAGTGGAAACACTATCTATCAGTGGAAACACTGCTTATCAGTGGAAGCCACAAGCAGTACTTTCCACAAGCAGTACTTTCCTTAAGCAGTACTTTCACCAGCAGTACTTTCTACTAGCACTACCAATACAAACCACTATAAGAGTCAGGGTGTTCATGGACCTTATGGGTGTACACTCCGTACCTCCTAACCCATTACAAGGTGTGAACTAATCCCACAAGTGCACTAAATTTTCCAACAATTTTAGCATAGAATTGCAAGAAAAGCATCTGATATGGTACAAAACTATTTAAAATTTTAACTCCTACCATTCCATGAAGAAAGAAACATTTGACTTGACACATAGTTAGAGACACTCATTTGACTATCTATAAATATTCTAAACTGTTGTTCCAGCAAAGAACAAATAGAGTAACTTAAGCGACCCAAGTCAAAACCAGTAAGCTTATGATGGGCAAAGATGTCCATTTTACACCAGAAATTTCGATAAAGAAAGGAAAAGTTCTGCAGTCTTCATCTGACAGAGTTTGTTGTTGTCGCAACAACATTTCAACAGCAGCCTTTGCATGTTCATGAATCATGGTATCTTCATTTCTTTTAGTAGTAGAAGATGGTCTAACACGTGACCATCTGTTGCTTGGATTTTGTTTACGTGGTGGTGGTGATTTTTTGTTGATGTTGATAAACAAATTCCTTTTTTTTTTCTTTTTTTTCCCTAATTTGGTTTGGTTTTTCAATGTTTTCATGTTTAGTCTGTGTATAAAGAAAAAAGTGGTTGTTTGTTATGAGAATGGTGGATTTGAGAAAGAAGAGTGTAGAGGCACATTGGCTTTTTGCTTGCAACTGCTTTATTTAAGGCCTCTGAAAATAAAGGATTTGATGGTGGTGGTTGTGTGTTAGTTGAGGGTGGTGGTGGTGAAGGGTGGTGGTGTTGGTTGTGTGGTGGTAGAAGGTGGTGGTGGGAAAAGGTGGTGGCTGTCAAATAAAAAGACAAAACTTAAATTGCCAATTTTGTCCCTAAAGCAATGAAAAGATAATAATACACTCAGTGACAAGGCACTTAACGAGAGAACTAACGAAAGTTTGCTTTCAGTGGTTGTTTTGCAAAAAATGAAAATATTAATGTCATTTTTGCAACAAATTTCTTTCGGTGTGATCCTTGCGCATTTGGACTATTTTAGAGACCATTTTTGCAATTTACCCTTGTTTAAAATTGATGTAGTTAAATTATCTATACATCAGTTAACATATTGTACTTTAAATTTAAACACACATCAGTATATCATAGGCATATAACTAATTTCAATCAACTTTATGTATAAATCAATTAATGCATGACTGAATATTTCACAAAAAGGTGTAGATTCACTACAAAAAAAAGTTGAATTCTCCACATTTATTTTTCCACGGTATAGTCAACTGTGGACTTTTTTTTATATGAATCATAAATTTACTACATTTTTAGGTGTCACAAAATTTTTTAAAAAATATTCCACGTATATAAGTGTGGACAATTACAATAACGCTACACGTATAATTGAAGAAAAACAAATTCTTAAAAGGTCGCACTTATAACTGTAATAAAAAATAACTAAAAAAAACTACACAGATATGACATAAAAAAAGCCTACACTTATCCATCCTTATAAAATAAAATTAGTAACAAAGCTGTTATAACAGAAAATTGTTCACACTTATCCATCCTTATAAAATAAAATATCCATCCTTATAAAATAAAATATCGATCGCTTACTGTTACAAAAGCTATAAAAATAAAATTGTTCCCACTCAAAATAAAAGCTATCCATCGCTTACTGTTCCGATCAGAAAATCAAACCCTAACTTTTACTCAGATGTAAGAATTGGTCCGTCAATCATTGCCGTGGTTTCGTAATCGTCGTTGTGGATCTGTAATCGCCGTGGTTTTGCAATCGTCTCCATGGATCTGTAATTGCCGTACATTACTGTTCCGATCATCAGGTCATTAATGCGTTTTGGTTGCTTAAGCTTACAGTACATGCTATGAATTAAGCTATGATGGGAAAATAGCTTCTTAGGTCATTAATGCGTTTTATTTATAAAGTTTTGATACTCTAATCCTTTTGAGATGTTTTAGATGATTATTACTTTGCTTATTATTATGTTTGCTGTTTGAAATGTGCTTATTTTTATATGATTACAGTTAAGTGTACGACTATTGCTGTTTAAACTGTGTTTGTTTTAGTTTACAGGTAAAAATTAGTTTAAGTTGTTGATGATGATGTGTTCCGTGTTTGTTTTGATATAGTTTACATTTTTAGATTTAAATCCTTATTGTTTTGGACTGGTTTATGGTTAAGATGTTGAGACGTTGAGTGTATTAAACATGGTTTTGTATAGTTTTGTTGTATATGTTACGGTTTATGGCTTGTCCAATGTAGTTATGGGTTTCTACGTTATGTATGGTTCAAATTGTATTGGTTTACAACTGATCTGTGGTTTGGAGTTTGAGTATGCTCGTGATTATGATTCTGTATTGTTTATTATCACGTTTGATACAAAAACTGTCACAGATGATACAAAAATGAAATAATGCTGGTACTAAATTTGCAACAGAATTTGATGAATTAGTCCACTCTGGAAATGTTTATATTAAATATTTGCAAACAGCCCCTATATTAAGTATTTGCAAACATCCCGTAAAAAAGAAGTCTTAGCAGCCCCTAACTCATTATAATTTCCTAACAGCCCATGAAATAGGTTCTGTCCAAACAATATTCCCAATGTCGATCTCAATAAACATCAGTAGATATGTAATATAATATTTCTCTAGCATGTTTCTTGATATTCAGATCTCAGTATTGTTATATTTTTCTGTAGAACTAGTGATAATGAGTTACTGATGTTACCCGATGAGTGAATTCGACACAGATTTTACCTGATGCCAAACACCTAAGTTGCGCGCGCATCAAAGAAGTAAACACAGATTTTTGGTTGGCTTAGCAGAAATGAGAGCAACTATTATTACATTCTCGAGCCTAGGGTTTGTACACAATTATTGATTATGACAAAAGGCTAAAATAATATGTGCAATGTTATGTTCCAGAGTCTGAAGCACATTCTTATTATATGATCTATGTTAAGCGATTAGACCATATCTAAGGTTTAAAAGCACCAAAGGGCAGTGGTTATATATCATGATCTGTCACCCAACTACTACTAAAAACAACAGATTCTATTTAACTAGTTATTAGTCATCAAGGGGTGGATATAACTTATGCTCTGTGGGATATGAGGTGTTGTGCATCTCAAATGTGAAATGGGTAATTCTGACCAACTTTGATGTACACAAATGATGCAGAAACATGCACTGAAAATCTATCTTGGTAGTAAATGTACAGTGGAGAACTGGAGATCAATCGCGGGCTATGCGCATAAATGTAACTTACTGAGTACAGTAGTAGCTCTGGATGGTTAAATTAGACTTATATCCTTTGATGACTAATAACTAGTTAAATAGAATCTGCTAGCCATTCATGTCATAAAAAAGAACAGGCTCACTACTTCAAATGCTCGTTTCTCAGAATTTACCAATATTTCTTTTTCCCGCTTCAGAACAGATACTTCCATTTTACTTTTAAGGGGTGTTTGGGACTGCTAATGGTTATTGATTATTTTGTATTTAATGTGCAGAAAACGAAGTACAAGAGAGAACCTAACATGATTGAGAGTTTTGACTTGTCATATCAATCAAACGATGGGTCATATATTCACGACATGTCGAGAGAGTTCAGGGTATACAACTATACATTTACAGAATTTATACATTTATTTATACTCATCTGTATATTTGATCTTATATTGCTAATGTTTTAGGTGCGAGCACGTGAAGAGATGAATAAAAGAGAATTAGAAATTGGAAATTCAAGACCTGTTGATGATGAAGCGCGGTCAGAGATTGCAGATGCTGTAATGTTTAATCTTATTGGTCCAGATAAGCCAGGACAAGCATTTGGTTTCGGGACCGGAGTTACAAAATCTAAAGTCACCAAGTTCAGTTTTGATTTACGAAGAGCAAGAAAAGAAAGTTTAATGGATCAAAACCGTCTACTGTTAGATAAAGTTGAATCACAAGGTAGGCATATAGAGTCACAAAACAATCAAATCAAGATTATGGCAAAAGATCTTAGTGACCTTAAAGGGGAGATGAAATTTTTAACGACCGCACTTAAAGAGCTATATGGTGCTGGAGCTTACAAAGATATGATATTTGAAGACGTGGCATGTGAAGACATGCCAAGAACACAGGTTAGACTCTGAACCTTATTTTATCTGGCACCCTTTGAATAAATTATACAACTGATAGATAAAGATCATTGTTGCAGTTGTAGAAGTATGCTAGTTGTCTCCCTTTTTTTGTAACACTTTTGCAAATAAGTTATTGATATCATAAGAATCTGATTTAGATGTGGCAAATATATGGCGGTATTGCTTCTACATTTTAGAAATGCTTTTTTGAAACGAAAGATGAAGTGGCTCTTCTTTTGGAACCAAAAATGGTTACGTCTTTTTAGGATGGTCAAGCCACTTTGTTATGTAAATTTTCGGAACTAAAAATGGTTATGTCTTTTCGGTTCTCATTTTAAGGTACTCGAAGGTCAAGATAACCATGTTTGAAGAATTAGGTAAGAAAATTTGCTAAGATAGCTAATATCGAGTAAATTTACGGTAATTTAAGCATTTTTAGATTTCAGCAACTGGTTAACTGAATATTGAAATTGCAATTACCACATTCGTTGGGTTATGTGATATCAATGTTTAGACTTTATTTGGGAGACTCCTATACTCATAACTATTTTTATAAGCTTATTTGTTTTCAACGCAGCTCGTATAAGCGAATTTTTGTTTTACACTTAAGAATCATGAGTAAGGTAAGAGGTTGTTTTTTTTTAGTTTTACAACAGTTCAGGTCGTTTTGTTTAAAAATACATAGGCAGAGGCTCAACTTTCAAGAATTTCAATGGGGTTACATGGTACGAATGAATTTCCAATCTATTTGTTCTTCTTTGCTTTGATCTACATGTGATCGGGATTATTGTATAACATGATCTGAAAATTTTGTTTAAAGAGTAATCACACCCCTTAGCCATGGTTGTTCCGCTTCAGAATCAATGGGTGAACATGTCAATTATAGTCAATGGGTTAGCCATGATTTTGCCACTTTAGAGTATAAATGCACTCCTACACAAACTCGCAGTCCACTAATGTCTTCTTTAATTTATGTAGCTTAAAAAAACAGTCATAGTGGAAGTCAATGTTTATGGTTCAATTTAGAGTATGATCTGTACTATCGCTTCATATTATGTATTATATAAAGACCTCTTGCTGCCACTCTGAGAAATATAAATAGACACCATATATATATAGGTGCAGGAAATTGCTTTTTGTGTGAACAGGAAACGGCTTTTAGGTTGGTTATACATGTTGTTTGGTAAGTGAATCTATGTGATGGGAAAGTACAGTTGCCCTTTTAGTCACAGAACTGGCGCGAACACATTTGTGGTTGTATTACCACCGACTCTGGTGTTAAATGATTATGGACATTGCACAATGACTAGAATTAGGAATAAGAAGAGGTGCATTTTGAAGCAAAAAATTGGGGGGGGGGGGTTGCACATAAGTTAGGATTTTCTTTGTGGTTGTAGATACCGATGGTCTGTCTTTGGGTGCATGTGTGTTTCACCATTTCATAAGAGCTTATGTAGTTTTGAAGGCTTTGCTTCGCTCAATTTACTTCTCAAGTAATAAAAAATTAGTTTGGAATGTTGGGTTTGCACAATGGTCTTGTATGTTGTGTATGCTAATGTATTCACATGTTGGTTTGTGATTACTTGGATTAGTAGAAAATCTCGTGCGACACTGTGACTACCCTAAATCATAAGTGATATTGAGCAATATGGGTAAAACTGGTAAGTTTAGCTTCCAAATTTATTAGTGAAGATATTGTAATTTTCATTTGAATGATCATATCTGTTTGTGATATTCATATTTCTTATATCACTTGAATGATCACACTTTCAGGAGCAGCAACAACAACATCACCAAAGACAACAGGTGCCTTTGGCAAAAATGTGGCAAAATTTGTGGCAATCTAGTATGCAAACACCTTCTCTTTCTAGAGTTCAGAATCACGCTGTACCACAGTCGTCTCAAGGGTAGAAAAAGCGAAGATTGCTGATATATGTCAAAAGGTAGAAAAAGCGTAGAAAATTGGTTTTCACTAGAAAATTGATTAATAAATGGATTTAATAAATAGCATTTGACTAATGAGTGCAAACATTTGAAATATCTTGTATGTAATTTTGTTCCTGGAAAATTGGTTCTTGCTTCAGCTTTGTTATATTTTGTTCCTGCATTATGTTTTTGATATTTGTATGTAATTTATTTTTATTTTTTTCTTTTTCCACAAAATATATCCACACTTATGAGTGTAGACATTTTGACAATTTTTCCACACTTTTAATTGTAAGCATCTTTTTGCAATTTTGCCACACTTTTAAGTGTGGATATTCAAAGAGTGTTTCCACACTTTTAACCATAGACATTTGGATAATATGTCCACACTTATATGTGTAGCAAAATTTGTCACATCTATTATTACCACACATGAGCAAGTATGGAATTTATAATTTTACACATTTTTACCGTGGCCAATTGGCCTTTAAAATGTGGCAAATTTAACTAGTTTTTTATAGTGATTGGCGGGAACAACCTGACCCGACACCAGCCATTGTCATAGCTCCGGCAACTCTCCTGACCTAGTGGGGCACCAACTGGAGTAAGCACGAGTCAAGACTCGGATCCCTGAGCTCTTATTCCACAAAGTCTCTTTAGTGTGCCCATATGTTTTGCGGAGGTGTGTACCTATATGAAGCAAATGCCAAAGATAGGATTTGAACTTGGATCAATTGACTCAAACACAAATGCTCCAATCATTGCACGACCGAATATAAAATATAGTTACGAAATGGATGAGGATTCTCTCATGTTTATTTGAACATGAGAGGTAATATTGTGTTTGTGGTAATTGTACATTGCTATTAATGCAAAACATTTGTTTTATTTTATCTCAAGTGTATAATTACAAGAATCACAACATCAGAGGATCTTTATCTAAAATGGATGTGGATATCCTTACGAAATAATAACCAATTTTGACAATTATTCGTTCAAGTCAATTCAACATAAAAACTAAAAAATAAAAATAAACATTATTGAAAAATGATTTATAATAAAAATAAAGTTGAAGTGCGAAACAAAATCTCAAATTTGGATGATTGTCGACTCGCCAATCCGGCCAATATATGCACAAACTTCAAAGTCCAATAGTAACAAAATAAAAACAGAAACTGAACAACACGTGTATCCTTGTCATACAAAAAAATTCCACCGGGGAGATCATGTTATCATCTGCTTCATTGTTTGTCGTCCCTGCCTCGGACCAACTATAACAATAATACTACTTTAGCTCATAATAACTAGCACTGCTTATCATCAAAAAATAATAAATGGACCTCATAAACAACATTAGTACAACTGTAGCCCTCAACAACCTTGGAACTGAAAACAGTCAAGTAGTTGCAATCACATTGTTTGTGGCTGTACTATGTTTGTGTCTAGTCGTTGGACACTTGCTCAATGAGAATCGATGGGTTAACGAGTCCATAACCGCCATTATCATTGTATGCATGTCGTAATTTTATCAAACTGCTTATGCTTAACTATTTATCATGTGTTTTCAAACTGTGCATCTCACCTCCTCGTACCTCGATCTGCCTGTTGTTTGTTGTTGTTTCTAGTCTAACATAATTGTAAATTAAACATGCAGGGTTGTGTTGTTGGGACAATTATATTATTTACAAGCAAATGGAAAAGTACCCAATTGCTAAGATTTGATGAGGAACTATTTTTCATTTATCTACTTCCACCAATTATCTTCAATGCAGGGTATGTATATATGTATCACAACTCACAATGTTATATATGTTTAACAAACGTTTATTGATATAGAAAAAGTTGTTATAAGTATTGATGTGGCAGTGGGTTTAATTAGACTCCGTTGATTAGTCGGACAAAATGTATGAAACCATGATTACCGAAAAAAGAAAAGAAAAATTATTAAGCCTACTAGTTTGAATTCCATGTGCCCTTAGATATTACACTTGATTATCAAATGCTACATCCCACAGGTTTCAGGTAAAGAAGAAACAGTTTTTCCATAACTTTTTCCCGATTATGTTGTTTGGAATCACTGGTGTTTTCATATCCACATCCATTGTTGCAGCCGGTAAATAATCGTCTTAATTGTTATCATTTCACTATGTCTTCTTTCACCATATATATCATTTTTATATGATCTTCCACATATTGTAATAAGGTTGTTGGTGGCTGTTTCCTAAATTGGGGCTCAAGGGTTTGACTATCAGCGAGTATCTTAGTACGTATGATACAAATTTTGTATACTAATTAATTTTTTGGAACAACAAACTAAATGCATGCATCAATTTATCAAATTTAATGTTATAGGTGTAGGGACCATTTTCTCGTCTACAGATACAGTATGTACATTACAGGTTAGTCTTAACATCCGGAACAAGCTTGTATGTTATGTAATCGGGTTTCTTTAGTATAATCGCTGCTGATAGAAATTGAAATGAAGGTTTTGCACCAAGATGAGACTCCTTTGCTATACAGTTTAGTATTTGGTGAAGGAGTAGTGAATGATGCAACATCTGTTGTCCTATTCAATGCGGTTCGGAAGATCAACGTTAGCACACTTGGTGGCAAGGCTGCTCTTACAATCTTTTTAGATTTCTTGTATTTATTCTTCACAAGTACACTTCTTGGTGTTACTGTAAGTCAACTTTATTCTTAACCGAGACTTTTTTGTAAACAATTTGAACCTGTTCTAACGTTTTATATGTTTCTGCAGGCTGGGCTTTTGACATCGTATATCCTTAGAGGCTTGGGGTTCGGCAGGTTAGTACTTTTACATTCTTTAATGTGGAAAAGGAAAATTAAACTAATAGGAGAAACCAGAACTCTTATATATGTTGATCACTTTGTTTTGATAGGCATTCAAGTGTTCGTGAAATTTCGCTGATGATTCTGATAGCATATTTGTCATACATATTGGCAGAGGTAACTAGCTAAACATAATTTGTTTCCAGTAAAACCTTCATCATATATACAGTTATATTTTTTTGCTTTCCCTTGCAGCTATTTGAACTCAGTGGGATTCTGACAGTCTTTTTTGCTGGAGTTTTAATGTCACATTATGCATGGCATAACATAACCGAAAGCTCCAGAATCACAACCAAGTACGTATGCTGAACATCACCTTGTATATTGTGTGTTAAGCGACCGATCAACTAAACTTGCTACTTATTTTAAGAGTTGCAGACATACTTTTGCTGCGATGTCTTTTATTGCAGAAACATTCATATTTCTGTATGTGGGAATGAATGCATTCGACTATGAGAAATGGAAAATGAGCACCTTAAGGTACTCTGTGTCCATGTAACGTTCAGTCTTTTCTTGTTTCTATCTTTTTTTATTACTTATATATGTCTATAGTTTATTAAAAAGGTTCTTGTTGCAGTTTTTGGACTTTAATAGGCATATACGGAACTGTGATGATGTTGATATTGGTTGGACGTGCTGCTTTTGTGTTTCCCCTTTCTGCTATTGCTAATTTCAGGCATAGAAGTCGCCCGGTTTCATCAAAGATCACAGTTAAACACCAGGTAATACTGTGATTTTCATCCCAGGTGTCAATTTAGTTGCTCTTAGATTTATAGGGAATAATTCATGAATACATCGATCTAAAGAATCATCATAACGGCAAAACTTTGGAGCTTAAGATCTAGTTTATTGTATGATTTAGATAGTCATATGGTGGGCTGGTTTGATGAGAGGTGCTGTATCTGTCGCTTTAGCATTTAAACAGGTACCTTCTGAAATGCTTTTGTTTATCGTTATTTTTAGAACTGCAATTTTTTACATACCTCTATACCAAATACAAGTTCACACCTCTCTCTAACGATACTTGAACCAACAACCCCATGGTTGGTGGGTACACTCACATACCGTTGGGCCAAAGGCCCTTTGTTTGGTTTATCTTTTGTTTAAAAATTTCATTTTAGTCTACATTAGTGCAATAATCATCCTATCTATTTTTTATTAGTTTACTCTCTCTGGCGTAACACTGGATCCAATCAATGCGACTATGATCACCACTACTACTGTAATCGTGTTATTCAGTACTATTGTAAGTACTTAATTTCCTCTGCTCATTTGTGTCAACAGAAAATTGTAGATCTTCACCAAAAATGGCTTTCGTTTCAGGTATTTGGTTTCTTGACGAAACCGCTCATTAGATATCTTCTTCCTCATAACACAAGTAATAACGGTCCATCTAGAACCACATCTCTCAAAGAGGATATGACACTTCCATTACTTTCGTTTGACGAATCAGCTTCTGAAAATATATCAAGAGCAAAAGAGAACATATCGATGTTAATGGAAATGCCTGTTTACACGATCCACTCTTATTGGAGAAGGTTTGATGACGCTTACATGCGACCAATATTTGGTGGTCCACGTAGCAGTGACCTTTCATAGAATCTAAGAGGAACACTATATGCACACTATAATACTACATGCAGTAAATGACTAAAAAAGAGTTCTGTCAGGGAAACCAAAAAGTCAAAGCGGATAAAAGATCCAAATTTCACATCAGATCAGGTTACCTGAAGTCTTTTGTTGAGATATATGTTATCCTAAAGGTGAGGTGGATTCTTAGACCGAATGCAAAGGTGAGTCGAGGTGTGCATTGAAGACCTCTGAAGCCTTTAGCCATGTTTTTTTTTCGCTTTATCCTTTGCTGACACAGCTGTTCTGTTACGGTATATTTCAATACAAATGTAAAATGTATGCTTATAGATTTACAGTTCCAGAATAAATAGAAGCATGAACAACTTGTACAAATATCAGCGTTATAAAGTGCGTTTTTATTTGTAATTTTCCATCGACATAATCAAATAGAAATACATAAAATGGAGCATAGAAGCTCACTTGATTAAAACCATACAATGCATTGAACTAAACAAGAATTCTATTTAGCATTTTGGTACATATTTAATACCACACTTTTTGGGCACAGCCATAGCAGCAACAGGATTAGCCCCGAACTTAGCGAGCTCTTGTTTGTAGCGACACAAACAAGGTAAGTTGACCTTACGCATGACCTTGCAACAACGGCGTGTGGGAAATGGAGGGTGTGCACCGGTGATTGCTGGAAGACATTCCAAAAGATCAGTCATCTGCACATTGCAAACAACGGTACTGCTAGCTGGTGCAACGGCACTGCTAACTGATACAATGAGTGCTATTGTCAAAACACACCTCAAGAGAACATTCCCTGTGATCTTTGCCATCTTTGTGAGTGTGTATTGATGTCTGTGTTCAGGTGGGGGAATTTATAGGGAAGTAAAGTTAGCCATGTGGGATTAGCATGTGAATTCGGTCCGTGACGATTAGTATAACTGGCCCGTGACCATGAGATATAAAATATGTGTCCGTCAACTTTGGATTATGTGACCATTAGCAAATTCTGATTTGGGTTGCTTGTATTACTGTATTATTCTAACTTCAACATATATAACAGATCCATTCCATTACTTAGGCATTGATTGGGTATCATGTCATATTAGTATATTACAAAGTTGTTATAAAAGCCTGTAAAAAGCTGATATGTGTAGCACATGGTATCCACTTTGGCCTTGTTTATTCACCTTGTGGCACCAATGCAGTAGCACTAGGGACTATACAAAGGGGAACATGGACGGTCCGAACATGTAGATTTATGTTACGAGTCCAAACTAGAAAAGGGTAGGATTCAGCTGATTAGTACACTCTTTTTCTTGTCAGCTTTGATAAATAATTTAAGGTGTTGAATAAGATTATAGCAACATATTGTTTACAAGAATAACAAAAAGCTCGGTTTAACGAGCAACTTTAACCTCGAACCATTTTTCAAGCAAAACTATAGAGGAGGTTTAAGCATCTAAAAACAATGTCCTTGACTTTTGTTAGTGTTTTCTTAGCCAATTGCATTTGTTAATTAAGTTATAAAATTTACACATTGAAGATAAAAGCACATAAGTAGTTAATTACCATTAGGACGGAAAGTTTCTCTTTGGGAGGTGATTTGCACACTCCCATAAATGATTGGGACACTTCAAATTTGAGTGTTCCCTTTCTCTTTGGACCACCGTGGCTCAAATTACAAAGTCAATAGTAACATTTTAGACTTTTAGTGGATTAAAGTGTCATTAAACCTTAAACTTAGTATTTCACTGACATGAAAAATACTTAGACTGAGCTCCTGCATTTGTGGTATTAAAAATCATTGAATTTTTTTCACAGCATTCTATTTCGGATCACCACATGATCTTTTCCATTCAATCAAACATCTTTTATTCTTCAATCAAAAATAGTTTTTCAGAGAGAATTCTGTGTCAATCCTTAACTAATGTTTTTCCTTGTTGTGAACAATACTATGAACATGTTTTTCTTCTTCTAAGGCTCTTTTGGTGTTGTAACCTTAATCCATCATCACCTTTATTTACCGGTATTTATAGGTTTGCAAATTGTTAATTCTATCGCCTTGTATTACCATTTTTATATATTCATTATGCTTAGGGATTCAAGTTTTGTGTGTTATTAGATTGTGTCACGTACAACATGAGTGATGATGAAAAATCAGCCTCTACATCTACAATGCATGATGACGATGTGTCTGATTCGTCTTGTTACGCAACGGAAGATGAGGATGAGATACTGTTAATATTGGGTCCTAAGATGAGCATTAGAGAACATTTGGAAAAAGACAAGGTCGGTCTTATAATCTTTGCACATTTGCATATCAGATTGAATAATATGTTATATATGTCATGTTTTGATTGTTTTCTCTATCAAAAGAAAATAAAATAGAGTGGTCCATCGTTTTGAGTAAAAATGATCCTTTCGTTGGAAACAGAAAACGTGCGAGGCCTTTATAATGTAAAAAAAGGTCTTTTGTTGGGCATGTAAAACGACTTGTGATACTCGTTATAACTTGAGAGGATCTCAATCTTCTCATACCATGCAGAGCCAAAACTGACACTCACATTGGGTTGGGTAACGGATCAAACATATAGTGTCAGGTTGACATGTTACTTGATATTATCAAGTTGCGTATTTGTTTCATGATTATGTGTGCTGTGTACTTCAGGACGACGAGAGTTTGAGGAGATGGAAAGAACAATTGCTTGGAGGTCTTGATGTTACTCAAGTTAAAGGTGATACTTATATTATCCTGTTATACTTTTATGAGATTTTATTAGTAAATTTTGTTAATAATTGATTGTTTTAACACAGTTACACAACGATAATTTATTTAGACCATGAGGAACCAGATGTGAAGATACTTAGCCTTACAATCGTGGCTGACGATAGACCTGATATTGTTCTTGAAATCCCTGAATCTGGACACCCAAAGGGCTCTTGGTTTAGTCTAAAGGAAGGGTGTAAATACCATTTGAGATTCACTATCAAGGTCAGCAACGATATAGTTTGCGGGCTTAGGTGCACTAACACCATCTGGAAAACTGGTCTAAAAGGTATTCTCTACCTCATTCATATCGATCATTTCTCTATATCTAAATAACTAGTTCGCTGAAACAAGCTTTTGTACGTAGTTGAAAACTGGAAAGAGATGATTGGAACGTTTAGCCCACAAGCAGAGCCCTACATACACGAGATGCCTGAAGACACAACTCCCTCTGGTATGTTTGCTAGAGGATCATATACCGCGAAAACCAAGGTAACAACCTCATGTATACTTGTTGATATATTGTAATAGATCTTTGTTTCTTTGTAACTCATTCGTTTGCTAGTATTTTGTATCCAGTTTATCGATGATGACAACAATTGCCACTTGGAGCTCAACTACACTTTTGAAATACATAAAGAGTGGCCCAACTGAACAACACTGTGGCTTAGTGGATTATGAATAATCAAAACTCCGTCCTAGCTGATATCGACCATTTTTATATGTTGAGGATCCATGCTATTAGCCATTGGTATCTTATCATATACATAATGAGCAGAACTTCTGCTTTAGTCTGCTGGAACCCTTGATGCTATTGCTGAAAGCTGATTTTCAATAGAGACTTGTTTTCAGATACCTTAATCATGAACAGCATTCATGAACATGTAACTGTTATGTTCAAACCATCATCGATTTCTTGCCTATATATGAAACTTTTAAGTTGGATTATACCATTACACATGTTAAATTTCTATCAAGACATAACCTTCTCTCAGGGTTAACCAACCCAATCTTAACTATTATGAAAGTCTAGTCGAGTTTCATTACCTTAACATAAAGTAATTCGAACTGATCTATTGTACGTTACATTATGGTCCTTTTAAGGCAAACACATATGTAGCTCTGAACAGGTTTGAACCCGAGAACAAAAGGTATCAGAAGCAGTGGGTTCAAGCCTCGCTGGAGGTATTTGTGAGATATGCTGTGATATAAGTGGTACGGGGTGTGAAAAAAAAAATTGCCATTAAAAAAAATATCAGGTGCATTTCGTTGAACAGAAAGACTTGTGAGTTGTGACACCAAAATTACCCCATATATACATTTCCCCTCAAATGTCGTCGTTTAGAGAGGCCCAAAACTAAGCCCAAAAGATTTAAAACAGCCCAATAGGCAAAATAATTAAAACAGCCAAGTAAACAAAATAGTCCTGTCCAAGTTGAGCCGAAACGTTGTGGCTTTGTTTCGTTTAATACAAAGAAAACATTGTAAAACTGATCCCCAAACTATATAATGAGCTATGAAAATTACCCCGAAATTTCTACTATTTAAGACTTATTTATATAAAAAAAATTATTTATCAAGTATCTAACAAATATTTTACGATTTTTTTAATTAAAAATATACGGAAGAAAACACCTTTCAATTACGCACAAAACAAACCTCATATTGATATGTTTTTGACATCGTACGATTTTATAAAAAATGTTAACTTCAATATATATATATATATTTTTTTTAAAAATAAATTTTCTGAATACACCTTTAGCATCTAATAATTTTAAAAACTACCCTAAAGTTAATTTAAAAATAGTTTAAATAAAAACAAGTTACGACAACTTTATACTTTTAGCTATTTACGGTTTTTTTAAATAACAAACTTATTTATCACATATTTAACGAATATATACCGATTTCCTTATAAAAACTATGTTGTTGAAAAATATGCGGACAAAATGAGCCGAATGCTCTAATATTTTTGGTTTACGTACAATTTTATATAAAATGTTAAACTTAAAAAATCTTATAAGAATATAATTTTACAACAAAAAAAAATGCGTACATCAACAACAAATTGACACCGTCACAACGCGCTTGTCTACTTGTTTTCAACAAGTAACGAGCTTTTTTTTACTATATTTTACACTACGTGTTATAAATCCCGGCTCTAAAGCTATGAAATCATACTATGTCAACAGAATATATAGAAAATGTAGTTCTAAAGTTATGAAATAATGTAATGTGAACAACATTTAAAGAAACATAATACTATAAGTTATGAAATAATGTAATGTTTTGGTTGTTGAGAAAAATCATACTCCTATATATGTGAGAGATACGGAAGAAAGATGGGTGGGTCCGAACCTCCGAAAGGAGTGAGTTAAATGTGTCGTGGGAGCACATGATGGTAGGAAGGTAAAGGGGTGGACGGTTGACGGATTGTTTTTTGCCCAATTGGACGATGACAATAATTGTATTGACATCTCATATTTGCCCAATAAGTAAATCTTAGTTATTCATTTTTTATCAAACTTAATAAAAAGATAATTTTCACTATTTTTTAAAAAATAACATATATTGCAAACGGTAAATCTTAAACTACAAAAAATACACCATCGCGACGAGAATTAAATTATCTTTCTATAGATATGTAATTCTCTATATTTTCGACAAACTTTTTTTTCAAAAAATCCACCTAGAAAAATCACATATGATTTGTAAAATCATATATCTATACTACTTTATAATGCATTTAGGCCTTCTAAAATTAGAAGACTTAAAAATTCAGACTTTTTTACTTGCTTATTATGGAAAAAGTTTTTCTAACCAAAAATTAAGATAAGGAGCTCCAATCATGAGATGGCATGTGTCACTTCTTAACAAACTCCAGTCTAACTTCTAACAAACTCCAAACCTAACTCCTAACCACTAAAAATTAAGATAAAGAGCTTCAATTATAAAATGACATGTGTCATTTCTCAACTAAAAATTTATCTTTATTTTTAAATTAAAATATATTTTTATCTACTTATTTTTTTTATAATCTAATTTCACCATATTTTATAAAATTTTATGCTCTTTAATTCAACATCCATTTTGATATATTTTTATAAGTTTTTAGTTTTTATATTTTTAATGGGTTTATTTTATTTTAATTCAAATTTTTACAACTTTAACATTTATTTCATTTATTTCAATCAATATAATCTTGATTCGTCAAAATCATATACTTTTGGGGTAGTGTTTGACGCGTAAGAGATTGCGAGGGTATTTCTATATGCGGGAATAATGATGTCGCGGGAAAGCTACGGGAAAGTTACGGGTAACCTAAACAAACACTTACAACTAACACATATACATTCGAAGTGTTGTGAAGCGAATTCACTAAACGGGTAAGCAAACACATATAACTATACTTATCGCCGCCGCTGTGCGCGGGTACCCGGCTAGTGATTTTTTCAAATCATATATGATTTTTACAAATCACATATGATTTACAAATTGTAAAAATCATATATGATTTGTAAAAATCGAATCACATATGATTTTCACAAATCATATATGATTTTTCTGGGCCGAAATTTTGAAAAAAAAAATCGTTAAAAATATATAAAAGTGCATATCTATAGTAAGATAATTTAATTCTCGTCGCGATGATATCATTTTTTTCGCGTAACGATTAACGGTTTGCGAGATATTTAATTTTTAAAAAAAGGATGAAAATTTATTTTATTTATTTTTATTAGAAAAATGAATGGGTATGATTAGTTCATTG
Organism: Chrysanthemum seticuspe; assembly: GCA_019973895.1. Classification (NCBI taxonomy): domain Eukaryota; kingdom Viridiplantae; phylum Streptophyta; class Magnoliopsida; order Asterales; family Asteraceae; genus Chrysanthemum; species Chrysanthemum seticuspe. The sequence continues at coordinate 282,422,633 of BPTQ01000007.1, forward strand.
ATCTATGGTAAATTTGAGATCTATATTGAACTTTTAGCTAATTGCATTAGACACACCATATATGACATCAGTTATTGAAAACCAACAAAATGTCGCATACTCCGTACTAATTAAGCTACTGTATTAATTCTCATTATTTATTACGGAGTATCAAGGCATTTTAAATTTTAATCTATTGTATAAATAAAAAACTAAAATATATATTTTTTTATATTCTCTTATTTAACACATACATACAACATGTTTTCCTTTCTTTTCCAAAATCCTATCATCCAACTTTAACCTTCATACATGTCTCAAAACCATAAATTTAATCGTGATTCCTTCAAGTCATCATCTAATTCACATATTTTTATCATCATGTTATGTATCAACAGGATATGACTCATCCAGGATTCAAGAAGAATCGAAAATAGCCTAATTCAACATACATGAATTCCAGAAAATAGGAATAGATCTCGAATATGAAGAAAGGGATTTGTTATTAGAAATGATGAGTTGTTTACAGATAGAGAACGTATTGTACAAATGATAAATGATAGAAATGTAAATAGTAACTATGTATTTATACAAATTGAAATGAGAAAATAGTAATGGCGGGAAAAGTGGTTATTTGATTGTTTGTTGACTTTCCATTCTTTAGCTACTTGACTTTTCAGTTCTAACTTGTGCTCATATCAATGCCCACTCCTTAAAGTGTTGCTTGACAACAAGCAACTTAAGCATTCAAATCAAAATCAGGGAACCTTGCAGCCATATCATCATATAACTCCCAAGTAGCATCCTCTGGGCTTTCATTGATCTACTGAATAAGAACATAAACTGCTGCTACATTCCCTTTTTTTAGCCATTCTTCTGTCCAAAACAACATATGTTGCCATAGCTATGACCTCACCTGAATCACATTGTGGAAGCTTAGCAGGTTCATGTGGAAGATCACCTCTGAACTTTTTGAGCTGTGATACATGGAAGACTGAGTGAATTTGAGAACCCCTTGGTAGCTCCAATTTATAAGCTACTTGTCCAATTTTTGCCATAATTCTGAAAGGACCATAGTACTTTGGTGCTAGCTTGTGATGCTTGTACTGTCTAAGTGTTGATTGTTTGTATGGTTGGAGTTTTAACAGGACCCAATCATCAATGTCAAACACCCTTTCAGTTATGTGCTTATCTACCATTGATCTCATCCTGTCTTGTGGCCTTTGTAAATGAAACTTTAATAACTTGACTGCAGCTTCTTTTTCAATTAAGGACCTATCCACTGTATGATTGGCACTATCACAAGCAGTATATGAAATGTGGGCAGGAGGAGCTTGACCATAGAGAACCTCATAGGGAGTAGTATTGATGGCAGTATGAAATGAAGTGTTGTACAAATATTCTTCAAGTGGAATCCATTGAGCCCACTCCTTAGGATTGTCCCCACACATACACCTTAAGTAACATTCAACACATTTGTTCACTACCTCAGTTTGTCCATCTATTTGGGCATGGTAGGCTGAACTCATGTGCAGGTTGACCTTCAAAAGCTTGAATAACTCAGACCAAAACTTGCTCAAAAAGATGGTGTCTCTGTCACTGAGTATCACTTTAGGTAGACCATGTAGCTTGTAAACATTGTTCAAGAAGGCTTGTGCCACTGAGATTGGAGTATAGGGGTGAGTAAGAGGGATGAATTGATTGTACTTACTCAACCTATCTACTAAGCTTTTGACATACGCAAACCATCCACAAAGTCCATGGAAATACTAGTCCAAACTTGATCAGGAATGGGTAAGGGTTGTAATAAACCTGGTTAAGGGACTAACTCAGGCTTAAACCTTTGGAAAACACTGCAATTCCTCACCCAATCTTTGACCTCCTTCCTCATTTTGTTCCAATAAACTTGTGCACTCATTATCTTAAGTGTAGCTTGCATACCAGAATGTCCTCCTTGTGAACCAGCATGGAAGAAAGTGAATAATTCTTGCCTCAACTGTTTGTCGTCAGCTACTACCAACTTGCCCTTTCTCAATACTTTTTGTGAAGACCACTCATAATGCTTGACTGATTGAGGATCTTGCTGTAGCTTAAGAATAATGGACTGTAACTTTTCATCGCTAGCCCACCCACTCACAATCTTTTGGTACACATCAGCAGATAAACTGGTCACCACCATCTGCAAAACTTCTCCAGTGTTTGGCAACCTGGATAAGGCATCTGCTGCAACATTCTCAGCTGTAACACCCCTAATTTCGTGATACGCAGCGGAATTCAAGCTGGGTGTTACTTCATGGCTCAACAGTTACAATAACAGAAAATGAATTCTAATTGTGTCATTTTAAAAGATTTATCATTCGATTTATATAAATATCAGAGTTTACAAAATGAGGTCCCAGTGGTTTTACAGTTTATTAAATACGTTTTCGAATGATAATATAGCCTTCTTGAGTATCCGTTCCCTTCCGTGCCATCCTCGTAAATTATGAACTTGAGATAAACATGCTAAAAAGTGTCAACACAAAGGTTGGTGAGTTCATAGATTTTATAGGTAAAATAATTGAGTTCAGTAGTTTTGAGTTTGAGTGATAATCGTAATAAATACAGATATCGATAAAATAAGTAGTGGGCTACGTTGTTATACACCCATAGTTTGTTTGTTTAGTAATCATTTGAACGCAAGTTTCAAGGTTGGGTCATGTTGTTGTACCCATAAATTCAGTAGTTGCAGCATTTGTATCATTGCAACACATTATATATTGCCTTAAGTCTCATGAACACAAACCTTAACACGAACGCGTCATAATAATGACGTAAGTTACAAACATCATAATAATGATGTGAGCAACAATGCCCTCTGGTAGGAGCTTGCCATTCTCCTAGTATTCTCAAATAACGTGCATTTGGTTACCTATCCGGCTAACACAAATGAGGCGTCAACTGCCAATAGATCTATTCACGATATTCGCGTTCACTCGCAAGTGATTAATGGTTCATGATATGAGGGGCTTTCAGTGGCAGGTGTAAGTAACTTAAGCAATAGCAATCAGATGTAGGTGTAGCATAGAAAATACTTGTGTTCAGGTTTGTAGCATGTATCTCCCCACGAGTTTGAAAAACAAGTAAAAAGTGGGACTATGAACTCACAGTAGTATGTAAAAGTTTTTAGTACTTGTGAAACAAAATGAAAATAGTTGAACATGTATCTCCCCTAAAAATAGTATAAAATAAATGAAAATGGGGATATGAAACTCACAGTAATATGTAAAAGTTTTTAGAGTACTTATAAAAGTGAAAGCATGTAGTTGAGCATGTATCTCCCCCAAAGCATTAATAAACAAGTATAAAAACGGGGCTACGAACTCACGGTAATTCATAAGAGTTTAAAATAAATGTAAAAATATAAAACAATATTTGAGCATGTATCTCCCCCAAAACGTTCAAAATAAGGAAAAGAGGGGCTATGACTCACTCGATGTTACAGTAGTCTGGATGGAAAACAAATTAAGTAATATGAACAAACTGCTCCGACTCGCGACCTGAGTTGGTATGTCATGTTTTTAGTATTCGAGTTCAAGTTTATGCGATAATAATGCTTTATCGATAATTAGATAACATGAAGTCTCTTCAAAAATTTAGTAATACTTATCGTACTTATTTTTATGGCTCGAATCATTGTTAATAATTTTTATCGAAACCCAAGTTGTTAAATATTTTATGTTTCCAAAATGTTATAATTTACAATTTTAAATATTTACAGTTTTTACCCTTACACTTTTAAAAATGAGACTTTAAACCCTCAATTATGGGTTATTGACAAAATCAGCCCTTGTATAATTAACTTTGCAGAAATTACATTTTTAGTCCAAGAAAAACTTTATCTTACAAAAATTACAATTTTTATGCTTGAAATTTTATAAGAAAAATTCACTTGTTTTTTGCCTAAATGGATAAAAGTGCGGGTGAATAAAAGCGAGGCCTTAAAAGGTTTTTACTACGTTCTTGATCCCTTCAAGAGTTTGTCCGGTGGTCTTTCTAATGATTCAAACTACAAGTCTTAAGCTCTTACGGTTTGGTCGCAATGATTTTCCAAAGTAGGGGGGTTAGGTGCCTTTTGTTGGTTTTGGGCGATAACAGGGCCAATCGAGGACAGTTTTTACATGAGGCAAGCTAGTGTTTCTACAACGCATATGACCCTTTAAACACTTTGATGTAAGCTCTTCTAAATGGTATAGGTCTCATGTCCTAGTCATCTTTGGTTAGAAAGATACAAGTCCACGAACATGACCACTTGGCCACGACGCGTTTTAAGGAAATTTCATTTTTGACTCGTTAACTTTTACGGTGTCACCTAGGGACATTGTAATATGTTTATTAACTCTTTTTAAGTCATTATCCAACATTCTATAACTCCTACGACTCAAATTTAGTAAAGTGCACGCAAGGCCTTTTTATGAAAAGTCCGCGAGTCACCTACTTTGTGGTTGATTATAAAAAAGACTATAAGTGATTTTAAAGACGTTTTTGGGGCGTTAAAATCCTTGCAGCGAGCCCTTTAAAACGGAGTAAATCTCGTACTTTGCAACCCTTTAATTTGCAAGATATTAATTACGGAAAAGGGCTACTTAGGCTATTCTTGCCAAATTGCAATTCTCGTTTTTAAACCATAAAACTTTATGTCTTTTGCATGCAAACTTGTGAAATGTTGTTTTACTCGTTTCTAATGTTTCTAAGATAGTTCATAATCAAATTTATCAAAAATCCCGAGTTTTCCCCACATACGTGTTATAAACTACTTTTGATGTTTAGGACTTTTAACCATAATGAAGGGCTGTTTTTAAGCATGGCGACTAGGCTTTTCAACCGGGTTATGGGGGCGTTTTGGAGTGTCCTAGGTGGTTTTTACAACGGTACTTTGGTTGACCCTAATACCTTTAACATGATGTAAATAAATGGGGCACAAGTAGGGGGTGATGGGCTGTTTTTGTAACATATATGTAACAGCTGTTGGAACTTTTATTAAATTATGACTTCGTTATGCATTTTCTAGACCCGTGCTCCTGAGTTTTTGAAGAAAACGTCGTTCCGGACAACTTTTGCGTTTTAACTTTTTCATGAAACGGACCAGAAATGCCTCGTTTCGCGTGCCCGACCCTTCTGTCCACAGAAAGTTTCGGACAGATTTTTGGTAACTTCATTTGGTCATAACTTTTGACTCGTGTACTCGTTTTGAGTGATTCAAATTGCTATGTTTTCCTTATAAAGTCCTTTTTAACAGTATGCAATTGATATTAAAAGTTAAAACGAAATAGGATGAGTTTAATAGACTTACAAACTTGGGATTCGACTAGAGCTAGATTAGCTTTCGAATGGAAAAAGACTCTTTCCTTCTTCCTAGGCTCTATACTATCCTTACTTGGCTTATATTAGAACCTCTTGATCAGTGAGTAACTGAGTGTGTGATGGGTTGGTGGTTTTCAAATGAGGTGTGAAGAAAATGAAGGATATGTGGTTGATATATATATAGTAAAAGAGTTATGGTTACTTAAACCTTCTAGTCATCATGTTTAGGGAATGTGAGACAAGGTGAGGTGTTCATACATGTTTGAGAGGTGATAAGTGATGAAGGTGAGGGTGGCGTGATGTGGTGGTGTTTTTAGCCAAGAAAACCTCCTACAATATTTGACCAAGGCATTCTTCTCAAGGGACAAGGTGATGTGTCAATCTTTGGTGTAAGTAAATATTGGTGGTTAGGTTATTACATGTAGTATATGGTAAATGTCTAGTTCAATTTTAACTAAGGTAACATGGGGGGGGAGTTAGGCATAGAGGGTAGTACCTAGGGCTTAGTGTGTTGTACATGGAGTCTAGGTGAAGTAGTAACTTGGTTTTAGGGCTTAGGTGAAGTTAGTTTATGTATTTAAATTTAATCTTAGGTTAATGTAGCTTATGTATATTAAATAAGTAACCTTTATGCATAGGATACTTGTACCACAAGCATTAGAGAGTTGTACATTAGGTTTGAAAATTTAGGAAAGTCAATTTTAAGGGCTTGTGCAATATAGGTTTGTACCATGTGCTTTAAGGTAGGTACATTGAGGTTTATAATGTGATTTTATGTAAACATTAAGCTTTATGCATTAAGGACTTGTACCCATGCTTAAAAGACTTGTACTCTAGGTATAAAATGTTGTACTTTACTATTTATGAAAAATCGTAGTTATAAGAAATTAGGGTTTAATGTAAACTCAAATAAAGGGTTAACGTTTAGCTTGAAAGTATAATAATTGTACGTTAACGTAATAACGTTAAGTGGTAAATAAAAGTTGAAAACTTTTATAGTTTAACATATAAAGATGTTTATGTTTATTAAAGATGTGAGTTTCATCACATTGGCTAGTTGTTGTGATCAAATAAAAGGATATCGTTTCTTAAAAAAAAATTTGGACGTAGAAAATGGATAAGTATTCTTTCGTTAGAATATTTTATTAGTTTAATACGAGGTGAAATTTACCGGTGGTTACATCAGCCCCCCTTTTGTACACAATTTCATAGTCATAACCCATGAGTTTAGGGAGCCATTTCAGTTGGGTTGGTGTGGTAAATATTTGGTCCATTAGGTACTTTAAGCTTAAGTGATCAGTTTTGATGATGAAGTGTATGTCCATTAGATAACCCTTCCACTTTTCCAATGCTTGTATAACTGCCAAAAATCCTTTTTCATATGTAGATAAGGAGTGGTGTTTAGGAGATAGGGCTTTACTCATAAATGCAATTGGGTGTCCTTTTTGTAACAAAACAGCTCCTATGCCCACTCCTGAGGCATCAGTCTCAATCACAAAGGGTTCATTGAAATAAGGAATTTGCAACACCGGAGCACTCATCATTGCTTGTTTGAGTGTATCAAAGGCCAATTGAGCAGATTCCTCCTATTTGAAAGAATTTTTCTTCAATAATGCAGTCAAGGGTTGACTAATGACAGTATAATCTCTAACAAATCTCCTGTAATAGCCTGTTAAACCCAAGAATCCTCTCAATTGTTTCAAGGTTTTTGGTGCATGCCACTGTTTCATTGCTTCTACTTTAACAGGATCAGTTGCCACCGCTCTATCAGTGATAATATGACCCAGATACTCTACATGTGTAGCCTCAAAGAGACATTTAATTTGTTTGGCATATAACTGATGTTCTCTCGTGGTTTGTAGCACTGTCCTAAGATGTGTTGTATGAACTTCCACAGATGGACTGTAGACCAAGATATCATCAAAGAAAACAAGCACAAACTTCCTCAAATAAGGTCTAAAAACAGAATTCATGAGAGCTTGAAATGTAGAAGGGGCATTAGTGAGTCCAAAGGGCATGACTAAAAATTCATAATGCCCTTCATGTGTTTTAAAAGCAGTCTTAGATATGTCATCCTCATGCATCCTGATTTGATGGTAACCAGACCTCAAATCCAATTTGGAGAAGATCACAGACCCATGTAATTCATCAATGAGCTCTTCAATGAGTGGAATTGGGAATTTATCTTTGATGGTGTGTTTGTTTAACTGCATGTAATCAATGCACATACACCAGCTACCATCCTTCTTCTTAACATCACAATGGGTGATGCAAATGAGCTTTGACTATGCCTTATAACCCTAGATTCCAAAAGCTCATTGACCATAAATTCTATGGCATTCTTTTGTGTTGGAGGGTGTCTATATGGCCTAATATTGACAGGTTGGGTGCCTTCTTTGAGAGGTATTTTGTGATCATGTGTCGTGTGTGGTGGCAATGGAGTAGGAACAACAAACACATCTGCATATTCTAATAGCGTAGGTTCCCAAACACTCCCCATAGCACCATTGTCTTTTGTCTGTTCCTCTGAAACTTTCACCATATTCATCATAGCAGAAGGATACACACATAAAGATATTGCATTACACTGAACTCTTGTATTCTGTTTACCATTATCCATTGGACAGTTGCTTTGGTGGTACCTCTCAATGTCATTTGCTTCCCTCTATACTTGAAACTCATTCTCAAGTCCTTAAAGTTACAACAGATAGTTCCCAAAGTAGATAACCATTGGATTCCCAACACCATTTCACAACCTCCCAAGGGCACTATCATCACATAAGAAGAAAATGATTCTCCTTGCAATGACCAAGTGAAATCAGGACACACAGTAGTACTCACTAGATTGCTTCCCCCTGCTACTGATACTTGTAAAGGACAAATTTGTCTAGTATTGCAGGCCAATTTCTTTGCTGTATTGATGTCTAAAAAATTATGATTACTCCCTGAATAAATAAAAATGTGCAACTCATACTTCCCTACATATCCAGATACCCTCATGGTCTGATAGTTGTACACACCAGTAAGAGCATTCAAAGAAATTTGTGGAATCACTTCACTAGCTTGCACAGGTTCTTTGTTGCCACACAATCTCTTCATCCAAACACTCCTCTACCTCTACTTTTTCCTGCTCAACTCATTTCTGATCCACAAGTACTTCTTGCAAAAACACTTGACTGCTACACTTATGGCCAGGAAAGTACTTTTGGTCACAATAAAAACATAATCCTTTCATTCTCTTTTCCTCCATTTATTTTTGAGTTAATTGTTTCCTATATGGAGTACTAGTAGAGGTTGATGGCTTATTCCTCCAACTAGCATTAGGTGCAGGTAAGGACAGTGGTTTAGGATTGTTAATCACACTTGTGTTTTGAGGATTGTATCTAGGTGTAGGTAACACATGCATTTTATTTCTTTGTTTAGCCACATTCAACTGTGATTCTTGCAGTCTACACAAGCCATACATCTCAGCCAAAGACCTTGGTTTAAACATTCTAACAGGAAGTTCAATTTCACTATACAGCCCTGCACTAAAGAAACTCATAGCTTGTTCATCACTGAACTCAACTCTACACAACAGTTTATCATACTCATCAATATATTGCTGCATAGGACCAGATTGTTTTAATTTCTTAATTTCAGCTAGTGGATCATCATAAACTCTTCCAAATCTAGCCAAAATTGCCTCTCTATACACTGGCCAAGTCACAGTTTCTTCTATTAATCTCATAATCTGCCTATGCCACATCAAAGCAACATCATAAAGGTGAATAGAGATCAAGTTTACCTTATTTGCATCAGGAACAGTGTCCACATTGAAGAACTGTTCGCATCTAAACATCTAGTCCCTCACATTTTCACCCCCAAACTTTGGAAACTCAAGCTTTGTGACTCTGTGAAACTGAGTGTTTTGTCCCTGATTTGTACCCTGATTCATCATCATCATGCCTTGATCACCAATACTAGCACTATTCCTCAATTCTTCCAGTAATTCCATCTTTAATTCCTCTCTTAACTGTTGCATCATCTCCCTCATAGACACATCTTCAGTATTGGTACTAGGACAGTAGAACTTTTTGGGGAGCCATCTTGACAAGAAAATGAATCAAGAACAAAGTAACTAACTCTAACAAACTTGTAACAGACTGTAACTACCAAGAACTGATTCCATGACATGTTTTTTGTTTTTGGAAGTTGGAAAGAGAGAACATTATGACACATTTTTTTGGATTTGGAGTGAAGAAATGAAAAGCGGTGGATTATGGTGGTAGTGGTGGTGTTTATAGGTGGTAGACGAATTTGTAACAAAATCTTGAGAATGTATCTAGCCAGAAAAGTGGCTCCGATACCAATTGTTATGTATCAACAGGATATGACTGATCCATGATTCAAGAAGAATCGAAGATAGCCTAATTCAACATACAAGAATTCCAGAAAATAGGAATTGAACTCGAATATGAAGAAAGGGATTTGTTATTAGAAATGACGAGTTGTTTACAGATAGAGAAAGTATTGTACAAATGATAGATGATAGAAATGTAAATGGTAACTATGTATTTATACAAAGTGACATGAGAAAATAGTAATGGCGGGAAAAGTGGTTATTTGATTGTTTGTTGACTTTTCATTCTTTAGCTTCTTGACTTTCCATTTATGACTTGTGCTCATATCACATCATCATCCTCATCATGTTAATATCCAACCATGAGTTAGCGTTTGGATTAATCAAGTTTATTGATCAAAATCACATTGTTTAAACATCAAATTGAAATATACCAGAGGAATTAGAGCATAATATAAGTTAATCGATTAAGTCATTTGTACAAAAATAACAACGTTTTATGGATTCAAATCACTCAAACAAGGAAACATGGTGGAAATACGTGTTAATATATTTATTAAAAAAATTTTGCTGAAATTTGTAAAAGTTTGTGATTGCACATCACGTGTTCAATAAAATGCACATTTGATAATCACATGCTATTATGATGAAATCACAACTAAGATTTGTGTGATTATTTGTTAGGTTTTAATGTTAGTGGAGCAGTGTTAATGTGATTTCGTGATTAGTTTAGTAAAATGATGTCAATGTTTGTTAATTGATAATTGTTGTCAATACGTGAGTAATTATCGGAAGATAAGTGAAAATGTTATAAGTTTAGCAATTGAGCTAACCATTAAACTACTTATTTAAAACATGGATGATAATATTAATCGTGAAAATTTTTGGGTCAAATAAGCTTTAAACGGTTAGTTTGAATCTAATTTTACCAATCGCACATAGCAATTCAAAATGAAAAGTGTTAATTTAGAAAAAAAAAAGGATCTTATAAATATAATGCAGCTCTTGAATCGCTAGCTTTTTGAATGTATTAACATCAAATCTTGTTGATGTCCAAGATACTTTTACATGTTGAAGATATTAACCTCATTTGATAATCTAATATTTTTTTTATGTGATATCAGATATCACAAATAATCACATATGATCAAATGGATGTGACATATGTTATAGTTCATATATAATATCCCAAGTGATAATGCAACCAATCAAATGTGATCAACTTACCATTATCATTATGTAATTTAATGTTATACAATTAGTTAATCATTTATAAATCCTATCCTTTAGGATCGCTAATTTAAGAGTAACATGTCTCAAAAGTGATCTGAAGGTTTAGTAAGTTCGGCTCAACAAGTAAATACTCATTCCTTCCTATTTTTATTGTCCTTATTACTATTTATTAAGTAAGTATCCGCACATAGCAATGAGATTTTACAAAAGCAAATAATTATAACTGCGATATTGTGATTAGTTATTTTGTGTAAAGTTTATACCTACAACGTAAATTAATTCAAATGTTATTAAATAGCACAATCAACTCACACAATAATACGATTCAATTTTTAGAAACTAATTATGTCGTCATTAAATATAAACAATGTCTACTATTTTCTTTACAAACAACATTCATAAAAAATTGTAAAGCATAGCAAAAGTGCTTTTAGAAAATGATGTTGAGGCGGCCAAATATCTTTAAACTACCATTAAATGAGATTTGACAAAAATGTTGATTCTCGTATATACTTCAAAACATATCAATACATAATACTAATTGAGATTGATGGTATGTTAATAATTACACGTTTTTCATTTTGAGAGTAATAAACATCAAATGACATAGTATTTTTATTATCATTATCCCACATTTATTGCTCATGTTAATACAAATATCGTCTAAAAAAACCTTATTTATATTTTACGATATTTGCTAAATTTTATTGAAAACAATAATAAACTTTATTAATGCAAAATATAAACATTGTCAAGTCCTTTTATATATCCACAAGTTTTCATCTAAAAGATCTTAATACATATATTGTACACTATTAATTTTAAGATGTACAAGTCTTTTATGCATGCTATGTTGTACATACTTCTAAAGTGATGTTTATATCATGTCTAACTAGAAACATTGTGTTAACATAAGTAACAAAACATTTTTTTTGTTATTCACATGTCACTTCATTATACAGATTTTTGTAACTAGTTACTTAAATACATTTTACAAATAAACTTTGTTATACATTTTAATCAAAATAAAAATGTATTATCTCATCACTCTTAGGTTATCCTATACTAGCATAATGTGAGATATGAAATCATAGTAGGACCCAAGAAAGTATTTTGGAAATATTGAACTAGATTTGCAGGATTTACAAAGATTTTCATAATCTTGTGTCAGAGACCCACGAAACCAAAAAATAAAACAGGCGGAACCAATTGTTTGGTTCCGGCTGATCCGTGGTTCCCTGAGCTAGTTGGCTATAAATAACAGCTCAAACTCTCGTGTTTTCTCATCACTTGCATACATAAACTTATATTCTCTCTCTCTAGTTCATATTCATCATCTAACACTTTCATTTTTGTTTTAGTCAGCTTCTCATTAGCAAGAAGATCAAAGCATTAGTAAAGACTTACTAGCTTCAAGTTATTGTTGCAAGTTAGCTCTTTGTCATAACATTGTGTATTGTATTCATTCATACATCATTGTTTGTACCAAACCATCATAAACCCCTGTAGTGATCGGTTAGTATTTTAGTCCTCAAAATACGTAGTGTGACGGGAGTGGTTGTACCCTTGTAAAAGAACTCGACATCTAGCTTTGTGTCAGAAATATTGTGTAAGCGACGTGTAAATATTTTCTCCGCCGGTTAAAGGAGCTTGTTGACTAGTGAAAGGATACTCTCGAGTTGGATACTCGAGGAGTGGAGTAGGACAAGAAAAATGAGTCCTTATAGACCGAACCACTATAAGTCCTTGTGTTGTAGTTTGATCGTTTCTATCTTTACTTATTTACTATTGCATCTTGTTATTATTTACAACTCGATTTCACATAAAGTTTTCAAAGAAAAGGAAATTAAAAACGGTAAAACTATTCAACCCCCCTTCTAGTTTTCCACAATTGGTATCAAAACTTCGTTACTCAAGATTTTCTAAAATATGTTGTATTTTAAAACTTGGAACGATCCATGAATTTTGAAAACTTTAAAGAAGGGCAATCTATGCAAAGACCACTACTCTTTGAACCCAATGGATTTATCTATTAGAAAAATCGCTTTGAAACTTATGTGAAATCAAAAGACGTAAACCTTTGGTATATAATTGTTGAAGGTGATCACAATGCTACAATAAAAGATATTACTAACGATGAGCAAAAGAAATTGATTGGTAAAAATAATGAAGCAAAAATGATGCTTTATAATGCTCTACCTAAAAAGGAGTATGAAAGAGTCTATATGTGCAAAATCACTAATGATATTTGAGAATCTTTAATAATCACTCATCAAGGGAATTCACAAGTTAAGGATAACAAAATTGATCTTCTTGTTCAACAATATGAATAGTTTGTTATTCTTGAAGATGAAACCATTGATAGTGGATTTGCTCGTTTTAACAATATCATTACTTCTCTTAAAGCACTTGATGAATCATTTTGTAGTAAGAATTTTGTCAGGAAATTCCTCATAGCACTCCATCCATATGGAGAGAAAAAGTGACGGCTATTGAAGAATCTAAAGATCTTTCAAATATGTAACTTGACGAGCTAATTGGGAACCTCAAAGTTCATGAAATGGTAATGGAATCATCAAAGGAAAAAGAGAAAAAGTCAAGTCTGTTGCCTTCAAAGCAAGATCGGAATCAAGTGATGATGAAGAATCTATCTCGGGTAGTGAGGATGAAGAATATGCCATGGCCGTAAGAGACTTCAAAAAGTTCTTTAAAAGACGAGGAAAGTTTGTAAGACAACCTCGAGAAGACAAGAAACCTTTTCAGAAAAATCTTGATGATAAGAAAGGAAAAGATGAAAGAAAATACTTTAGATGTGGAGATACAAGCTATCTAATAGGAGATTGTCCCAAACCACCTAAAAGCGAAAATCAACGGGCTTTTGTAAGTGGTGCTTGAGTGAAAGTGAAGAAGATGACGAGGAGCCAAGAAAGGAGGAAAATTGCTCTCATGGCACAAGAATCAAACGAGGTACTCTCTAACTCATCTTGCTCTTCTATTGATGTTGACACATTGCATAAACAATATAACAAACTATGTGAACTTAGCTTAAAATTTATAAACAAAAACAAGTTATTGAAAACTAAAAAGGAGGTTTAAGAAAATGAAGTTTATGAATTAAAAGAAAAAGCAAAACATTTAGAAAAAGAGTGAAAGTGAAGATGATGACGAAGAGCCAAGAAAGGAAGAAAATTGCTCTCATTGCTCAAGAATCAAACGAGGTACTCTTTGACTCATCTTGCTCTTCTATTGATGATGACACATTGCAAAAACAATATAACAAACCATGTGAACCTAGCCTAAAATTATAAACAAAAACAAGTTTTTGAAAACTAAAAAGGAGTTTTTAGAAAATGAAGTTTATGAGTTAAAAGAAAAAGCAAAATGTTTAGAAAAGAGTAAAGCAAATGAAAATGTATGTAAATCATGTCAAGAGCTTAGACTTGAAATTGAAAAACTAAAACTCACACAGGAAGCACATATTAAATAAAATTCTAAGTACAAAAGGTATGATAAAAATATTTTTTGTGCGGATGAAATAATGAGAATTCAAAGATTAGCAAGCAATAAAACTGGAATTTGGAGACCACGGATCAGACGGAACCAAAAATTTGGTTCCGTCCGTTGATCCAAAAGGTTTCGTGCGACTGGAACAGAATGTTGGAAAATCGGCTCGTAATAAGTTTGTTAACGTTACTAAGAAATATAAAGTTTTAACAAATCAAACTAAGCAAAAACCAGCTGTTACAATAGGATTAGGACTTGTTAAAATGAATTTAAGTCTAAAATACTCAACAGTGGCCTAAAACACCTATTCCGAAACGCCGCTTTTCTAAAAGCAACTATAACGCACAACCTAAGTATCAACATACCAGTTGGAATCAAAACTTCCCTAGACCATATCAAACTCCCAACTACATGTCATGGAACCCATATCCACCATTTCCATACATAAACCAAGTAAATGACATGTTTAACCCAAATGGACCCATGAGATATTGGGGACCAAACACTTGAGTTTTATGATTCATAGGTATGCTTGAAAGCCGGTTTGGAACCAGACGAATGGATAAAAGATAATGGCTGCTCAAGACACATGACGTGAAATAAAATTCTTTTCTCAACATATCAAGAATATGACAGAGGTAATGTCACTTTTGGTAGCAACGTTAAAAGCAAAATCATTGGCAAATGTACGATCTCTCATGACTCTATCTCTATTGAAAATGTTGCTCATGTTGATAAACTAGGATTTAACTTGCTTAACGTTAGTCAACTATGTGATAAAAAGTATAAAGTCCTATTTAACGAATATGGTAGTGAAATCTTAAAAGATGAAATCACTATAGCAAAAGGAGTTAGGAAAAACAACATATATGTCATGAAAATAGATAAAACATCTAGAGATAAACTTTGCCTCACCACTATAAACGACAACTCTACTCTTTGGCATAGACGCCTAAGCCACGCTAATATGAGACTAATCTAATCCTTATCATCAAAAGAACTAGTTAGAAACTTACCTAAGTTGAGATATGAACAACACTAATGAAACTAGAATTAAACATTGCACTATAAAATCAGATCATTAAACTAATAGGGAAGTAACCAGGTTACCATTTCTCCTTGATCGAATCACATCCTAGTTTAAATTTTTCATTTAGTTTACTTACTTTATTAATTATAATTGTGTGGATTCAAAACACAAATTGGACAAAGTTAATTGCTTTCCCAGATTAGAATTAGTTAGTCTTCAATTGATAAACCACAACATAGCTTTTAGGGTTCGACACCCGTACTTACCGTCACTACACTACTACACGATAAGGGACACTGTTAACATATTAAAACCTGACTAGTCTAAAAGATACATCAGAGAGTTTTTAACACAATTATACACTCTTTATATATAATAGAGATAGATATATTTGTCCCCAAAAGATTGTAATCTTTCATTAGTTAAGAGTTACAAATAAATATTATTCATATTTTTGCTCTCAAGTAATTATTTTACATCTTTGAAAACTCTTGTTTGAAAAGTCAACTTAGCTTTCAATACAAACACAAAAAGAAATTTTAATTTACTCATGTCTCATACTACATTAATTACATCAATTATATTTTGCAACTTTTTTTGTTAAAGGACAATAAAAGAGGACATATGGAGTATTGTAATAAAATAGTAAAAGTAAAAAAAATCTATGTATTAGACCACTCCTAACGGCCCCGTCGGTTACAAACCGGCGAGCGTCATTTTGGCATAGTGATGGCACCATATCGTCGGTGGTGCGTTGGTTTGGTCTTCTTCGGTTTAACGACGAGGAAAGAGGCGAGAACGTAGGGCATGTTTGAGTGTTTTGTAGGATATATTCGTGTATAAATGACACAGAAGAAGACACACCATCATTGATAAGGTTTTTAGTTTGTGTATCCGTTTGAGAAATATTGATATGACACTATGATTTAGAAAGAGGCGCGGAATGTCGACAAGGGCATTAAACCAAAAGCAAAGGGGTGTGATGCTAATTGATGAAAAGCTAAGGACAAAATATGAAACATGACAAAAACTAAAAAAGACACGTCTTGAACCGACCACAGACCCAATTCCTTAACGAAAGAGACGCGTATGAAAATCTTACCCACATTCCCCTCTTACAAAGACCAACACAAGAATTTTTATTTTTATTTAACTTACCATAAAATCACCAAAAAATATAAAATAAAAAAGACGATCTTTTTAATAATTTGATAAATTAATAAATAAATGGCCTGCTTATTCCCATATTCATGGCAACATGCTCCTCCTTCTTCTTCATAGCCCCAACAAAGTCACCCACCTCTTTGCTCTTTTCACAAGCAAATTAATAATTAATTATTTTATTTTTTATTTTCTTGATTCTTGATTTTTTTTCTTTTCAAAATCCAGTCTTTATTATTTCTAATATCATCTACTGGTATGTATTTACTTCATGGGTTCATGTTAACTTTCTTTATTATTGGTTTATTTATTGATTTGACGTGTTTGTAATAATAGGTATTTGTTGGTGATTATATAAAAGAAGTAGAAGAAGAAAGATGTCTAATTTTGAAGGTGTTCTTGTTTCTGATCATTGGCTTCAAAGTCAGTTTACACAAGTTCAACTTCGTTCCCTTAAATCCAAGGTTACCTTTTTTATATATTTTTTTAATAGATTTTTAGATTTTATAAATACCCATGATTGATTATTGGATATTTTTTGTTGAAATGTGTAGTTTATTGCATCAGTTGATCAAAATGGTCAAGTTAGTGGTCAGGATTTGCCTATATTACTTGCAAAAATCAAGCCTTTTAATGAGATGTTTAAGGAGAAGGAAATTAGGGACTTGTTGGCCGAATCGGGGTTCGATATGACTAATGGGATCGATTTCGAAGGCTTCCTTAGGGTAAGAAATTTAAAAAAATAAAAATAAAAAAATTATATGTTTTGCTTAATTGGTTGTGTTATGACTAATGAGCCGTGAATTGGTTACATTGTGTGGGTGGGCAGGCTTACTTGAATTTACATTCGCAAGCTGCTGCGAAATTGGGTAGTTCAAATAACTCGTCTTCGTTTCTTAAAGCGACTACCACGACGCTTCTTCATACGATTGATGAATCTGAGAGAGAGTCTTATGTTGCTCATATCAATAGCTATCTTAGAGATGATCCGTTTATGAAGCAGTTTCTTCCCATAGATCCGACTACCAATGCCTTGTTTGACCTCGCACGAGATGGAGTCCTTCTATGGTATTTAAGCTTTATTTCTGTTTGTGCTGACTTGTACAAAACTTATCGTTTTGTGGGGGTTTTGATGTATTGTTATTGTTGGAATGTAGTAAACTTATCAATGTTGCGGTGCCTAATACGATAGATGAACGTGCGATTAACACGAAACGGGTACTCAATCCATGGGAAAGAAATGAAAATCATACGCTTTGTCTTAACTCTGCTAAGGCGATAGGATGTACAGTAGTAAATATTGGTAACCAGGACCTGGTCGAAGGAAGAGTAAGTTTTTACGGTTTAATCAAAGTTTTAATGATAATGTGATGCTTTTAGTCTAGAATAGAGAACCTGACTTGTTGCGTTTTCTGATTTGCAGCCTCATCTGGTTCTTGGCCTTATTTCTCAGATTATAAAGGTGAGATGTTTGCTATTTTTCCTCCTGTATATGAGAGTTCTATTTTTGTTGCTAATAGTAGGTTATTGGTATTATTGCAAGTTTAGCCACAAAAGCAGATATAAGTATACCTTTTTCTGATTCTTTATCTCGTGTTTCTTGTGATTTTGGTACCTACAGATCCAACTACTTGCAGATCTTAACCTTAGAAAGATGCCTCAGCTTGTGGAGTTGGTTGATGACAACAGTGTAATTATTAATCTTTCATTATATATCTTGATATGCTAATGACAACTATTTGTGAGTCATTAGTATGTACTGAACATAATGTTGTTATAAATCACGTGCAGGATGTCGAGGAGCTAATGGGATTAGCACCTGAAAAAGTGCTATTAAAATGGATGAATTTCCATCTTAAGAAAGCTGGTTACAAGAAACCTGTTACAAACTTCTCGTCTGATCTCAAGGTAACTTTTCCTTTTTCTTAGTGCTTATGAAATTAATTTTTAATATTCATATTTAACGAGCCAACCAGATACTGATGTGTTACTTGCTTTCGGGCTGGGGGTGCCTATAAAATGTAGATGGTCAATGTATAGCTTTCTGCAATGGTGAATCAATATAATCATTCAATCATGCTTTAGATGTATACAATTAGATAAGGCACTTTTGGTCACAATTAGACACATGATGTTCGGCATTCAAAATTCTACATATCATTTTGTGATATGATGGTGTCTACAAAATAAAGAAATAGATTGAAAGATCTTAGCGCTAAGTTTTTTTCCGAGCTTCTTCCTTTATTGAAAACCCTAAGTTAGCCGTGTATCCATAAAAGCAGGACCGAGTTTATTAGAAAGACATAATGTAGCCATCACTAATTTGATTCATATCTCGTTAAGTGTAGCATTAAGTGCACTTAGACAAAACCTTAAGTGGTGACCTGTTGTTGTCGTGTTTCGGTATTATGTGTGATGCGTATGATAAGTATACAATGATACACAAGAAAGATGCTGAACAATTAAACCTCGAGCAAAACTATCTTTAGGAAAAACACAGTAAGCTGTCCGAATAAGTAGTTAAGAAGGGTATCTCTTTATTTCATTGTTAGGATCAGTTTTACGGTAAGATGTATAGGCTGGCGATGTTAGTCAGAAGAAGTACATCATCTTGTCATGGAATCTAGTATCCACTTATTTTGTTCAAACCCGGGACCTTATAGTGACACTTTAGCGAGCACATTAGAAAAGTACTTGATAAGGGTATAAATATTTATTTCTAAGAAACTGACAGGTTCATCTTAAATCTTAAAATAATTTTATTGCTCTTTAATTGGTAAGATGATAGTGGTCCCATTTTTATGCTTATCTTGCATTTCTCATTGCCTCGTGGACTTGTTACAAGGGTTTGTTTGATAGAACTGAATAATGAAGTGCTGAGTAAAACTTCAGGGTGCGTTTAGTTAGAAAACGCGTTCATATGATATTGTTTTCTATTCTCTAGAAAACAAGGGGGGTTACAAGGGAAACATGGAAAACAAAAAAAAAAGTGTTTTGTAGTTTTCCTGGTTAAAGTAGGAAATGCAAATTTTCTGTTTTGTAGAGGATTTGATGGGAAACATTTGGTTTGAACGAAATTTTCATTTTCCTTGTTTTGTACAAAACATTTTGTAGAAAACAAGGGTGTTTCCTTTTAACTAAACGCACCTTAGTTGGAGAATAAATTCTCTTGTTTTCTAACTCTAGTTTGGTAAAAATTTCGAAGGGAAATTTATCTCTGCAAAACACTTGAAAATATAGAAAACGCGTTTAGTTGATGTTTGTATATTCTATTTTGATTTTTGAAGAAGGGGAGGGAGGGTTGTGGGTTACGAAACAAAACAAGGTAAACAACTAAAATTTGTTTTGTAATTTTCCTTGTTAAGTTAGGAAATAGGAGATTTTGTGTTTTGCAAAACATTTTGTTGGAAAACGCTCATTTGAACGCGATCTCTGTTTTCTTTGTTTTCCGCAAAACATTTTGTGAAAAACAAGGATGTTTTCCCCCAACTAAACGCACTCTAAGTATCTGTTTGAAATCAATAGTAATAAAAAATAGTGTTTTAAAGTGTTGAATTGCTTATTTGGATAGTATAAAGTTGAAGATAGTAAACCTGTTATGCATATTGAACAGGAAGACTGCGTAATAAAATTGAATGTTCCATGACTTCCATCACATAATGATTTATTGATAACCTATAATACTAGTGGGATTGGATTGCGTTTTGAAACTGACTATCTGATTTTGTGGATTTGTAGTTGCAATAATTAGCTTTAATGTTTGTACCCACAAAATAAGTAGCTTTAATGTTTGTATAAATATGCTTCAGTGCTTCTGCTTCCTATTTTCCATTACTTACGGCGTCATATAATAATCAGTTTCATACTAATCGAAAGAAAACGATTATAAAAGGATAAAATTACCCGATTACCTCTTCCTTTTACCTATTTAGAAGGGGAAATTTACTCCCATCTCAAAAGAGGCATCCCCTTCTTTTACGAGAATATTCTTCAAGTTATTTTATTTTAATATAATTTTAAAGAATTAATATTTGCCAAAGACTTGGCAACTATTAATATAATTGCAAAAACACATTTATCATCGTCACATAATCATTTTTAAAATGCACATCCAAACATGCTTATAAGCAAGAATTCAAAGGCGAATAAAACATCGACATATAGGTTGAATACGAGGAATACCAAGTCTTTAATTATAGATGCTAAATTTAATCGAATTGAATGATAGACAGTTCCATCGGAGATGTGTAAACGACTAATAGCAAAACAAATGTTTTAAAAAGAAAACAGAAGTTTAAAATATGTATGAACTGTTCAGCGAGGTCTCTAAACCATCAATAAGTCTGTTTTTTCTTCCAAGAAACAGGCCCCATATATAACCAATCCAGAAGTGGTTAAGTAACAGCAGCTAACAGTGTCCTTTGCTACATCTGTAGGATGGAGAAGCTTATGCTTACCTCCTTAACGTTCTTGCACCAGAGCATTGTAGCCCAGCCACACTGGATACCAAGGATCCTTCTGAAAGGGCGAATTTGGTACTTGAGCATGCAGAGAAAATGGATTGTAAAAGATACCTGGCTCCTAAAGATATTGTTGAAGGCTCCTCAAATTTAAATCTTGCATTTGTTGCACAAATATTTCACCAAAGGTTGGAGATTGTGTCATGGGTTATTTTTACTTTAAAATAAGTATAAGCTACTTATCTCACGTGTCCATGGTATACCCTACATTGCAGGAATGGTTTGTCTACTGATAGCAGCAAGAAAATATCTTATGCTGAGATGATGACCGATGATGAACAAATGTCGAGAGATGAGAGATCATTCAGATTATGGATCAATAGTCTTGGAATTTCTTCATATGTCAATAATTTGTTCGAGGATCTCAAAAATGGGTATGTGTACTTAAAGACCGTAATGCTTCAACTGTGTATGGCATTTAGAAACTTTAGACCTTGTATTGATCTTTATGCTCATTTGGTCATGCAGATGGACACTTTTGGAAGCTGTAGACAAGGTTTCACCAGGATCGGTGAATTGGAAACATGCAACCAAACCTCCTATAAAGATGCCATTTAGGAAAGTTGAGAATTGCAATCAAGTTATTAAAATTGGGAAGCAGTTGAAGTTTTCGCTTGTCAATGTGGCTGGAAATGACTTTGTGCAAGGGAATAAGAAACTCATACTTGGTAAATGTAGTTCTAAACTTTCACTCATAACATAGTTTTCTTTAACGGTATGAAATTGAATTTGTGTACGTCTGTTGCAGCTTTCTTGTGGCAATTGATGAGGTTTAATATGCTTCAACTTTTAAAGAATTTGAGATCCCGTTCTTCCCAAGGGAAGGAGATAACTGACGCTGATATTTTGAAATGGGCAAATAAAAAAGTGAAAAGCACTGGCAGAGTGTCTCAGATGGAGAGTTTTAAGGTTGGATATGAACACATATTGTCTTTCTCACTTGCTTTTTTTTTTTTTTTTTTTTTTTTTTTTTTCAAATATATATATACACACACACACTTATATGTAATATTAATGAATGGTTGTGCAGGATAAGAGCCTTTCAAATGGTATTTTCTTCCTTGAGCTTCTGAGTGCTGTGGAGCCCAGAGTGGTCAACTGGAACCTTGTAACCAAGGGTGAAAGTGGTATGTATCGTTTTTTCTAATTCTTTACATCATTTTCAAGATGCGCAAGAACCTTTAAATACGTCTTTTGGGTACTAAATCTATGATATAATATGGTGTTAAAAGATGAGGAGAAGAAGCTGAATGCCACTTATATAATCAGTGTTGCTCGAAAGATTGGGTGCTCACTTTTCTTGTTGCCCGAAGACATCATGGAGGTAACTTATGACCATTTTGTAAAGTGTATTAACTGGTTGCATAAAGCCTATTAAAACGGAGAACAAAAACATTTTCCTACAGGTGAACCAGAAGATGATACTTATGTTGACAGCCAGCATTATGTATTGGAGTCTTCAGCAATCTGCAGATGACCCGGAGTCATCTCCTTCATCTGTAGCTGTTACTCCCGAAGCATCACCAGCACCTTCTGTTAACGGGGATGAAACTGTTAATGGGGATGAAGCTGTTAACGGGGATGAAGGCTCTGAAATCTCCAATGGTGCCGAAATATCCAACTTGTCGATTGATGATGCTGACGCAGCCTCTGATACCACAACAGTTTCTTCGACTCACGAGAACAACGATACTATTTCACAGTAATATTTTACTTTTGGTTTTGTAAGTACAAAAGGGAAGGTGAGAAAAAAAGTATACATAATTTCGATATAAAAAAGAAAATAGGTAGAAAAAGGGGATAGGATTTTGGTGGCCTTGTGACGGCATATGGATGCACACTTGAAATATGAATAGTTGAGATGGAGAGGGGGTTTCCATTAGATAGATCTATTGCTTCTTTTCTATTTTGATACAAAAAATCATCATTAAAATTGTTTTGTTTTATTGGAATAAGTTGTACATTCTTTAAAGCAATTGAAGTTGAGTAAAAGGATTTATGTTATTTTAGTTGTTTTTCTGTATATTCGTGTGAAATCACTATTCATATACGCAAGCAGGGGTGGCAATTTATGACCCAACACGAAACCCGACCTGAAACCGACACGAAAATTAACAGGTTCGGGTTGTGCTAAATAGATTTCGGGTCAGGTTTGGGTTGACCTATCTAACCCGTTTATTAAACAGGTCAGGTTCTGGTTGAGAATAAAATAAGCGTGTCGATCCGCCAACCCGTTTAGGAATTTTTTTCATAAACTCAAAATTATTTATATTTTATTATGCGGGTTAAAAGTGTTAAACAGATCAACCCAACAACATGTTTAACTCGTGTAATGTGCCAACTTTTGTGTATAAAAAGGGTTAAATGGGTCAACCCGAAACCCGCTGAACTGATTTAACCCGTTTAACATATTCAACCCGTGTAACCTAGGGGTGGCAATTCAGGTCGGGTCCGGGTTCGCGGGTTCGGGTTTGTGGGTTCGCGGGTCAGAAACCTTCAACCCAAACCCGACCTGTTTATATAAACGGGTCAGGAATCTCGACCCTAACCTGATTACCTTTAACCTGAACCGACCCATATAACCCGTTTAATTAAACAGGTCAAACAGGTGAACGGGTTAGTCAGGTCAAACGGGTAAACAGGTCAACTTTTTTAACTGTATATGCAAAAGTGCAGGATATCAAAATTCAAAAACATGTTGCAAATATTATCATGTTACATCAACAAATAAAACTTAGGTTCAAAATATGCTGCAAAGTGCATACTGTAACCAAATTACATAAAAACATGTTGCAAATATTTATATTTTATATTTTGTAAAAGTTAAACGGGTTGTCGGGTCGACCCGATTAAATTCTCTTCGACCCGAACCTGACCCATTTAATAAACGGGTCAATCAGGTCGACCCAAAAATGACCTGAAACCTATTTAGCCTCAACCCTAACCTGCTAAATTTCGTGTCGGTTTCAGGTCGGGTTTCGTATCGTGTCGGAAATTGCCACCCCTAGTGTAACCTATTTAACCCGCCAACCCAAGTATATATACGGGTTAAATGGGTTAGGTTCAGGTTATGTCTAAACAGGTTAGGGTTGACATAGCTGACCCGATAATTTAAATGAGTCAGGTTTGGGTTAGGATTTTCTGACCTGCCAACCTGACAACCCGAACCCGCCAACCCAAACCCGACCCGAATTGCCACCCCTATACGCAAGTGATAATATTGATATTTGAAACTATGAGTTGTGTTTTATAATGTCACTAAGGATAACAAGATATTTTTTTCTTTCGAGTATATTGGTTATCTTTAAAATCACCATGAAATTCTTCCCTATCATGTATCCCATGGCTAATGACATAAGAATGTATTTTACTCGTTATTTTTTGCGGTTGTACGTAGCTATTTATTATCTATTATTATAACACGAAGCATTCAAAATTGACCTTTTTGTGTACTGGATGACCAAGCAGTTAGCCGGTTGCAAGTCGAATTAATTTAAAATATATTTGCCACATCATTATATCTCCACGTTGGATAGCCACTACATTTTACAAAGCACAATACTTTATTACTTTCAGATCTTGGACCACAACACAGTTTCTCACATATTTTCCCCCAAAACACCCTCCCAAACCCTAATTTAAAAGAGCATTGATCGATATGCTTAACTCGTATGCTTAATAATATGCTTAAACATATGTGTCAGGGTCCTATTGGGGACAACAGAGGGACCCACTTCTTTATAAACCAATAATTTATTGACATATCTATTAGGCACACAATTAGTCACATATTTTAAGCCTCCCAATCATTTTCCAATTTAAAAACATCCAAATTGATTGTCGTTTACAATCCTTTATTAAAATTGATCGGTGCAAAATGTTCGTTATACTTTATTCTCTTTGTCCCTTTCTTATTTTGTTTGTAGTTAAGGTTTATACATGCATACTAATTATGGTTTTTATGATAAAAATTAATTTTTAATAACTAATATTTTTACAGGATGGCACCATCTGGTTTAGATGTTTTCTTATTTGATATTCACCACGATGGTGTGTTTTATTTCAATTACTTTAGGTGCGAAAACGACTTAATTTTTGATTGAAAATTATATAAGGATAAGAAAATGGACTTTGCTAGTATGTAGCAGTTTCTGAAAATAAACACAGATCATGTAGGCTTCAATTCTTTGTATTTCTGCTTACCCAGAATGTGAATTAGAAGTATGATTGAAAATCATAGAAAGTGATACGGATGTAGCTTCAATGTAAGAATTTGCTGACTCTCATATGGGAAGATAAACATGTACATGACTCATATTAATCAAAACTTGGCTGAGTTTCCTTTTAAAATACTTAACATGGAAGAATCTGGGGATGAGGCTAGATCTAGATTGAGGATTCATGAAATTATGGTAAAAGATTGTTCAAATATGTTTGTTGATGAGCTTCTTGTATGGGTTGAAGAAGACACGCAAACCCGATATACACCAGAAAAGACAATAACCCCTAAAAACAAAGTGGTAGATAATGTGGTAGATGATGAAGATGACATCCCTCTTAGGAATCTAGTTGTTAGCCCTATTGCTAAGCGTAAGTTCTTGGGAAAAAAGCAGCCCAAGCCCTGGTGTTAAGCGCAAGTTGTTGGGTAAACACAATCTAACAACCTATGTTGTTAATAAGGGTAGAATTAAGGTGAATGAAGCTACTAATAAGGGAAAAAACACAGTCAATGAGGATGCCAATCCGGTTAAGAAAGCCGTGGATAAGGGTAAAAGTAAGATGATAGAAATATACCGTCTTGCTAAATTACCTGGGCGTAGGAATAAGGGATTGTAATTTAAGAAAATGTTAACCCATCTGTTATGGAAAGTGATACAGATACCAAAACTGATCCTTGAAAAGGAATTAACTACAATTTGTATAGCAATAGTGAAAGTGACTACTCAGATAAGTCAGTTGACTATTTATCGGAAGGTGAAGATGAGCTTATAGACCTTAGGAAACGAAAATATAAAGCAAATAAGGCACCTAAGTTTTGTCAGCAACAAAAAAAACTTGAAAAGAAAGGTAGTACTAGTGGGTCAGGCGAATGAGGGTCTATCAAGTTAGTGACATTGAAACTGTTATTGAGCATGAGGAGATCATGGATGATTTAATCAGAAAGCTGAGAGATGGTGGTGATGGTATGACTGATCCATTCATGATAATTGAGTCTAAAGTTAAAAAAATATCCCATATATGACGTGGATACTAACTAGAGGATGCGAAAACAGAAGATAATATCTTATGGTTTTATTTCTATTTACTTGCATTATCTTTTAATGTTAGTTAACTGCGATCATTCTTTTTCTTAACATGTATGTTATATTGAATGTCGGTGAAAATTTTGTCGATGTGGATCAACTTAAAGAGTGCCTGACTTACTATGCTCTTGCAAACGAGTTCTCACTATGGTTCTACAGAAGTTCAAAGACCAAGCTTATTGCAAAATGTGGTTTACGACCAGAAAAGATTAAAGAACTTGAGAAAGGAAAACAAAGCAAGTGGAAAAGATACCCAAGTACCAGTGAGGTTGCTAGTTCAAACTGTCCCTTGAGGTGTTACGGTAAGGAGATGACTGAATATAATTTTTTCTAGTAATATCAATGGTTGATGAACATGCTTGTGTTAGGCATTTGGAACAGTGTTATATACAAATGGATTGGTAAGCATTTTGGTACTAAGATTAGGCTAAATCCCGAAATTAAGTTACATGAAGTAACTGATTTAGTAATGAAAAAGTACAAGTGCATTATTAGCCCAACTTAGTGTAGGAATGCCTAAAGGTGGGATTTGAATGAAGGGAAAACAACCATTGAGGACCATCATAGGAATAGTAGGTCATACGGTAAGGCTATTTTAGATTCTAATCCTGATTCAACTATTAAGGTTGGTGTTACAGTTAATACAGATGATAAAACATATTTCGATAGATTCTACGTATGTTTCAAAGGGTTGAAAGAGGGATGGAAATTGGGTTGTAGAAAGATTATTGCTTTAGATGGTTGTTTTATTAAGAAGCCAAGTGCATGTGAAATCCTAACAACCATTGGTCGTGACACAAACAATCACATATTTCCTGTGGCATGGGGTGTCGTAAATATCGAGAACAAAGATAACTGGAGTTGGTTTCTAGATTTACTTGGCGATGACTTAGATATGCCTACTGGTAATGGTTTAACCCTCATGTTGGATCAACACAAAGTAAGTTTTTTGATTCCAACTTTATAAATTTTGTTATAATAGTTATCAATGTATATTGTAGTATTACTTTACTAAACAATCTTTATTTATGTTCTTTTAGGGAATCATTGATGCTGTAAAGGAAGTCATGCCACACGCTGAGCATAGACAATGTGTAAGGCACATTTACGAATGATTTAGGAAGCAATTTAGTACAGTTGAGTTTAGAAATTTGTTTTGGTCTGCTTCTAAGGTAACCTATCCTAGAATGTTCAACAAAATAATGGAGAAGATCAAGAGAACGAACCTAAATGCTTATGAGTATCTATTGAAAAAGGAGCCTAAGACACGGTCAAGGGTTTTTTTTCCATATTGGTACAAACTGTGAAGCCGCTGAAAATGGATTTAGTAAATGTTTTTAAGTTTAACTTTGTAATCTTAAGGGTGTGGAATAAGCCACTAATAACCATGCTTGGAGCAATGCGAGTCATTGTTTTGGAAAGAATGAATACAAGAGGAGGTTGTGCGATACATGGACTGAAGACATTTGTCCAAACATACAGAAGAGGTTGGAATTAACAAAAGATCAGCATAGGTATTTCTTTAATCCCTTTATCTTTATAACTTACATACTAATCAAATAACAATTTTCTTGCAAACAGTTTTTGGCCTGTTATACCTAATGGTGGACAATTGTTTGAAGTGAGAAATGGGTCTGAAGCATTTGGTGTTGATGAGCAAAGTAGAACATGTAGTTTCATATTATGGCAACTTTCAGGTTTACCATGTCCTCATGCTACAACAATTATTTTCAAGTTAAATAGGAGGATAGAGGTTTATGTTCCAGGTTGTTTTAGAAAACAGATTTTTCATGCTGCATACAATAAATACTTAACCCTAGTTGGGGGAATGACCTTTTGGCCTGACTGTAGTGTTATGTCAAGAGTATTGCCACCAGACCCAAAAAATGCTTGGTCGGCTAAAAAAGAAGATAATTAGGGCGCCCATGAAAACAAAAACACAAATAGGGTTTCTAGGTTTGACATTATTATGGCATGTTCAAATTGTACAAAAAGGACACAATAGAAATGGTTGTAAAAATCCAACCGTTGTTTTACCATCCAAACCACCAAGTAGGCACCAGTAGTGGGTAGTTCACTTTTAGATGAAGACTTTGTTGATGCACCAGTAGATGTTGAACAATTCGTAGAGGAACAAGTGGTAGATTAATAAGTGGTAGAGGAACATGTGGTAAAGGAACAAGTGGCATAGGAACAAGTGTTACACGCACCAGCCAGTCAGTTTGATGTTGGGGTTTCTAGTCAGTTAAATGTTGGGGGTTCTAGCCAGTTTGGTTTGGGACAATGTAAAAGGGTTAAGACTACTATTAAGAGAGGGGGAACATGGTACAGAGGTAGATTACCAACTATTAGGTTTAGTAGATTGGGTAGATGGTTTGGTTTGGGAAAATGTGATATGGAATCTGATCCAATTGAGGATTCAGACATTGCACTAGAAGCTCACATAATCCAGGCAGTGGCTCCTTTTTAGCCTCTCAGAACAGTCATAACTTCTCAAATACAACTTTGCAACCACTCAAAACAGCCAAATTGAAACCAATATATTTACATACCAGGTCCATCCAAGTGCATACCAAAATGTTGTAGAACAAAAGCAACAAGTTTCATGTAGACCAAAAGGAAGGTTCAACTTTATCAGACCAAGACAAAAGAGTGAAAGGATTATGAAAAAGAAATTGGTTCATCAAGCCCTAATGCTCATGATTTGGACTAAAAGACTTTTTTACCTGCATGTTATGTATCTATCTAACTATTAAAAAATAATTTATGCACTTCTTTTGTATGTATGTGTTGTGCAGCTAGTTTTATGGTAGGATGTCTTTAGTATCTATGTATTCTGCACTTGAACTTTATGCTAAGATATCTATGATGTAAATGTGACTATTATGCCCATTTTTCAACATGTTAAGGCATAACTACTAATGAATGGTACCCTTTATCTATTTATCTTTTGTCATATTAGATTGAGAATCATTACATATTTCATTAACAGTCATTAGTAAATTGTTTGTGAAAATCAAATGAGGTAACAAACTGCCATTTCATTAACATTTAACAAGTTTATAAAGAACTAAGAACCAAATTTAAATCAAAAAGAAAGTACCTAGAGGTCTTGGGTTCGAACCCTGGGGCATTGGCCACAGAGGTTCACCTTAGGGGTGTTAACGAGTCGAGCTTTTAACGAGCTACTCTAGCTCGAGCTCGTTTAACTCGAGTTCGAGCTTAATACTTTCGAGCTCGAGTCGATCTCGAACAAATATTAGTGCTCGTTTAGTTTGACGAGCCAAGCTTTGAAAACTAATGTTAGGCTTGGCTCGTTTGAAAACTCGTTTAATTGTTTCGAGTCAAATGAGCTGAATAAGCTATTCGAGCTTAACATGTAAGTACTTAATCTATATAAGTTTTTAAGCTTATTATATTATTTAATATTTTAATATACTGTTAGGTCACCATGTTTGTAACACAAGCATCAATATAAGAAATGAGATAAGATAGTGATCGGATGAACACACTAACACAAACACACGTATGAAATAAGAAGAGTTATGCGTAGGTGAAATGTAAATGTGAACAACCAACTCCCAAATGAGAGTTTACAAGATTATTTATAGGAGGGAACTAGGGCAACATACCAAGTTCCCATCCTTTCCTTATTGGGCTTTGGATAGGCTCATGGGCTTTCTACATGAGCCTAACCTTGATTACTAACATAAAAGCCATAATTAAGCTAACTATTACATATTAATTACTAACTGATTGGTGCAAAACCGTCAAGTTTTCTCACGCAAGCTAGCCACTTGTGAATGGCTAACCGTAAGGAACTTAAAACAGCTCAAACACCAAATGCAATTTAGATCAGGAGAATACAGTGGATTCCCGGGTCGTTAAGTCCCACGGAGGATGACTGGTGTTTAACACAATCAGATGTCGAATAACCACTAAGGATAGTGATCAGTAAGGATTTTGAGTTATTTTATAAATTACAGGGGCTTAAATGCAAATTAAAGGAAATTAAAAAGATAAACTATATTAAATAAACGCTATCACTATTTTTAAACTGATGTTTTTGATTTTATGTTTTTATAAAACTTGAATTTAAAACTACGTGACGTACAAAGTAAAATGTGAAACTGAAGCAGTATTAATCCTAAAAATATGAAAATGATATTTTTACAAACCTAATGATATGAGAAAATTTTAAGAAAAAGAAAATTATTTTTATAACTATTTATCTAATTATTATTAATTAAAAACTAATTTTAACTATTTAATAATAACCTAAAATACAAGATAATATGAAATAAAGCTAGAAAAATAAAATTATGACTTGGAAAAATCTAAAATAACAAAATAGAATTTTCAAAACTATTTTTATATTTTTCTGATTATTTTTCTATTTTTTATGAATTTTAAACTATTTAAAACTAATTAAATTACTAAAAATTACAAATTAAACTATGAAAAATCTGGAAAATTACTTTTTTTACTTTTTATATTTATCTTAACCTAAGAAAAATGAAAAATTATTTTTTTGAACTTTTTCTGATTTAATTGTATTAAAAGCTAATTAAAAATGCTTAAAAACTGTTTTTAATTAAGAAAAATAGCAAACTGTTATGGAAAATTATGAAAATTTCAGGAAAAGTCTAATTTAATCTACTGAATCTAAGAAAAATAGAAAAACAGGTGGTTACGTAGAGGAATAAGAGACTGCAATGCAAGTGCTTATGTAATAAGCATTTGGAATAAGCACAAGGGTACAATAAGCTACCAAACTCACACAGAACCTATAATATGCTAAAAACACTCAAAAGAAACTAAATACAACAAACCTTAATCTCTGAAATCCAAACTACCATGATTTGATGTTTTGAGAACCAAGTGTTAAGAACAGTTTTGAGGGCTTATTTGTAGCTTACAAATAAGCTGCCCAATAAGCTGAGAATCAAAACCAACTGTTGGAACCTCAAGAAGACCTGGTTGGCTACTTGTAAACCAAAACTGAGACCTAGACAAGCTCTTTGGAGCTGGGGACAAGCCCTGCAATAAGCTGAGAAAAACTCAGCTCTGACTGAGTTTTGTGAACAGGGCACTTATACCCTTTTTGACAAGCTCTTTTAGAGCTTGTAGAAAATTAATAAAAATCAACAAAAATCCTAATAAGAAACTAGACCAATAGAACTTATAAAACCAAAAGTTTGACTTGATTTGGCCCAGAGATGAATCTGTGAAAAATCCCTCTAGTTGGGTGAAAACTGGTATTTTCAGCTTTTGACCTTTTTTAACAGTTTTGCTTTGTTGACTTATATGAATTTTAATCTTGAATTAATGACTGAATGTGATGTATTAAAGTGAATTAAACCTAATGCAAGCTAGTTCTATGTATTCTAAACACAAAACAGGATTTTGATCTTACAAAATTTTAACAGTTTAAGCAAATGAGACAAATTACATAAGATGTTGACTTTGATTGTTCTCAAGCACAAATAACTGACCAATATGATTCAAGAGACCTATATTAAGACTGCATAGACAGTTATCAAGCAAAGACAAGAGCTTAAGCTCTTGTAAACCACTGATCCAAACACCCTTATTTTAACTGTTTTGTAAATTGAAACTGAGCAGACTACTAAACTTGTACAATCCAATGCTTGATATAACTTTAGTTACACTAATTACCACTATTAAAACAGTTTTAAGCTATTGATGACCACAGATACCAATATAAGCACAACATAAAAACTGCATACAAAATGAAAATAAGAAAACAAGCTCACAAGTGTCCCAGCTTGTTTTGCAGCCTACACCAAACCCATAACCACTATTCTATATCAAATAAACCCAATCCAGCCTCTGCATCAACCATAAACCATTTCCTTTGCTTGTTTGAACCAAAATGCTGCACAGTTGACTTTTGTTGACTTTTATCCAACTTTGCTTGAAATTGTTTCTAAAGCTTACCAAAAGCTATATTGAGCTTAGATAAGCTTGTTAGAGCTTAAATAAAGCTTATTGAAGCTTTGAACATAAGAGATGGAAATTGAATTTTGCAACAGTGAACCTTAAAAACTTGAAATGTTGTTCTCTTTGAATTGCCACTTGAAAACAGATTATATTGATAAATTAACTTAAGTTTAGTACATTGAAATAGAAAATTAAAGCTTTTAGATTAAACTAAGACATAGAAAATGAAAACGACATACAGTGAAACTAAAAATTAACTAACTAGACTTCTCTTGCCTCTTCTTCCTCTTTTATACTCTAGAAATCTTCCACGTGTCCTTCTGATTGAATCCCACTAATAATCTTGGTAAATGGATGAGTTTTGAGCAATCTAGGCCGTCCACGTTTTTGGCGGGAAAATTGGTTTTGACAGTGGGCTTTGAAACTAGCACTAGGGGGGGGGGGGTGGCATTTATTGTGGTGGGAAAGGTGGGTAGTGGTGATGATGAGGGGGGAGAAAGGTGATGGGAGTGGGCCTGTGTTGTTGCAGGCAACTTGGGAAGATGTACAGTACAGGTGGAGGGAAAGGGAAAGAGTTTGACTTTGGTTTGACTTGGGGTTCAAAAACAGGTATTGGCTGGGGGTCCAAAATGTATAAGTGACAGGGGGTCAAAAGGATTTTGACAAGGCTTGTAAGTTTATAAATACAAGGACTAAACTTGTAATTCTGATTTTTGAAGGACCAAACCTGCCATTTTCTCAAATTTCTCACAAGGGCTAAAACTGACAAACTTTAATAGTACAAGGACCAGTTTTGACATTTTCAATTTTCCAAGGACTATTTGTGACAATTTCAAAACTTGAGGGACCTATTCTGCCATTTGACAAAAGATTTATTCAAGGACCATTTTTGACAACTTAGAATATTTCAGGGACCTTGAATAACATTTTTCTTTATTTTGTTTTACCAGGGACTGTTTTTGACAACTTTTGAAACTTGGGGGACTAAAACTGCCAATTATGCAAACTTGATACGTTTTTCACCAGATTTTGATATTTTTGCATTTAAAACACATAAAACACTTATTTGTGATATTTTTATCATTTTGATGCATTTCTGAGTGTTTTAAGATGTTTTTGCAGTTTAAATGGTACAAAAATGATGAGTATTTAAACACTCATCACTAACACTTGAATTATGGTTTAGGAGTGATTCCAACAATCTCCCCCTAAGTGTTAGTGATTGATGATATAAACGTTGTAGGTGCTGATGTAATAGAAGCTTTGACGTCTTTTGACATCCTTTTTTCTTGTGAGAAGAAGTGACTTGATTCGAACAATCTCCCCAGTGTAGGGAAATTGTTTCCTTTGAAGTATTCTGCTTTGACGTCATCATTTTCTTTGTTCTTTGATCTTTGTTCTTTGTGATGGAAGTGATAGTATGTTGTGGTTGTCTGCATCAGGTCAGCTTCGTTGCTCCAGTGTCTCCACGTCTTTCTCCAACATGCTCACACGCTCTTTAACGTTGGATTTCAATACTGATGTAGTTCTCTTAGTCTTTAAACTTTGTAGATTCTTTGACTTTGACGAAGAATCATTCTGACTTTGTGTTGCCTTTTGAGAGAACTTCGATTAGTGTTGTTGTAAGTATGAGCATGTGGAGAATCTGCACGATCTTTTCCACCCGCAAGCATCCATAAGAAGAAAACATAAAACATGGGTTAGAAATAATCCAGCGCTTACAAGCTTGAACTTCGAGAGTGTTAACAGCATAGTGTGAAAACACAACTCTAATTCTCACAAAGGCTGTTCTTGAACTGGAGTCCCACAAGTGAGATAACGCGATGTACCAAAGTACACCTACAATTCAGATGAGTCGCTGAGGTACACCGAAGCATCACTCCACGACTGTAGACCGTTTGAGACACACTAAGCGTAATCCACGGGGAGTTACCAAAGTGACCTGCTGTCAGGGCTGTTTGATGTTGACCCTGGCAGGAGTTTCCATTCAATCACTGAGGATCACAATTGTGAACCTCTCATAAATGTTCTCGACAGATTGCTTAGATATGTGAAGGACTCGATATTGTATCACTTGCGTCCTTATTGTTTAAAGACAAGTGATGAAATGTCCAGTGTACCTAAGAGATCTTTTTGATGAATCTCGTGGCTCTAGACTCAATAGTGCACTTTGGTTTTCCTGAGCGGAGACCAGGGAGAGGGTCTCCTTCTTCAATATCAGCAATCTCTAAGAGAAAGCCGATAGTTTACGTAGGGTTCCATGTGAGAATGAAACAAGCTTCTGTTGAGAGAAACTTAAGTGACTAAGAAGGTTTAGTGCATGCGTCACTGGGTCCATGACGACTTTAATCTTCAATACCGGCGTCATCAAGTGACAACTAGTAGCATATGAATTGAACCCGGTGTCTGCCCTAAGTTGAATAATTTAGAGGGCTATTTCTTTTCACCCTTTTCTTTACATTTCTTTTTAATTCTTCAACTCCTTCTTTCTCCGATTCTCATTTTCTCCTTTTTATAATCAAACCTGTTAATACAAATAAGCCGTAAAAACGTTTATTTATATTTTACGATCTTCTAATGTTTTGTCGATAACAAACGTAAAATCATATTAACGAAACAAATAAAATACGTAAATGGTTTGAACTAATAGTTTCTAACATATTCACATTTTCACATAAAACACTAAAATAAGTATAAGTGATTTTATGATTTAAGTAATACATATGTACAACAACTAGTGTTTACATATTTGGATAAAATATACACATAACTAGTATGTAGTATATTGGGTAATATAAATGGGTAGAAACTTAAGTATCACAACCCATTGGGCAAATACATTGAATGTAGTTGGGTACAACCCAAAGCCCATAACCCATGGATCTTGACCCATAACCCATTGCATGACATCATGCTAATATCATACATGGATAATATCCATAACCCATGGATCAACCCATACCCAAGTGACTAAGTGTATTGCACTCAAAGATACATTGTATCTAGCCAAAGATCCATGGTTCAACCCATGACCCATGACCCATAACCAAAATACCCATGGGCAAAGAGGAGCGTTCCACGGATCCCTAGCTTTGTGCTAGCCGG
Source organism: Chrysanthemum seticuspe (assembly GCA_019973895.1). Classification (NCBI taxonomy): domain Eukaryota; kingdom Viridiplantae; phylum Streptophyta; class Magnoliopsida; order Asterales; family Asteraceae; genus Chrysanthemum; species Chrysanthemum seticuspe. Next base: position 282,458,117 of record BPTQ01000007.1, read on the forward strand.
ATCCCTTGTGGTTGGGATCCGTGGGATCCGAGGAACAGTAGGATTTTTCCTCTATAAATAGTGAGCCATTTCTTCATTATTTCTCACCCCTTTCCAACACACTTTCTCCCCTGAGTTAAATCTCACTAACCTTAGATCCAAGAGATCTATGTTTGTAGTTTTGTTTTTGTGTGATCTTTTAGGTTCCTCTTAAAGGCAAGATCACCACCTTTGAAGTCGAGCAAGCTCAAGTCCATGAGTTGCAATGCTTCCTCATCATCAAGGCTACTGAAGTCTTCTTGTTGATGATTCCTTTCTTTCTTCAAAGAAGTGTAGTGTTGAAGACATTAGTGAAAGATGTCTCAAGTGTCAAGACGAAGATATTAGTGAAGGGTATCTATCATCTATAGCATAAGCACTTGTGGTAGGTGCTTAGAAGTCAAGAAACGAAGCATTAGTGAAAGGTGCTTAGAAGTCAAGACTTGAAGCATTAGTGAAAGGTGCTTAGAAGTGAAGACACAAGACATTAGTGAAAGGTGTCTTGTAGATCTAGTCAAAGGCATTAGTGAAAGGTGCCTTAGATGTACATTCGATATGGTGTGTTTTCGATGTACTAGATAGACTAGCATTAGATCCAAGGATATTGATGTCCTTGATGCTGTTGTAAAGGAGTAGATCTCCTTTGGGATTAGTCGTTGGTGTAGTGTGGTAGTAGTTCCTCCATTGCAATGGAACTAGGTGCTTAGCCTAGTACCTAATAAAGGGTAGGCGACATTGTGAAGGTGTAGTTCACCTTGGAGTGAAAGAACTAGGTACTTAGCCTAGTACCTAATAAAGGGTAGGCGACGTTGTGTAGGTTTGGTTCACCTTGGAGTGAAAGAACCCAGTGGTTAGCCTAGCACCGAAAAAAGGGTAGGCGACGTTGTGAAGGCTTCTCCGCCATAAGGAGATTGGTGTAGTGTTTACGAATTCTCGAGTAGGTGACTCGGGGAGTGGAGTAGGGCAAGGAAGGTGTCCTTGTAGCTGAACTACTATAAATACTCGCGTTGTGGTTTTGTGCTTCTTACTCTTATCTTTTCATTACATATCTTTATATGCTTGTTTATCAACATCCAACACACACAACCAAATAGATTGACATAAGTCGATCTAAATATTTTAAAAAAAAGTTTTAATTGGTAAAACTATTCAACCCCCCTTCTAGTTTTCCACAAAACCTAAGGACTTCTAATTCTAACTATTGGTGGTGTCCTTGGGTAGATCCCTCCGGCTCTGGCGGATCATAAGACGGTTATTCCTAACCTTAATCACCTTATAACTTCATTGCCACAAAACCAATTTGCATGAGAATCTCTCAAAGTACTTATAAGTAAGAAACATTTAGTAATACTTCGAGAGTTTTTTATTTTGCAGAAATACTCCCCCTCCACACGTGCTTAAATATTTTAACAGAAATTTGCACGGTGAGAGAAGAGCGCGCACTTTTGAATGATCAACTCAAGATAGACAATTCCTCGCGAGACACGATTACGTTGAATAGTTAAAGAGTTACATTGTCAGCTTTTAGGTGACAACTAGCTCTAATAACTACCTTGAAGATGTGGACAACCCCGAAAGGTTGTCAAACCCGTCAAAGTTCATGTCTATCGAGAGTTTCTCGAAAGGTACGATCTACTCGGATAAGTCTTGGAAGACAAATCTTTTCGATGTATGACTGTTCAGATTTCGTCAATTCATGGGTTGAAGTCTTATCACACGAAGATTCAATAGCAATTCACAACATATTTCTTATCACATAATTTTTCTCCCCCTCAAAAATGGCATATAAATGTTATTTTTGATGAAATTTTGATATTGAATATGTCCATTTTGAGTTTTACGGGAAGATTACCACGAAGAACAATTTAGTGAACAAAGTTTTTAATCAAATACTCCCCCTCAACAAGTAATGTAAACTTTTTGAGGTTTTGAAATCATAAGGGGAAGTACTTGTTCTTTTGAGCAAGACTTTGCAAATGAAAGTTTTGATAGTTCTACTCAAAAGTAAGAAGCTTTCGCTCCTTTTATAGGATTGTGGCACTGAAGCGTACCACAGGGTCCTTTCATGACATGTACGGGGTTGTATACTGTTATGTGTGCACAAGCCATTAAGAATATAATAAACAAAAAAAATCACAATCAAGAATGTTAAGAGAGTACCCAATGATTACACACGACCAACTACTTTCTGAGGAAGTTGGTATGTCTGTATCGGGAAGCTTGGTCTTCCTCCCACATAGCTTTCCAACCGTCGCATCTGATCCCGATGAATCAACCTTTCATCAATCCTAGAGATAAACCGAAGAACATCCTTGCGATCCTTTGAATTCCAACTCTCCGTCTGAATTGTACCCAACTCAATGACCTTCAATCGATAAACCAATCCATCTCGAACCATCTTCAGGGTGGCGTCATAGAACTTGTGAATTTCATCGAAAGCCATGAAGCAATTATGATGATTTTCACTTTGGTAGACAAACCCAAACTTTGGTTTATAGACGATTTTGTACTGAGGTTCTTGATTGATTCCGTTGAAGTGTAGGAGTGGGGCGATGAGATTGAGTTGTTTTTGGTAAGATTCGACCCCGAGTTAGAGATCTTCAACACGCTCTTAGATTAGATGCTTATGAAAACAGGGAGTGCAGTAATGTACTTGATTTAAATTTTGGTTGAGGTTCAAGTTGGGGCTCAGGTATGTCGTAATCCTCACCACCAGTGTATGTAAAGTGATCAATGGTTTTCACCATTGGTGGTGTGGTTTCTGAAACCATTGGTTGATCAGATGGTGGTGGCTGTGTAGCTTGTTGTGTAGTGGTGAAAACCTGCTTAACCATTTGTCAAATCATTGGATGGAGTTGCCTTCTTAACAGATTTTGTTGTTGACTTAGTTGTTTCTTTTGTTGATTGAGGTGATGATTGAGATGTTGATTTGGGTTTGGTGGAAGTGTCAAAAAGTGGTTCAGAAGACTGTTGAGGTATGTGTGTTGGATTGTCAACTATGTAGTTGTCTGATTCCTTCTTTAACTTTTCCTCTTCAGCTCTAGCAGCTTCTTCAGCCTCTTTTCGCATCATTTCCTCTCCAGTTACCAAATTATCATCATCAGTGACTCTGTCATCCTTATCATGATCGTAATCTCCTTCGTCATATAATTCCACATCTTCACCATGCTTTTCTTCTTGCGGTAGTTAGTTGTTGTTGCGGTTGCTTCATTTCAACAGTTATAGTGACAGTGACACCCTGATCCTTACCGGGTTGATTAACCGGATCAGATGGGGTAAGATTTGTTTGCAATGGATCTTCCATAAATGGAGGACTACTGCTTGACCCTCCTGCCCCACTGGGTTGATTAACCGGAAAGGTTGAAGCATGGTATTCCATCCTTTTCTGCTTTAATGTCTTACAAAATTGTATTACCTCATCCATTGAATCATACTCATCATCAGGATGACTTTGTGAGCATGAATTTGAATGGATGTTGCAGAAGGATGTCCACATCAAATCTGCAAGATGATTCAGAGAATATGAAGTTGTTGAAGACGACATGGAGATTGTTCTTGCCAATTGTTTTGTCGTATCCAGCTGGGAATGTGTTTGTCATCGAGAGCTCAGCTGGGGCATTGATGTTTGCTTGATTTGCAGCCATTTTGTGATCTGAAAGACATTAGACAAAGAGACAGACATATGGAAACACAATGTGTTTGTTTTAGTCTGATTTATTATCTAATTCCTTGTTTGATGGTAACATGTTTATGTTAGTTACAAGTCCTAAGTCACATTTGTCCAATTGTATGAAGTTGATGTGATAAGATACGTGAACGTGTTAATTTTGAATTTTCAAAGTCCAATTTATCACTTAACACACAACATATTAACATTTGTAAGCTTAAGCGTAACATTAGATAATAGTGACTTATGAGTAACATTTAACAAGTAGCATATGCATAATAGGCCAAAATGTGAACAGTGGTTTATGTGTGACAAGGATCCTTATGCGTAAGAAAGGAGCTTATGTGTAAGAGTAAGCTAAAGCGTAAGACCAAGTTTATGTGTAAGAGTTTCTTACGCGTAAGACAAGTTCAAAGGCTTTAGGCTTACACGTAGGAATAAGCTAGATGTCATGCGAAAAGTTTACTCGTAAGAGTAAAGCTTATGCGTAACAAGCCTTGTTTACGAATATCTTTCCAAGATACGTGTAATCCACTGTAGACCTCTTATGCGTAACGTGTTAAACATAAACATGAAAACTTGATTACAGTTTATTCCAAACATCTTTTAGATCACAAAGCACACACAAGAACATATCAAATACACACAGAAAGACTTAGGCATAAAATTACTTAAACCCTAAACCCTTAATCTATGCGTAAGATATATAGCTACACAAATCAAACAAGAATGTTTCTGGAGTGTCCTAGATGTCATATGAGTGCAATGGAACAAGAATTAACATATTTCCACCACAGAATCAAAAGATTCATGGGATATGAACCCTAAACAACCTAAAACTTAAATTCTTACAGTTTAGATGTTTCTAGGCTAATTTATAGGTCCAAAATATGCATATATACGTATTCTAACACTTTCTTGATCATATAAAACATCCCAGAATAGAAAAGCCCTACATGAGCGCAAGAACCCTAGAATTCAAATTAGTGAAATCGAAGATTCAGGATGGTTTTGGATGATTGAAATAAGTTTAATAGACACAAAGAAAGGTTTTAATATAACTCATTTCAATCCAAACACTTTTATGCATAAACACCCAATTCGTTCGAGTGAACAATTTTCCAAAATCAGTTTAAAGATTTTTAACTATTGGATTTGAAAGATTTTTGGAATCCTTGTTTAGAATCTTGATCAAAACAATATAGAACTTACAGATTATGAACAGCTTGAACGGATTTTGAAGATTTGATTTGGGCCGTTTGATCTTGGTGGTTTAGGAGTAAATGCACATGAAGTGGTGCATTGAATGTGTTAGGTGAATGGTTTTGTTAAAATTACTTTGCCAAGTTGACACATTCAGTTCCTCAACCTCAAAAAGGTTCCAACCAAGATCCTTTAACTTCCGTTTAGGTTAGACAAAACACTTGTAAGGCAAGAAACTTAATGATACTCCCCCTCGACTTTGAGAAAATATTGAAATTTTAAAACATTTGAGTTCGAGGAGAGTAATTGACATGAAACGTATCCACCATTTTAGAAGAAACAACATAGTTTTGGAAACATGCAAGTACAAGGTTTTATGAAACCGAAAAATATTTACTTTCTCCCCCTCAACACTTGACCGAGAAAATACTGAATTTTGAAAGAGTAAAGTGTTGACGGAAGATTTGTACTTGCCATGTTAAAAGAAATATAGATAGAAGAATATTTTTGTTGTTTTATCATATTTTATATTTTTGTATTTTGTTTTTGAAAATATTTACAAAAGATGTTTTGGTGTTTGAATGGTTTTAAGAATGTTTTAAAAGTTCATCCAGTTCCTCTAGAGTCAAACACCGCATACCAATCCGGTGGATCAACTCATTAAACCTAGCAGGAGCTAAGGCTTTGGTGAGAAGATCCGCCAGTTGGTATTCAGTACCCACAAAGTATAATTCAACGGTACCCTTTTCCACGTGCTCCTTGATGAAATGATATCGAAGATCGATGTGCTTAGATTTCGAATGTTGGACAGAGTTGCATGAGATCGCAATAGCACTCCGATTGTCGCAGTACATCGGGATTCTGTCAAATACGTAACCATAGTCTTTGAGTTGTGTTCTCATCCAAATGACTTGAGCACAACACGCCAACATGGCTACATATTCTGCTTCTGTTGAGGACAGCGATGTACAATCCTGCTTCTTCGATTGCCATGACACCAGTTTATCACCAAGAAATTGTAGAGCTCCTGAAGTACTTTTCCGTGAATATAAGCATCCTGCGTGATCAGCGTCTGAAAAAGCTATTAGTTCAAAACCAGAATCCTTCAGATACCAGATTCCCAAGTTAATGGTTCCCTTGATGTATCGGAGGATTGTTTTAGCCTCTGAGAGGTGAGTTTCAGTTGGTCTCGAATGATAACGGGAGCAAAGATATACAGCAAATACAATGTCAGGTCTACTGGCTGTTAGATACATGAGAGACCCAATAATACTTCGGTATTTGGTAGGGTCAACTAATTTCCCATGTAAATCAGCATCTAGTTTCTTAGTGTGTGCCATTGGAGTGGCATAGGTATCACAACTTGTCATTCCATGTTTGTTTAAAATTTCAAGGGCATATTTGGACTGACTCAAGAAAATACCACGGGGTGATTGATGAACTTGCAATCCAAGAAAGAATGTAAGTTCACCCATCATGGACATTTCAAAATGTTTTTTCATAAGTTTTGAAAAAGCATTTGAGTATTTTAGATGTGTTGACCCAAAAATGATGTCATCCACATAAATTTGAACGATTAAAATGTGTTCCCCGTGATATTGTATGAAAAGTGTTGGGTCGACCGAGCCTTTAGTGAAATTATTGGCGATAAGAAAGGATGATAACTTATCATACCATGCCTGAGGGGCTTGTTTGAGACCGTAGAGAGCCTTGTTCAGTTTGTAAACGTGGTTCGGGAACTCTGGATCAACGAATCCTTCTGGTTGGCTGACATAGACCGTTTCTTTCAGTTTCCCATTCAGAAAAGCAGTTTTAACATCCATCTAAAAGACCGTGATGTTCATGTGAGCCGCGAATGCCAGAAATATCCGAACAGCCTCAAGACGAGCAACCCGTGCGAATGATTTTCAAAGTCAATACCCTCTTCCTGTCTATAACCATTAACCACCAGACGTGACTTATTTTCTGATAACCGTACCGTCCGCATCTAACTTGTTTTTCCAAATCCAATTCAGACCAATAACATAGACCCTTGTTGGTTTTTGAACCAATTCCCATACTTCAAGATGTTTAAACTGATTAAGTTCTTCTTGCATGGATTCTATCCAGTTGTCATAAGTCATTGCTCCTTTAATGTTTTTGGGTTCAGATTGGCAAACGGTAAGTGCATAAATGCAGTGTTCACCATCAGTCTGAAGGCGTTGTCTAGTTACGACTCGTTGATTAGGGTTACCAATTATGTTCACAAGAGGATGGTCTTTTGTCCAACGATGTGTGGAGGGTTGATGTTGATATACATTCTGCAGATTAGGAGGATTCAAATGGCTTGTAGATGATTCCGCAACATCAGAAGTAGCAAAGGCATGTGCAAACGGGTTGAAGAACGCATTTGGATCATAATCTGCAGGTGGGGGTACTTCATTGTTCAGAACATCATCAGCTGGTTCAGCGTCGTTAGATGCGGTTTGTTCAACTGTTGTTGTAGAATCTACTGGTGGTGCTTCCTCAATGGTAGTTGTTGTAGCAGCTGTATCAGGTATTGGAATATGATCAGGTTGAGCAGCGGAAACATTGGATACACCTGGAGCACGTTCATCAATATCATCACTAAACAGAGGAGCAAATAGCTTTTCCATTTGTTGACGAGTAAGCTGGGGGCTTGGTTCAGCTGATGATGAGGTTTGAGGGAAGTTTAAACGGTTGTGACCGGGTTCCAAGCTGTTATGCTCAGAAGCCATTTCAGTAAGCTCATCGAAATTTGCATGAATCGTTTCCATAACCTGCTTTGTACGATGATTCCAGATCCGGAAACCCTTAGAATTTTCACAATATCCTATAAAGACTCCAATGTCAGCTTTGGCTTTGAGCTTACCAAAGTCATCACGATCATTATTCGGATAACAAAGGGATCCAAATACATAAAAGTGTTTAAGATTCGGTTTATGGTTGTGGATAAGCTCATAAGGTGTTTTGTTGTGGCGCTTGGTAATCATTGAGCGATTCTGAGTGTAGCATGCAGCTGACACGACTTCAGCCCATAAGTAATCCGAAAGTTTAGCATTGATTAACATCGTTCTTGCAGCTTCCACTAACGTGCGGTTTCATCTTTCAACAACTCCGTTTTGTTCTGGTGTACGTGCAATAGATGTTTGATGCTCAATTCCCACTTTCTCATAAAATGCACGAAGAGTTTGATTCACAAATTTAGTTCCTTTGTCTGTTCTGATTTGTCGGACTGTGTTTCGGAGCTGAACTTGAATTTTCGTAAGAAAGGTGATGATCATCTGTGGAGCTTGATCTTTACTTCTAAGAAAATAAACCCAAGTCCATCTTGAGTAGTCATCTACAATTACCAAGATGTAGCGTTTGCCATTAATCGTTTGCACGCGCATCGGGCCACACAAATCCATGTGAAGAAGATGAAGCACATGCTATGAGCTGTGTTCCACCTTTGAAGGAAAGTGAGCACAAGTGCTTTTCCCTTGTTCACAAGCTGAGCAAAGGTGATCTTTAGAATACCGAAATCTTGGGAGACCTTCAACAAGTTTGTATCAAGCAAGGTTGGTTATGGATTGAAAGTTTAAATGTGAGAGACAACGGTGCCATAGCCAAGATTTAGTAGATGTTGCCTTTGAAAGTAGACAGATGGGAGATGAAGCAATCATGTCTTGCATTGAGATAGTGTAGAGACTTGATGTACGTTGACCAGACATAAGATCGTTTCCTTGTAGATCACGAATGAAACAAGTTTTCTCCCTAAAAGCAACTTCCAAATCTCCATCACAAAATTGACCAACTGAGAAGAGATTGTGACCGAGACCTTCCACATAATAAACTCTGCTAATTTCGATGTTCCCATTGATGTAATCTCCGAAGCCCATGATAGCCGCGAAGTGATCATTCCCGAATCTGACAGTGCCAATGAACTTTGATACAAAGTTGGATAACAGTTTTAGATTGCCTGTCATGTGTCGGGAACATCCACTATCAACAACCCATAGGATGATCTGTATCACCTGCATTCAACACAGACGACACAGATGGAATAGAAGTAGATGTGGAACCCGAAGAGTTAGAGGGTTTCGATGCAGATATAGATGAAACACACATGTTCATGATTTTAGGTATCCATGTAAAGCCAAGTGTATTATGTAACCATTTCTGCCATCTCCAACTAGTCTTTGCTTTAGTCTTAGTGAATGCACTAGGTGGTACTATGATCCTTGGAGGTGATATTGGGGCTATAGGGACATCAATGCTTATCTTAGAATCTAAAGAGGGTGGTTTACCAAGCACATACTTAGAAGCTTTAGTAGGCCTAGAGGTATTCCGTTTCTTAGGATTCCATAAACGAGACAAGATAGTTTTAGCAACACATTTATCATGACAATCAGAAAGCATACTTTTACGACATATAACACAAGAAGCTTCAGACTTAACATCAAAAGTATTTAAAGGTTCAGCATTCGTTACATCACTTTTTCTATTACATTTGTCAGACACAATATCTAAAGTGGGTGCAACTTGAGTTTTATTCAAAGTCCTAGGGTGTTCTTCTACTTCAGCATTCTTTATTGTTATTTTCTTACGTTGCAACTTCCTATTCTTCCTTGTATTGCTCCTAGGTTGTGAAGTGCAGGCATTGGGAAAAGAGGCAACTATTCCTGTTTCAGTAGAGGGAAGCACATTAGTTTCTTGTGGTTTGTCATTAGATGTTCTAGAGTCATTTTGAATCTCTTTGGGTGCAGTTACTTTTGTATTACTATCCCTATCTTGCTTAAGTATCACCAATTATGCCTTTAGATCATGGATTTTGTGTAACAAATCTAGATTTTCAGAACGAGTGAGTCCGTCTCGTCGTAAAACATCTTTGGTATATGCCAGATGATTATCAACATCTTTTGACGCTTTAGCACGAGTCTTTTTGAGTAAATCAAATATGACACTATATTCCTTTTTCACTTTTGAAATTTCTTGTTCATATTTTGAGATTTGATACTTCAAAGACACATTTTGGTCATCCAGTTGCTCAAGTTTAGGACAGAGAGTTTTGTATGCAACTGGTTGATTTTGTTTTGTAAAGCGAGTTCACGATTATGACAATCTTTTTGACACCATTGAAGAAGACGTTTTGCATTTGAAAGTTCGTTTAACAAACGTTCATTTTCAACTTTTAAAGACTCGATTTGTGACACAGTATCAGTATTCTCAACAATTTCAACAGAATCAACAGTATCAGCAGAGATATAATGAAATGCATATGCAAAAGAATGTAATAACACAACATTATGGATATCAGCAGAGATAACATCTTCCAAGAGTCGATCAACATCTTTTCGTAACATTTTCTTTTTACGTTTTGTATTTGAAATCGATGTTTCTGTTTGTTCGAAAACTCTTTTCATAAGTCCAAGCTCCTTGTGAAAATCCCTTTCCCAATATATAGCATAATTTTTCAAATTTCAGACATGAGGTAAAATTCTTTTCTGAAGAATATCTCTTTGTGCACGCGCAAGAGGCGATTGAAAATGTTCAACTTTTATTTCAGAATAAAATTCAATTTCACGTTCCAAGATTTTGATGTCCGAAATGAATGTTTCAAAATATTTAATAACTTTACATTTTTCGGCTAATGGTTTTATTTCACTGAGTGAAGGTAAAGGACCATTAATTTGTACAGTATTGGAAAGGGGACCCTCAGAAGTAGGTGTGATAACCCAAGGTGTGTTAGAAAAATCCTTTTGTGCAACGAAAATGACGGCTTTTGAATAGTTAAATGGTTTGTTATAAACAACATTTTCTAATTTTGATCGACTCTCGTCTTCTGCATCTAATTCCTCTTGACGGTTATATTCAACAACACTCATAATGGAATCATCAATTCTATGTTATGTACTGTAAACTTCAGAATTTTGTTTGAATGCTCTGTTTGAAAACTTAGGTTTGTAATCAGCAAGATTCGGTCCATATCCATTTGGATTTGGTTTAAAAGTAAACTTTTGAATCATTGTGATTGATTCACCATGTTTATAAACAACATTTCGAAACTCTTTGATTTTGTTTTGTAAGTTGACAATTTCCTCAAGATAGGCATCTATTCGTTTCGTTGAATGCTTTTTGTATTCAGAGAACTGTTTTTGACAATTTAACAACTCAGCCTTGGCTTTTTGATTTTCCAAAGTGAGAGCGTTAATTTGTTTTGTATGATCATCTTTCAGTTGTTCTATTTGAGACAACAAAGCATTCTTGGATGCGACTAGATCACGTATCTGTCGTTCTTGTGATTTTTCGTTTTGGGAAGATTTAGCAAAAGCGACTTCAAAACCTTGTTCACGTTTTTTTTAGTTTTAAAAACGTTGAGTTGCCTTTTTAAGCATTCATTATCCCTAGTCAACAGTGCATTGTTTTCTTTTAACTGCTTGCAGATTTCTAGTCGAGATTCTTGGTCTTTAATTAAGGTCATGAGCTCAACTTCTATATTAGACGAAGGTTCATCTTGTTCAACGTGAGTCTCAACAGAATCATTAGTCAGATCCTCAAGTATAACCACGGAGTCAACTTGATTATCAATGGTAACCATAAGGTCATCTTGATCGTCAAATATAACTACGGGGTTTATTTGATGATCATCGGAATGAGATGTAGATGGCTCATGTTGAACACTCTGACCCTTGTCGGATGTAGATTTTGGCTGAGATATCAGATCATTAATGAGTAAAGTTTGATCCGGTACCTGAGACAAGCCGTCAGTGTCATACACTGGGCCTGTGTCACTCATGTGGAGAGCTTGCATGTGTGCCATCAACATCACTGCTGCATTATCCTGCAAGTCCTCCATGTCATCATCAGAATCTGCATCTGCCATGAAGCTGTGTTCCTTGTTGGTAAGAGTTCCACCAGCTTCATCCTTGAGAGCCAAGAGTAAAGCCTCTTTGTGATAAGCGCTGCCTCTTGTCCTCGACTTTGGGCATGCATTAGCCAGATGACCCTTCTCATTACAGTTATAACAACGAAGATCATCAACCCCATTCTGAGCATTACTCTGTTCAACAACTTGAGCCCTTTGTTGTTGTGGATCACCCATGTTATTCCTTCCCATTTGATTAAACCCTTGACCACCGCCCATCTGATGAACATTACCACGATTCTGAACTTCAACACGTCCATTGTTAACAACAGCCTGATTCCTTGTGTTAGATGAGGTACGAATGCGATTGTTGGATTTGTTAGAGTATCGACCGAAGGCTCTAACAATCATGACAAACCCTTGTTTCAATGCATCGAAAGCTTCTGCATCTTCATTGGATTAACTGTAAAGTGCTTGATCATTGTTGTTGTTGTATGAAACCAATTGTGTTTCTTGAGATTGTTGCTTTGATGGATCATATGGTGTGATTGTTGCAGTTGGTTGAGCAGTTGGCTGTGGAGGATTCGTGAATACAGTTTGTAAGGTCGGCAATTGAGGATAACAAGCTTGAGCCCACAATGCTAATTATTGATTGTCCGGAAGTGAAGGTGAAACAGGTTGTCCACGGATAACCCTTTATTTGTCAACTTCTTTTTAGTGGGGCTTCAAATAGTCGTACAACAATCCGTATGTAGCATGATGAAGATTCTTAGCTTGACGGATGAAAATGACATACTTTTCCCAATCAGGACCAAGACTACTCAAGAACTTAGTGTTGACAGCAATTCTTGGCATGATGATGTTGTGTTTGTCCAAGTCATTGATGATGTCTGAGAATCGATGATGATATGACTCTAATGTCTCTCCGGGTTCAATCATGAAGTGTTCATAAGCCAAGTAGATTTTGGATTCCATGTCTTCTTGATTGAGTTCAGTGCCTTCTATTAGAAGATGAATATGTTCCCACATTGCTTTAGCAGTCTTCTGAGCATCAACACTTCGAAGGATTGGATTGGGTAATCCCAAAAGTATGTATTGCATTGCTAGCTCATCGGCTTCGAAATGTAGAAGTTCATCAGCAGTGAGGTTAGAAAGAGTTGCAATGTTGGTGACATCACCTCTTGGTGGAGTAACATTTGGATCTCCGGGTGTAATGACAGTAGGCATCTGAAATGGACCTTCCACTTCTTCAAGAACTTTCCATGTGGCTTCTTTAGATCACAGAACCTAAAGAACCGTATCACCCATTGATCATAGTTTCCGGGACTGAGCATTGGAGGTCTATCAAGTGATCCAGCTTCATGTATGGATTGTTAGCTACTTAGAGCTTCACACATCTTTCCAAACCAAGACGGTTCCTTCATAGTATTCATGGATGGATGTTGATTGTGAAAGTTTGTGTAAGGTTGTACTTGAAGACTAGGTGGTGGTTGAACCATTTGTCGTGGAATTGCTCCTTGTTGTAGAAGATGTTGTTGTTGAAATTGTTGTTGATAAACTTGTTGTTGTAGATTGAATTGTTGTTGTTGTTGACTGAGTTGTTGTTGTTGTTGAGGATACACATGAGGAAAGTAGTTAGAGTATGGTGGTTGAGACATTTTTGAAACTTGTGTTGATGATGGATCTTTTTAGTCGAATGAAACTTTGTTGATGAAGAGTCCTTAGGCGTAGAGACCAAGCTTAGGCAAAGAAAAACCTTAGGCGTAAAGACACCAAACTTACGCGTAAGAAGAATCCTTACGCGTAGGAGTAGCTTACGCGTAGGGTTAGTGAAACCGTAGGTTATGCGTAAACTAAAGGCTTAGCAGTAAGAAACTTATGCGTAAGTTTTGCTTAGGCGTAAGACGTGCTTATGCGTAGGAAATGCTTAGGCGTAAGATTTTTTACTCGTAAGCTTTTATGCTTAGGCGTAAAACTAGGGTTTTGCCCAAAAATCATTTACACTAATCTCAGTGTAAAAGATATCCAAAGTCGAAGTGTTTTCAAGCTTATCCAAGCAAGAAAACACCGAGTAAACCAAGAAAACTGAAGATCAAACCACGGATAACTTACGCGTAAGATTAGGGGTTGCTTACGCATATGATTTTCCAAAAACTGAGTTTTATGCCCAAAGATGTTTCTAAACCAGATTTTTGTGATGAAACAGCTTCAATATCACCAACATAACACAAAAGTGTGAAACTTGATGATCCAAAACTTTTAAACACGTTACGCGTAGAATCAGCTACACGAATGAAATCAAGCTTAAAAACGAAGAAATACACGTAAAGTTTGAAACTTTTTGCCAAAAACTTAACCTTTAACACCTAATAACCTTAAAAGTACAAGAATCTTGGATTTGAAAGTGTAAAAAGTAAAGATTTTTGCGTTTGAAAGTTTGTAAACCGTGACTTACGCGTAAACTTCAAAAATAAAATAAATTTCACCCAACTATTTGGCGATTGATACCACTGTTAGGTCACCATGTTTGTAACACAAGCATCAATATAAGAAAGGAGATAAGATAGTGATCGGATGAACACACTAACACAAACACGCGTATGAAATAAGAAGAGTTATGCGTAGGTGAAATGTAAATGTGAACAACCAACTCCCAAATGGGAGTTTACAAGATTATTTATAGGAGGGAACTAGGGCAACATACCAAGTTCCCATCCTTTCCTTATTGGGCTTTGGATAGGCTCATGGGCTTTCTACATGAGCCTAACCTTGATTACTAACATAAAAGCTATTGTTGGGTCTATTATAGATTTGATGATACAAAACAAGAAGAATGAAACATGAAGGACTAAAAGTGACAAGACGGAAACTACAAAAAGATGGAGGATTTGGAAGATTCTAGAAGATACGCTTAAAAGAATATTTAGTTTCCTAATTGTATTATGATTCCTTTTGTAAACCCTTGATGTCGCTAGTATATAAAGAGACATAGGGTCATTAGTTTAATAGTACGTACAAGATGTAGACGTCTAAAGGTGTGTGTGTGTGGGAACCTAGGCGTAGGGAAAACGCCTAGGGTTTAGTTAGTTAGTGTTAAGATCAAGTCTTTGATCTTTATTATAGTTAGTTTGGTTAGAGTACATCGATCCAACAAGTGGTATCAGAGCTTGTGTGGAAACTCTGACTAAGAAGAAACCCTAAAACCTAAAGATGTCGACTGATTCTGTTCCACCACCTTCCATCACCTCAATGAGGATTCCTGTCATCAAGAAGGGCGAATATGACCTATGGTGTATGAAGATGAGGCAGTACATTGCCATTACAGACCATGCTCTATGGAATGTAATTTTCAATGGTAATGAAGAAGTTCTAGAAACTATTGATGTTCCTGGATAACCCAAAGCACCTAAGGCAGTCTTACCAGCAGCAACATTAAGGAATCAAGAGAAGGCACTCAACATTCTCTTGTCTGCCATTCCATATGGTCATCTTCTCAAGTTCCATGATGCTAAAGATGCTAAGCAGCTCTGGGCTGCTCTCAAGATAAGATTTGGAGGGAATGAAGCTTCTAAGAAGATGCACATAAGTCTTTTGAAGCAACAGTTTGAAACTTTCACTGTTTGTGAAAGAGAGAGTCTTGATGCTGCATATGATAGATTTCAAAATCTCCTTAACATGTTGGAATTATACAAAGCACAAGTTTCAGTTGAAGATGCTAATCTCAAGTTCTTAAGGAGTCTGCCATCAACATGGCATGTGATAGCTACAATGATCAGAGGACAACCAGGTTTGGATGTTATGGACTTTGATGATCTCTACAATCATCTAAAGGTGTATGAGCATGAGATGAATGGTCAAACCAGTTCTAAATCTCACAATATTGCTTTTCTATCATCTGAAAAGAGGGGCAGTACTTCCACCAAAAGTACTGCTTCTCCTACTCAAAGTACTGTAACTCAAAGTACTGCTGTTTACACTCCCCCCACCTATGCTCAACAAGCCTCACCAACTACTACCATGCACTCAGATGAGGTTGTGTGCTCTTTCTTTGCACAACAAGCTTCTTTACCTGTAGTTTATGAAGAAGATCTCTCACAGATTGACGAGGATGCTTTAGAAGAAATTGATATCAGGTGGCAAGTTGCTTTGATCACTGCAAGGATCAAGAAGTACATGAAGAAAACAGGAAAGAGCATTGACTTCAAACCAAAACAGGGAATCACTTTTGACAAATCCAAAATTGAATGCTTCAATTGTCAAAAGACTGGACACTTTGCAAGGGAGTGCAGGTTTGCTAAGTATCGAGCAAACAGGATGACTGAGAAACCAAAGTTGGAGCTAAAAGAAATCCCTATTACTGAAACAAAGGTTTTGGTCGCTCAAGAGAATTTATCAGAGGTTGACTGGAGTGAAGAGTTTGATGATGAACCAATGACCTACTGTATGGTAGCAGTGGAAGAAGCAGTTGAAGATTCAATAGAAGAATTGGACTGGAGCACTGTCTTTGATGAGGAAGTTGATCATGCTGCTTTGGAATCTGGAGATGGATATGGAGGATTTGATTGGAGCTTGGAGTGTGAAGATGATCCTATTCTGCTTGCAATGGTGGCTACTTCATCAAGTTCAACCCCTATCTCTGAGGTATGCTCAAATTGTCATGATTTTTATCAAAAATTACTTGGCAGTTATGTGATTGAAAGAGAGAATTGTGTTAGGGTTAGGTCTGAGGTAGCTGGTTATCAAATTACTTTAGAGTCTATGGAAGCTAAAATTATAACACATGAAAATAATGAAATGGCTTGGGCTGAAAAGTATGAACAACAGGATTACCAGTTAAAACTAAGTGAATGGAAACTAAATTGTAAAATTGCTGAAATTGAGAAATTAACTAAGGAAAGAGATGATTTGTTAGCAAAGTTTGATGCCTGGAAAGAATCTGGTCTGTCACATGTTACTTATGTTCAAAAACAGAGAAGAACATATATTAGAACTGGCTTAGGTTTTGGTATGGACTTTGATAACATAGAAGAGAATCAATCTGGTGATGACCTAGAGGATATAACTACTAGTGATGATGAACTCATTAATTATGTAGACACATCTAGTACCGAGGATTCAATATGTGAACCACCTCCAGAATATAAGAAAGACAAGGGTTATCATGCTGTCCCACATCCCATTGGTAGTCATCAACCCATAAGACCTGATGTTTCACGTTTTGGTGTAGACAGTCTAGAGTTTAGGAAAAAGCTTATTGGTCAATCTAGGTCTGAAACCCTAAAAGAAACTGTTGAAAATAATGTTCAAAGTCAAGCAGTACCTTCAACTCAAAGTACTGCTCCACAAGCAGTACCTTCAGGAAAACCTTTTCAAAACAGTACTGCTAAACCTTTTTGGGATAACTTTGGTCAAAACAGGTTCAATCATTCACCTAGAAGGAATAATAGTTTTGGTCATAGACATAGAAGAAGTCACTTTGGGAGTATGGGTCAAAAACCGTGTTTTGTGTGTTTTAGTCCTAATCATTTAATCAAGGATTTTGAACATCACTCAGAATACCTTAGAAAATTTCCAAAGACCAGGTCTGCCAACCAGAAACCTAGAGAGAACAAACCAGTCTGGAATAATTCAAATAGGGTTAATCACAGAAATTTCTCACCAGACCATAGGTTCCCTCACCAGAGAAGACCTTTTTCTAAATCACCAGTACCTTCACAAGCAGTACCTTCTCAAAGTACTGCTCAATTCAAACAAGGTACTACTAACACTGCATGGAACAGGAACCCTAGGAGATCTCATTTTTATCAACCTAGAAGGTATTATAATTCACATAGGGAATCTAGATCATAGGAACCAAGTGTTAAAACTGAATGGGTTAAGAGAGAAAGTACTGCAGAGGGACAAACAGTACTTTCAACAAAAAGTGAATCAGATGTTTTTATAATACAAGAAAAGGAGAATGAATTTGCAAAAGAGAGTTCTGTTGAAAATCCAGAAAGTTTTGAAAATCCACATGCTAAAAATCAAAAGATAATTCTGGATCATGTTTTAAAAAATAGTGGGAATTACATACTCAAAGAATTTGAGTTTGTAACTCCACAAGGGGAACACAAGTTAGTAATGGCTTGGGTTCCTAAAAGAAACTAACTCTTTAAATCTTTGTGCAGGGCAACCCAGAGGAGGAGCTTAAAGATCATCTTATTGTGGATAGTGGTTGCTCTGGAAGCATGACAGGAGACAAGGAGATTCTGTCAGATTTTAGATCTATTAGTGGAGGAAGAGTTACATTTGGGAATGATCCCAATGGAGGAAGAATTACTGGAAAAGGAACCATTAAAGCAGGACGAATAGATTTTGAGAATGTTAGATATGTGAAGGAACTCAAGTTAAACTTATTGTCAGTTTCTCAAATCTGTGATAAAAAGCACCCTGTGTTATTCACTGACACAGAATGTCTCATCCTTTCCCCTGAGTTCAAGTATGTTGATGATGGCTTGGTAGTTCTTAGAGTACCAAGAACCAATGATGTGTATAGTCTAGATATGAAGAGCCTTCATTCTTATGGAAGAGCCACATGTTTGGTGGCAAAAGCAACATCTGAAGAAGCACATCAGTGGCATAGAAGATTGGGCCATGTGAATTTCAAGAATATCAACAAACTGGTAAAAGGAAATTTAGTTAGAGGTTTACCTTCAAAGACTTACAAGAATGATCACTCATGTTTGGCATGTAAGAAGGGTAAACAAGATAAAGCTTCCTGCAAGAAGCTTGAGGAAAGGACTATTAGAGAACCTTTGGAGCTGTTACATATGGATTTGTTTGGACCTGTATCTGTTACAAGTTTGGACAAGAAGAAGTACTGCTTAGTTGTCACAGATGACTGCAGTAGATTCAGTTGGGTATTTTTCTTGGGATTTAAAGATGATACTTTTGATGCTATTCAGACTCTCATAATAGCACTTGAAAACCAATTGAGACTCAAGGTTAGAGGTATTAGATGTGACAATGGAACTGAATTCAAGAACAAGCTTATGGATGATTTCTGTGCAAACAAAGGAATCAAAAGGGAGTTTAGTATTGCCAGAACACCACAGCAGAATGGTGTTGCAGAAAGAAAGAATAGGACTTTGATTGAAGCAGCCAGAACCATGCTAGCAGATTCACAACTACCTATTCAATTCTGGGCTGAAGCTGTAAGTACTGCTTGCTATGTACTTAACAGAGTATCAGTTACTAAGCCTCAGATGAAGACATCTTATGAGTTGCTGATGGGCAACAAACCCAACATTCGATTTATGAATCCTTTTGGATGCCCTCTTACTTTTTTGAATACAATTGATAATCTGGGTAAGTTTGATGGCAAGTCAGAAGACGGTTATTTACTGGGATATTGTACCAACAGTAAGGGCTTTAGAGTGTACAACAGAGTCACTAAGAAGGTTCAAGATTGTCTTCATGTGGAGTTTTTAGAAGATCAAGACAATCAGAAGGGTAAAGGTCCTGATTGGATGTTTGATCTTGAAGTTTTAACTCCTTCTATGAACTATGTACCTATTAGAGAAGAAAATCAACCTGTACACAATGAAGAAGATTTATAGTATGTTGTTCATGGAGTTCATATTAGTCTTGATGCTGTTCCTGATGAAGAACCAATCACTTTGGAACCAAAGAAAAGTACTGATAAGCCAAAATCCTCATTGTCTGCTGAGGATCAATCTATTCAAGAAGAACTTAATCAGATGCTTCTTCAATATGTTTTTGCACATTCTTATACTGATGAACAAAGAAGAGATTATGAAGAAGCAAAGAAAAAGACAAATACTGCAAGAAGTCAAAGTACTGCATGAAGTCAAAGTACTGCTTATTATCAAAGTACTGCAAAGATTATAAGTCGGTTGTATTAGATTAAAGATAGAAAGTTATGTTTATCTAGAACTTTCTATGTATTGTTTACTTGACGTACAAGGATAAGAATTGTAAATCGTTTAGGGTTATCCTTGAGCCTATAAAAGGACCCCTAGATCGATATTATACGTACGTGATTTTATTAGAGTTTTAGAGAAGTTCGATATTATTAGAGTTGTTAAAGATCTGCATAATAAGCAGAGTTAGAGTTATTAATAAAATCATTTAAAGTTAAAGTTATTCTTCTTAGCTTTGTTAAGTAAATTCCGCATACTTAATAGAGTTTTCTCAGTGTTTCATTGTTAATAACTTAGGATTTATCCGAGGTTGTTAAACCTTAACAAAAACCTTGTTCATAATAATGTTGATTCTATGTTTGAATATTCCGCTTTCATTATTATGTGTTCCTAGATATAATATTAGACCTAGTCTAAGAGTTAAAACGATCTTTACATGTGGTATCAGAGCCTGGGGCTCATGATATCTAGGTTTATTCAAGGTTTTATTGGCAAGATACACTTTTAAAGATGATCAGACTCGACTTTATGGTATCGACTATGTACCTGGTACTATTTTTAATTATGGCGATGATATATTGAATATTTAAATCACTTTGGGTTATAATTATGTACGACGCACTGGATTATGTGGTATTACGAAAGTGATATAAATTCTAAAGTTTTGATTGGATATATGGTTTCACATGGGTCGGCATAATCAAGTGATGGTGACGTTTTTAAAGATTAGGACTAGCAAACAGATTGTCGTATACTGGATGGAGATTGATACAGTTTGTGCACTGCTCGAACCCACGAGGTTTCTATATGTTTGGCTTTGATTGGACCATGATCACGTGATGGGTCAGCCTTTTATTTGTATCATATGAATTGATACACGCATAGGATTCAATTATATTATTCTATGTTGGTACTGATCACACGTGGGGACGCACATGAGCTTGTAGGAGGATTTTTATTGGCTGTCATGTTACGGTATTAATTGGTTTGCTTGTTTGTGGTTGTTGCAACCTTTAATTGTTCAAAATACTGGTGTTTATATGAATCAGTAAGGTTATTTTTCAAAGTACTGCTACTCAAGTTTTGAAAGTACTGCTTCAAGGTACTGCAGATTTTATTGAAAGTACTGTTTGCCCATGTTTGAAAGTACTGCTGATTGGATGAAAGTACTGTTCCTTCTCAAAGTACTGTTATTATTGAAAGTACTGCAGCTCTAAATTTAAAAGTACTGTTTTTCATATGGATTTCAATTTAAGGGGAAGTTGAGCATAATAATTGTTATGGTTTTTGGACGACACACAGAGGTTATTGTTCACACACACAGGAAGAAGTTTATGTTCTTAAAGGATTTAAAAGGCTCGTATTTGATTCTTATGGATTAATTGATTACGAAGAAGGTTGAATATCATTTATTTGATGTTGTAGTTGAGTTTCACAGGTTTGTGTTCTTATCATATAGCTTGATGAATCTAGCAATGTGTGATTTTTCTTATGATGCTCTATGCACACATTGGCTATCACTTAAAGGAGTTACATTGCAGTGCTTAGTGTCTCATACTAGTTGAGGATTTTTGTCAAGGGATTGCGGTCTACTTATATTTGGTTCGTACAAGTATGGAGTTCCGTGGATAGTACAAGATTTAAGACACAAGTTTGGGAAATTCTACTTCTTCATCAAATTCGTTATACTCGGTTTTCTTCACAAGTAATCATTACATAAAGCCTACAGATTTTAAAGAATCATTGATGTACATGCATCACTCAAGGGGAAGTGTTTGATTTTTACTATTGTTGATCATTATTACTACTTCTAGTTGAAGTTTTCTACTGTTTTGGATCCATTTTTCTTATGGTGCGTAATGGTGGGCGATTTTAAACATTGGAAGTCTTAGATTGGAAGTATGATTTTGGTTCATGGTGGCCAAGATCATTATTTGCATACGTTCCCTATTTGTTGAAAACAAAAAGGGGAAGGGATGTTTGAGTGACATGTTTAAGTCAAGGGGAAGATTGTTTCATTCATGGTGAGATTAAATTATCTCAACTTCTGCTACTTCGTCTAGGGAAGTTCGTACAAGAATCATATTTGTTTTGTCATCATCAAATAGGGGAAGATTGTTGGGTCTATTATAGATTTGATGATACAAAACAAGAAGAATGAAACATGAAGGACTAAAAGTGACAAGACGGAAACTACAAAAAGATGGAGGATTTGGAAGATTCTAGAAGATACGCTTAAAAGAATATTTAGTTTCCTAATTGTATTATGATTTCTTTTGTAAACCCTTGATGTCTCTAGTATATAAAGAGACATAGGGTCATTAGTTTAATAGTACGTACAAGATGTAGACGTCTAAAGGTGTGTGTGTGTGGGAACCTAGGCGTAGGGAAAACGCCTAGGGTTTAGTTAGTTAGTGTTAAGATCAAGTCTTTGATCTTTATTATAGTTAGTTTGGTTAGAGTACATCGATCCAACAACCATAATTAAGCTAACTATTACATATTAATTACTAACACTTGAATTATGGTTTAGGAGTGATTCCAACATATACGATTCTAATAAGATTTAGACTCAAGTCGTAACTTATAATTTTTAAGCTACACATTTTTTTAAAAGTGAACCTCCTCCTTTTTCTTGGACTTAGTTTTTATGGGCTCCTCACTTTTTTCTTTTTCTTCCCTCTTTAAATGTGGGATGTGTTTTCTTTTACTTGCATCTTTATTTCTAATACACTATTAGTAGAGAAAAAAACCTTTTAGTTTCTACAATTTTGTTAACCAAATAAATGACAACTCTTTTAAGTTTAATCTTTTTATACTATTTTATTAGTTTTTTTTTTATTATTTTTATATCTTATCCTAAACAAATATAAAGCATTTGAGCACTTTCTCTTTGGTATACACGAAATGAATTTTGGTTTTAAATATAATGTTTAAACTTGTAACAATCATTCCATGTTAATTTGTCAACTTGAAATAGTCAGTGTAATCTTTCTAGAAAATCAAGACATTAAAAGTAAAATTTGTAAAATTCATAATAGGTGTAACACTCAATACTAAAAATTTGAAATGCAAAAACTTTAAATTTAAACATCCGAATAGTTTTCTTACACAACGCAAAATGAGTCATTCATCTATCGCCAATGATATACCATGAATTATGGAGAATCAAATTGAAATGTAAATTTATTTGATATTCGATGAAATTAAACAAGAAATTTATATATTAAGGCTTTTCTCATCTTTGTCTCGTACGAGTTTGGTCAAGAGATGAATCACGTGCTGAAATATATGATTTCAAACCAAATTCGAGTCGCAAGTTAGCGTGTCACACATATAAACACACACAAACAAACGACACACATGGTAACATGCACTTATTAAAACCTACATACCACACATGACCTATTTTTTTAGACTATCCCTTCAATACTTAGATTTGATGACATACACTTCAAATCTACCTCACTATTCCCTAGAGAACGATCAACCCCTTGGAATTACCAATACTACGCAACAACTATTAGGTATATACTTCATAGGAGGGTTGTAAAACTTAGTGTGTTGCAACCCGATGCGTCAAAACTTGTGCTTTTTTCGCATGTGTCGTTGATCGAGTTAAATCATTAGAATGATTGCACATTCAGCTATACAAGTTAAACATTCATAGTTTGCACTTACTGATTTATGTGATTACTTTTCTCTAAAATGTTTACATCAGTGGAGAAACTTTGATCCCATGCACCCCTTTTGGGCGTCAACTGACCTTTCCCCAAAGACCCAACCCCCAAGCAATAGGCACTTTTTCCAGTGACCTTTTAGCTAAAAGATGCGATTGAACCCATAACCTATTTCTTTAAAAGTCATCCTTGAACAGATATAGACGTATGTGGTAAGGAAGTGATACCATTAGAGTAATTTTATGATGGTTGTGTTATTACTTTTACAATCACATTAATTGAGTATTTCATTAATTGAGTATTTCATAGTCATTACTCAAATAAAAAAAATACCAATAAGTATATAGTGAATGTGATAAACAAGAAGAGTAACAACAACTCATAGTTATTTAGTTAACAAAAAAAACATATTTAAACTCTTTCACAAGTGAACGAACATTCACAGTGTGATATAATGATATACATGTTATATATTAAATACGTCGAACATCAAACCAATTCATCTATTTATTTGATAGTTCAACCAGTCTAATCAATTGAACTAGTCTAAAAAACCTTTAGCTTTTACACCATTTGCTTATTTAATGCTTGAAAATAAAATTTAATATTTACTTACAACGAGACACTAATTTTGGTTATGTTTGAAGGTAAGCATTTTTGTTGAATAAGTGACTAAATTCTCATGTGGTTCACACAACATTTAGTACCATGTCATGGAAATTGTCGGTACTCTTTTTTAATAATGTATGGTAAAAGAGATAGAGCAACTTTAAATTTCGTTGAATAATCTAGCAGAATTTCCAAAATACCACCAAACATAATAGGTTAAGAGATTATTAAACATTTAAATGTGTAAACCATAATTTTTGCGAGTTAAAGAATATAAAGTTGTTTCCATAATGTGAGGATCTAAACACTTTTGAGACTTGTATTATAGATA
Source organism: Chrysanthemum seticuspe (assembly GCA_019973895.1). Taxonomy (NCBI): domain Eukaryota; kingdom Viridiplantae; phylum Streptophyta; class Magnoliopsida; order Asterales; family Asteraceae; genus Chrysanthemum; species Chrysanthemum seticuspe. Next base: position 282,482,394 of record BPTQ01000007.1, read on the forward strand.
CTTTGAGGTTATACCAAGTAGTATGTGGAATCTACTACTTAGCACTTTAGAAGACTAATGTTATTGATGTATATGAATTAATGAAACAGTGAACAATGATTTAAGAAAACGCTTCAATATTATTATTGATAATAATACGAGTGATCTTAACTTATCACTAGGGTTTACAACCTTGAAGTTTAACAAAAGATACGTGAAAGACTGCTAACCTAGGATCTCCTTTATAACACAAGGAGTCCTTTACAAGATAACTATCACTATATAATCGTATAAGATATACACTATCTATTCTATAATTACAAAAGACGTACATATCAACTAATCAGTACAAACTATATGTACTAGTAGTACTAAGTCAGTTAGTACAGCTAGTGTAATCTTCATCAGTCCCGTCTATATGCTTGGCAGTACTAAAACAGTTAGTACTGCTACATTTAATTCCCAACAATCCTCCCCTAAACTTATGATTTCTCTGAAAATCACTAAGTTTCTTCAATTAACTTCATCTCTGATTATAGGGGGATTCTTCCAAACATACTACTTCTTCTGTGCTATCTCCTCAATCTTCTATAAAAACTTGTAGACCATAGGAGTTCTTTTGTTTTCAAAAGTAGATAGTTTAGAATCAAGCATCTGAGTGGCAACAATAGTTGAAAGTGGATAGTCTCTGTCAACAAGCATAAATATCCAATTTTCACTAAGTTTCACAACATGTACTCCACAATACTGAAATAGCTTCCATCTTTTCACCATTTAATTATCCCACAAGTGATCACTTGCATCTGGCTCAAACATACACTTTAGAGCATGCCAGATAGCAAAGTTTAGTGTTCCTATAGGTCTTGTAGAGCCATATATGAACTTCACAATCTTCCATAGTGCTTCCAAGTCTTCTCTATCAACAAAATGCAGCAAGTAACCAAAGGATGGGTATTTTCCTTTAAAGCCATTAGATTTAGTTAGCTCTATGTAGTTCTTGAATCCATCAGATATTATCTGCCAATCAATTATTGGAAACTTGGCAGTGAGAGGAGTTACATCAACTGCATCCTCTTGAATGACTAGTTGATCAAGTCTCTTTTCATCATCACTTAGCTTCTATTTCTTCGCACCTTCAGATCCATAGATTAGGCAGCCCTTTTTGCTCCTGTAAACTTCTCTTCTTCATTCATTGGAACAAATCTTTGAATTTTCCTGTAGGCATTGAAGTATAACCTCTCTATCTCAGCATTGGACTTTCCATTCAATTGGCTTGCTTTCCTGTTGTCCTGATGCTTGAGAAATCCCTTCATCTGATATATGATCTGAGCTTTTATTAGAGGCTTTGGTCTTCTCTTCTCTTTCTGACCTTTCTTGATGATATCAATTAATTCATTTACATTAGCTTCTCTTTCTTCTGCAAGGATTTCTTCCCTTTGTAGGTCATACAACTGCTTTGCTATAACTTCATCAGAAGCCTCTCCTTCTCTACTGATCCTCTGCTCTTCCATAAATCCAGCAACTTCTTCTTTATGAGCCTTTTTGGCAACTTCATGAGCCGTCATTAGGGGTTTCATTTGGGCCAAGTCATCGTTGGGACGACGTCAGTTGAGATGTGTGACGCCGTCAGTCTTCAGTAGCGACGTCGTCTGAATCTTGGATCTTGGGTCTCTGGTGTAGATTTTGTGAGTGACGCCTTCCAGAGTTTAGGCGTGACGCCGTCAGGCTTTAGGACCAGAAATTCCGCTGAGCCGTCACGTGAACTTTTGATCAAGTCTTCTATAGAGGGACGGCGTAGCCCTTTGGTTGGGACGCCGTCAGGTGTGCTGGATGGCCTTTGATCTTGACTTTGCCATTTTCTTCATGTTTTTGCTCCTTTTCGTCCAAATATGCTTCATTCCATTATTTTGCTTCCAAAAGACCTAAAATGTGAAAAGGAATGGTTTTAAACAGTAACGGATATAAAATGTGTCGATTTAGGGCTTAAATCCTTATCACACATGCACATCCTTTTCTCATTTTAAATATATCATCCATCTCATTGTCAGTGCAAACGTTATATTAATCTAAATTGTCTTTACCCACCTTTTCTCAAAGGTCAAATCCAACACTTTCCCGTCTATTGGAATTACTTCCATTCGCATCTAGGTGCGTGTCACTCTCATTATCATTTTTTTTAATACTTTTTCGAGTCTATATTATGACATGACTTGTTATAATATAAGTGACATATATATACCTCATTAGAGTATGTCTCATCAACAAACTATTCTTTACGCCAATCATCTTAGGTAGATAATTATGTCGTTCAAAAGGTTTGTTAGAACTCACCTTCCCAATGACAACTTGGAGGAAGCCATTCCAATAATTTCATGTGTCATTCACATGATTGGTTGAACAATTACAACTTAGGTTGTTGGTCAAGTTATGATCCTCTAGTGTTTTTGAATTGCAATACGCATTCATATTTTTGTGTTGCTCAACTTTCTTGGGCTCTCTTCTTTGTTTTTATCCTTTTAGCACACCTTATCACGTGTCTAACCTCTAGCATACTTTGATATGCTCACATACCTCATCAAACTTAAATTTTTTTGCTACATTTTAACATAGTTTAACCCGTGCATGTCTTGCTATGTATATTTTAACTTCTATAATGTTGCTCCTATTCTTTTACATATTATTTTGCACGAAGCTAACCCTTGATGTAGGAAAAGCCTTTGTAAGAATTTGATCCATGGATCGCTAGATGCTAAGGTAAATAAACAAGGGGATTCAATTACCATAGGGGAGCATTGAGCTAGGGGGAGCTCGGGAGTACTTGAATACATAGCACGTAGTCTTTCTAACAGTGGTGATAAAAGACTTCACTCAGATGACGCAAGCTCGACTTTCTAGAAAGAATGGCAGGTATTGCAATAAGGGGGAGAAGAGAAGGGAAATCTCAAAGTAGCTATCTTACGGGTTGAACCACCTTTTTACTTCGCCAATAGGGGGAGAAGGGAGTGTAAACAAGTAACCTTTACATTTTACTGTGTGTTACGGTTTACATATTTGTCATCATCAAAAAGGGGGAGATTGTTAGTGCAAATATTACGATATTTAAACTAAACGGTTTCTTCAGTTTTAATAATGACGAACATGTAACTTGTAATGCATAACGTAAAATGCACAAGTTACTTGTAAACACAAATCATCGATGCATACTTGCATCAACATCTCTCGGCGTCTTAACTATGCTTCAACAAATTCGTAGATTTCCATCCCGACATAAATCACTAAAGGTATGAACAAACAAATTTAAAACTTGATGGATGATCAAAGAAATAAAATTTTTGTTCTAAACTTCACATTTTTATAAATGTGACAAAACATTTTTCAAAAATGATTTTTCAAAGTATTTTTGAATTAGAAAGAAATGTTTTATTTGGGAAAATTATTTCAAAAACAGTAACTGCTATGCCCCCCCCCCCCCAAAAAAAAACAGTTCCAAACTTCCCAAATAAACTTTCACCACTAAAAAAAAATTTAGAGCGTCCTTGTCTGGAACGGTACCAATAAATTTGGTGGTACCGTCCAAGGTTTAGTGGTATCGTAGGTCTGTAACGACTAGTTTTTCCTTTGCCTATAAATAGTGGACCATTGTACACATTTTGGTAAGGTTTTTCTCACAAAACTTTCTGTTCTTTATCCACGCACTCCAATCCACTTTCTTTGATAATGTAGTTAGTTTATCTTTGTTTAAAAGTGATTCAATCATCCATTCAAGTGATCACCTTCATTACTATACTAGTACAAAAGAAGAACACACCGTATCAAGAAGATACAAAGTGTTGTAGTGTTACTGCAGTGTGTCTGTAACACTTGTTACGGACTTGTTGTATCTAGATATACATCAAGTTGTTCATCATCTTGTTTAGTTAGATTGGGTAGATCATTGTGATCTTGTTGAGATCAAGAAGATCTCGTATGGCTTGTGTTGTTAGTGTGTAGATCGTGTTGATTGTGTTGTTAGTGTGTAGATCGGGTTGATCATGTGTAGATCAGGTAGATCGTGTAGATCGGGTAGATCGTGCTGATCGTGTAGATCGGGTAGATCGAGTATAGATCGTGGGGATCTTGTAGCATGTGTGGTTGCAAGGATCGGGTTGATCGTGTGTCAGATTGGTACTAGTCAGATTAGTACTCGACATTTAGCTTAGTGTCGGAAAATAATGTAAGCGATGTTGTATGGTTTTCTCCGCCGAGAAGGGAGCTTGTTGAGTAGTGAAGTAACTCTCGAGTTGGGTACTCGAGGAGTGGAGTAGGGTGAAGAGGAGTTTCGTGACTGAACCATTATAAATCATCGTGTTCGGTTTGCACTTTCTTTACTTATCTCTTTACGTTCATTTTTGCATTTACTGCTTTACATTTATATTTAGCATTGTGTTTATATTTGTGTGGCTTGTTCATTGTTGGGTCTATTATAGATTTGATGATACAAAACAAGAAGAATGAAACATGAAGGACTAAAAGTGACAAGAAGGGAAACTACAAAAAGATGGAGGATTTGGAAGATTCTAGAAGATATGCTTAAAAGAATATTTAGTTTTCTAATTGAATTATGATTCCTCTTGTAAACCCTAGATGTCTCTAGTATATAAAGAGACATAGGATCATTAGTTTTAGAGTACGTACAAGATGTAGACGTCTAAAGGTGTGTGTGTGTGGGAACCTAGGCGTAGGGAAAACGCTTAGGGTTTAGTTAGTTAGTGTTATATCAAGTTTTTGATCTTTATTATAGTTAGTTAGTTAGTTTATGATAATAAAGAAACCTTGTTCATAATGATGTTGATTCTATGTTTGAATATTCCGCTTTCATTATTATGTGTTCCTAGATATAATATTAGACCTCGTCTAAGAGCTTTCAACGATCTTCACATGTGGTATCAGAGTCTGGGGCTCGTGATATCTAGGGTACAAGGTTTTTCGAAGAAGAAGGAAGAAAAATTCGAAGCTGTCAAAAATTCGTAATACTTCTGCAGCACTGTTTTCCAGAAGGCATAACGTTTTATTGAACCGTTGGATCGAGCTAAAATTTGTTCTGGTGCATCTCAGTATATATATCTTTAATCTCACCAAAGGGATTGTCAATCGGATCCCTCAATCAAAAGATATAAGCAGTCGAAGTCTGCTGCTGATTTTTCGTAAGGTTACAACAGCACTGTTTTTAAACAGCGATAACTTTTTTGTTAACCGTCGGATCGTGACGAAATTTTGTGTGGATGTTCTCTATATACCTATCTAACTTTTCACCGAAGGGATCTTCCATCTGAGCTTTTATGCGAAAGTACTGCTGAAAGTACTGCTGTGTATTTTCAAAGTACTGCTGTGCGTTATTGGTCCCCTACAAGCAAAGTACTGCTTGGACACGAAAGTACTGCTTGGAATTCGAAAGTACTGCTGATTATTGAAAGTACTATTGTTCTCAAAGTACTGCTCAAAGTACTGATACTTCTCAAAGTACTGTGAGGAGGTTTCAAAGTACTGTTATATTGAAAGTACTGCTTCTCATATGGTTTTCGATTTAAGAGGAAGTCGAGCATAATTATTATTATGGTTTTTGGACGACACACACACAGGTTATTGTTCACACACACCACAGAATGGTTATTTGGTTCACACACACAGGAAGAAGTTTTTGTTCTTAAAAGGATTTAAAAAGGCTCGTTTTGGAGATTTATTGAAGAATTGATTACGAAGAGGATTATTTATCACTTATTTGAAGGTGAAGTGGAAGTGCTTGGTTTGTGTTCTTGTCATCTAGCTTGATGAATCTAGCAATGTGTGATTTTTCTTATGATGCTCTATGCACACATTGGCTATCACTTGAAGGAGTTACATTGTAGTGCTCAGTGTCTCATACTAGTTGAGGATTCTTGTCAAGGGATTGCGGTCTACTTATATTTGGTTCGTATAAGTATGGAGTTCCGTGGATAGTAAAAGATTTAAGACACAAGTTTGGGAAATTCTACTTCTTCATCAAATTCGTTATACTCGGTTTTCTTCACAAGTGATCATTACATAAAGCCTACAGATTTTGAAGAATCATTGATGTACATGCATCACTCAAGGGGAAGTGTTTGATTTTTACTACTGTTGATCATTATTACTACTGCTAGTTGGAGTTTTCTACTGTTTTGGATCCATTTTTCTTATGATGCGTAATGGTGGGCGATTTGAAGCATTGGAAGTCTTAGATTGGAAGTATGATATTGGTTCGTGGTGGTCAAGATCATTCTTTGCATATGTTCCCTATTTGTTGATAACAAAAAGGGGAAGAGATGTTTGAGTGACATGTTCAAGTCAAGGGGAAGCATGGAAGACAAGATTGTTTCATTCATGGTGAGATTTAATTATCTCAACTTCTGCTACTTCGTCTAGGGAAGTTCGTACAAGAATCGTGTTTGTTTTGTCATCATCAAATAGGGGAAGATTGTTGGGTCTATTATAGATTTGATGATACAAAACAAGAAGAATGAAACATGAAGGACTAAAAGTGACAAGAAGGGAAACTACAAAAAGATGGAGGATTTGGAAGATTCTAGAAGATATGCTTAAAAGAATATTTAGTTTCCTTATTGAATTATGATTCCTCTTGTAAACCCTAGATGTCTCTAGTATATAAAGAGACATAGGGTCATTAGTTTTAGAGTACGTACAATATGTAGACGTCTAAAGGGGTGTGTGTGTGGGAACCTAGGCATAGGGAAAACGCTTAGGGTTTAGTTAGTTAGTGTTAGATCAAGTCTTTGATCTTTATTATAGTTAGTTAGTTAGTTTATGATAATAAAGAAACCTTGTTCATAATGATGTTGATTCTATGTTTGAATATTCCGCTTTCATTATTATGTGTTCCTAGATATAATATTAGACCTCGTCTAAGAGCTTTCAACGATCTTCACATGTGGTATCAGAGCCTGGGGCTCGTGATATCTAGGGTACAAGGTTTTTCGAAGAAGAAGGAAGAAAAATTCGAAGCTGTCAAAAATTCGTAATACTTCTGCAGCACTGTTTTCCAGAAGGCATAACGTTTTATTGAACCGTTGGATCGAGCTAAAATTTGTTCTGGTGCATCTCAGTATATATATCTTTAATCTCACCAAAGGGATTGTCAATCGGATCCCTCAATCAAAAGATATAAGCAGTCGAAGTCTGCTGCTGATTTTTCGTAAGGTTACAACAGCACTGTTTTTAAACAGCGATAACTTTTTTGTTAACCGTCGGATCGTGACGAAATTTTGTGTGGATGTTCTCTATATACCTATCTAACTTTTCACCGAAGGGATCTTCCATCTGAGCTTTTATGCGAAAGTACTGCTGAAAGTACTGCTGTGTATTTTCAAAGTACTGCTGTGCGTTATTGGTCCCCTACAAGCAAAGTACTGCTTGGACACGAAAGTACTGCTTGGAATTCGAAAGTACTGCTGATTATTGAAAGTACTATTGTTCTCAAAGTACTGCTCAAAGTACTGATACTTCTCAAAGTACTGTGAGGAGGTTTCAAAGTACTGTTATATTGAAAGTACTGCTTCTCATATGGTTTTCGATTTAAGAGGAAGTCGAGCATAATTATTATTATGGTTTTTGGACGACACACACACAGGTTATTGTTCACACACACCACAGAATGGTTATTTGGTTCACACACACAGGAAGAAGTTTTTGTTCTTAAAAGGATTTAAAAAGGCTCGTTTTGGAGATTTATTGAAGAATTGATTACGAAGAGGATTATTTATCACTTATTTGAAGGTGAAGTGGAAGTGCTTGGTTTGTGTTCTTGTCATCTAGCTTGATGAATCTAGCAATGTGTGATTTTTCTTATGATGCTCTATGCACACATTGGCTATCACTTGAAGGAGTTACATTGTAGTGCTCAGTGTCTCATACTAGTTGAGGATTCTTGTCAAGGGATTGCGGTCTACTTATATTTGGTTCGTATAAGTATGGAGTTCCGTGGATAGTAAAAGATTTAAGACACAAGTTTGGGAAATTCTACTTCTTCATCAAATTCGTTATACTCGGTTTTCTTCACAAGTGATCATTACATAAAGCCTACAGATTTTGAAGAATCATTGATGTACATGCATCACTCAAGGGGAAGTGTTTGATTTTTACTACTGTTGATCATTATTACTACTGCTAGTTGGAGTTTTCTACTGTTTTGGATCCATTTTTCTTATGATGCGTAATGGTGGGCGATTTGAAGCATTGGAAGTCTTAGATTGGAAGTATGATATTGGTTCGTGGTGGTCAAGATCATTCTTTGCATATGTTCCCTATTTGTTGATAACAAAAAGGGGAAGAGATGTTTGAGTGACATGTTCAAGTCAAGGGGAAGCATGGAAGACAAGATTGTTTCATTCATGGTGAGATTTAATTATCTCAACTTCTGCTACTTCGTCTAGGGAAGTTCGTACAAGAATCGTGTTTGTTTTGTCATCATCAAATAGGGGAAGATTGTTGGGTCTATTATAGATTTGATGATACAAAACAAGAAGAATGAAACATGAAGGACTAAAAGTGACAAGAAGAGAAACTACAAAAAGATGGAGGATTTGGAAGATTCTAGAAGATATGCTTAAAAGAATATTTAGTTTCCTAATTGAATTATGATTCCTCTTGTAAACCCTAGATGTCTCTAGTATATAAAGAGACATAGGGTCATTAGTTTTAGAGTACGTACAAGATGTAGACGTCTAAAGGGGTGTGTGTGTGGGAACCTAGGCGTAGGGAAAATGCCTAGGGTTTAGTTAGTTAGTGTTAGATCAAGTCTTTGATCTTTATTATAGTTAGTTAGTTAGTTTATGATAATAAAGAAACCTTGTTCATAATGATGTTGATTCTATGTTTGAATATTCCGCTTTCATTATTATGTGTTCCTAGACATAATATTAGACCTCGTCTAAGAGCTTTCAACGATCTTCACATTCATATATTGTGTTAGTTATGTTTGTGTCATGACATGTTATATGTCTTTGTTTGTGTTATTGTGATATGTCTTACTTGTTGCTTTATATTCTCTAGCTCTTGTAAGACTAGCAAGATTATTGATGACGTATAGTATGTATAATAGGCCTACTAGGCCCAATACATACTATACACACACTGGGCTCAGGCCCAATGATTACAAATCCTGGGCTCCGGCCCAATGATTACTAACCCTGGGCCTACAGTAAGCCCAATGACTAAATTGGCTATGGTCCAGACCTTGACACGCACGCAAGATACATAACGGGCTGAACCTTCAACCGTTAGACCTCTTATGTCTGCGTCCGCGATTAACACGGAACCCTTGTGATGCAGGTTTTACTGACCAGGTTTTAATATTTATATTGTCTCGTTATACCTATGGTCTACCCTAATACACTAACGGGCAGTGTACCCGGTCGTGTGTAGTGTAGTATTCGGTAAAACCGAGGTCGTCCCAAGAGCTATGTGTGTTGGATTAATACTAAGTCTAGGTGTCACAAATTTTGATATGATTTCGATAAGGATTTAATTAATTAACTACTAAAGCAGATAAAAGCAAATAAAAGGCAAAGGTTCAATCAATAGAGGAGAGTGGTGCTAACCTAGTTATTCCTCCTAGCTAGTAATGTCTACGTCTAATTACTTCCAGTTACTTCAGGTGGAGTCAAATTCGAGAGGACAACATTTGGTCAATTCGCCCTAACCTATCAGCAAAGATGCCACCACTGGAGAAGTCAGGTGTCCCTTCATAAGTCCAGTTGTTCCTGGTCCCCTAAGCCAAGTCATTAAGTACCGCTACATGCTAGATTTATAATAGTGAGTGCCCGGGCGTTAGCAACTTAAACACTCACCCCCTAATTATTAAGTTCATCCAAACGGTAGGTGATCAGTTGGTCAAATCGCACAAGTAGAAAAGGGTCGTCAGTTGGTCATATCTTACCCTTCCCGTCTCAGTCTACTCACTTAGGGTCAGTTGGTCATATCTCTTAAGCAACTAGCCTCTACCGCCATTCAAAACTACCGAAACATGGGTAGCTACCAATAAACTATGCATGCATACACTTAGAAATAATTATACGGAAGTAATATAAACGCAAACAAAAAAATTAAGGAATCATTACTAGGCCAGCACCAAGAGGTGCTTAGCCGCTCATATTAACCATACAAATCAATTCAATATTCAAAGTTACGAAATACATGAATCGAAAGTAAAGAAAAGATGAAATGCTAATGCTTATCGTAGGCGATTGATTTCTCCCTTAGAGACAGCTCCTTATGCTCCTCTAGACCTGCCTTTGGCTTCTTCCCACGTTGGTTGTGGTGTGTGAAATGGGATGCTTTGAAATGCTGGAAATCGTGAGGTATTTATAGGCAAGATTTGGGTTACGGCGTAACTAATAGAATAGTTACGTCGTAATCTTCTATTTCTTTGTAATTTGCACTAGATCTGCTGGTTACGGCGTAACCTTATAAGTAGTTACGCCGTATCTTCAATATTTCTTGGTTACGCCGGAGTTTATGCAATAGTTACGGCGTAGTTATCAACGACGTGGAACCTAATTTGACCTAATATAGTTACGTCGTAGTCTTTGGGGAGAGTTACGTCATAATCTTCTGATGAGTTTGCTTTCTGAGTCACGCTTTAGTTACGGCGTAATGTGAGAGATGAGTTACGCCGTAACCTCTTCAAAGTCAGCATACTATGATAAATCTTTGATATTTCTCCAATTCCGCGTCTCTTTAGCTCCAATGTTCGTAATTTACCTGAAAGAAGAAAACAATGGAAAACAAGCGTAAATCCATATAAATGATATAAATTACAAGAATTATCGGTGGAAATTGACACTTAATATTCAGGATAATTTGATGTTATCAAATATCCCCCCACTTGAACTCTACTTGCCCTCAAGTAGACCTTATTAGATAGATTCCTAAAACGATATCTCCCATTACCTAGAAAATATAAGTTTACAAATCCCTTATGCTAGAATAAAACAAAGCCGAACACCTCACGAAATGGGAACGAAACACTCAAATCTCTCAAGTATTCTATGTGTCAATTTCGGGGTGATCACTCAATCGTACAGTCATAGCATGTATTCTATCATAAGCTTGGCTGTTACACAAATCTCTACCACTAGAGTTAAGGGCTAAACAATTCTCGAAGGCAATATGGGTAGACACGACAAAGGTTAAGGGGTGACTCGTCATTACTAACATGTCACGGCGAAGTGGAAAAAATCAATGACACATGACCAAATCCATGGCCAAGACACCAAAGATTGCTCGCTGCAGCACCTAGACATGCTTCATGACTAAAGGGTAGGATAAGACATGGAATATATAAATGGTGTAAAATAAAAATCAGCTTGGTCCCGCAGAGAGAATTGGTTCTCCCCGGTGGGAAAAATTGAGAAAGGAAGTGAGAGGTAAGATCATCCCAACTCGAGATGGAGCCGGCGGGAAGTCGCTCAAGCCAATTACTAGCTTGGTCCCGCAGAGAGAATTGGAAGAGACGCAGGCGCGTGGTCTCCCGAGTAGTAGCATCAAGGTCGATGGAATCGACAATTTTGAGGAAATCCCTCAGATGCTGATTTGGATCTTCGGAACGAAGTCCATGGAATGCACATCCGTTTTGCACCAACTGGATGGTGTCGGATCGCAGGGCCGTAGTTTGGGCTTGGTCGGGAAGCTCAATGGTGTTCCTATAGCCTAGGTGGCTTGGTCTTGAGTATTCACCAAGAGTACGGGCTCTTGGCGGGTCATTTGGTGGTGGGTTGATGAGTGGTGGTTGGTTATCATCTTCCATGATGAAAAGTGATGGGTGTTACGAACAAAGGTCATGAAGAAGGGGGATAGACTAAGAGAAAGCTAAAAATGAGAAAAAAGTTTACTTGATAGGAATGAAGCAAAGAACCTAAACGAGGTGGACTACTAACTAGCTATTCTATTCCCCGGCAGCGGCGCCAAAAACTTGATACGCTTACGCAGCGCGTTCGGGGTCAAAGGAACTTCCTTTTCGTCGAGCAAGTTTTTCAACACCCTAGGCAGTGAACCTAATAGTTGTAGTGTAGTATTAGGGTAAGCCACGGGAATTGATATCGTTCTCTAGGGGAATAGGAATGCTAGTGAGAAGTTACTACGCTAAGGTTAAGGTTGAGGAAGATTATTTTTTATCTTTTTTATGTTTTTTTAGGAAATTGAAAAGTACGAATCTCGGGTATTGGATTTGGGGGGTTGGTATTTCTACCGATTACTCTACTCTTATCTAATTATCTAAACTAAGGTGGTGGTAGTCTATGTCTAATTAATGTGTGCTCGTATGATAGTTTAAAGATGTGTTTACTTAGGTTTTACTACTCCTTAATTATCTCCTATTGATGGTTGAGTTGTCACGTCTTATTCTTAGTTGCGTTGTGTGTCTAAAGTTGTAGGGTATGCGTTTCTCCCTAACTCTTTGAACTTACCAAAGGGTCTCGTCTACAAAACCCACTAGGGATAATAAACTCTTACTCTAAGGCACTCTTTGGATGGTTTAGCTTACAACTACTCAGGTAATTATATTCTAAGGTTCACAAAGATGAATCAAGCATTAAGTACACAACGAATGACCTATCGCATTACTAGATCATTAATCAACTAAGATAAGAAACAACCAATCAATATTTAATAATTAAGTTTCATATTCCCTAAGCAAACACACAAATAAATTAGCCGGACATGGAGAACATGCAATCATACACACAAATAATCAAAGACATAATTAAATTGATGAAGTAAATACTTATCTTGATGTAAGATAGGGTTTGGAACCTTAAAATACTGAACAAGACACCCTTGGTTCGGTTTTAGGTTTTTACTCCAAAAAGACTCTCCTAAAACTGAAAAATTCGGATTCTATATATAATATTACATATGCGACGGCGTCACCTTATGTTTTGTGACGCCGTCGTGTCGCCGTCATTAGGGTTTCGTCTTGGCCACGTTAACCTTGCGACGGCGTCACCTTATGTCTGTGTCACCGTCCTCTTCAGCTTCTGACGTCGTCTGGGTTGCATCTAGGCCGTCTGAGTAGCAACGGCCTACTCTTTTAAAGCCCGACGTCGTCACTTGAAAATAGGGTTTTTGGCTTCTGTATCGTCACAAAAATCCTCCGACGGCGTCGCAATTAACACCTGACGCCGTCGCCTTCTGTTTTCAGCAGCTTTGAGTGTCTCGATTATGACTTTGGCCATTTTCTTCGTATATCCGCGCCTTTTCGTCCAAATAAGTGCCATTCCAGCATTTTGCCTTCATGAGACCTAAAAAGTGAAAAGGAACGATATTAAGCAATAACGGATACAAAAGTGATCAAATAAGGGCTTAAACGACCCTTCAAAATGGTACCTTTTAAAACCTTATCAAATATCCCTACACTTGTTATTTGCTTGTCCTCAAGCAAATGTGCTTTTAGCCAATTAATTTATAAGTTAGGGGTCATGAAGCATTGATTCAAAACGGTCCACAACACATATAAGCCCCGCAAAAGTCATAACAAGCACGAAAATTACATACTAGCACCTCACATGGGGTGTTTGGATACTCACATCTCTCTCGGGTGTATATGGAATATAACAAATTGGAAATGGAAGATAAACACTCATTAACCGGTCCTAGTACATAGATTACCATAGGCTTGAGAATAGATCAAACCTCCATCGCTTTGGCGTAAGCACCTAGGAAAGACTATCAAAGAGGTCTTTAAAGGGTTGTAACGTTAGGTTTACGGTAGGGAAACAAGGGTTTGGTGGGATAGGCTATTTAGTGGTGGCAAGTCAAAAATCTCTATGTTAAATGCATACGAAGAATGGCGTTGCTAAGCCAAGACTCGACACTCTAAAACTCTAGGTAACGGAAATAAACAAACATAAATTTAAAGGATAGATGTAGGATGGTAGCCCGTATATATAT
>BPTQ01000007.1:282496689-282543351 GCA_019973895.1 Chrysanthemum seticuspe
CCCTATTCACATCCCTCCTAATGTGTGCAAAAGTTTTCTTTGCATTTGTACTCTCATTGTTAATTTATTTTCTATATATACAAACAAACAAGCTCAGTTTACGAACATAACTCAGTATTAGCTACAAAACGTCTTTAAAAAGGTCTAAGATTTCTACATTTAAAAGGTCTTAAAAAAAAGTCTTTTAGCGTCTTGTCAAAAACAGTCCTATTGGACTGCCGCAGTCCTAACGTTGGACTGCCGTAGTTCTTCCTCATTTTTGTAGTCTAGTGAAAAAGAGCAAAAGACAAGGGTTTAGGGTGATAACAAACATTTGCACTAAAAGTGAGTGCATAAGGGGTAGGCTAAGGAGATTTGGGTGTATATTTGGGGGTGGGGTGTAAACAATGCTCTTCATTGATATTACGGAAAAACCGAAACATCACGAGAACCGCGAAAAGGATAGGCTCTGAGGGGTTAACTAGGGGTATCGTGTACTAAAGATGAGTACAACGCAAAGGGTGTGGGGGAATTACTCAACCGATGTGGAATAAGTAATTATATTATGGGTATCAAACAAGGGTTATCCTAATGCCTCTTATCATTTAGTTATTCCTAACTACACAAGTGTAGTCTCACTTGCGATCTCGGAATGCATCACAAAACAAGTTCTAGAATCTAATATACTACCGGTTCACACTCTAAGCATTGAAGATGAATGCTTTTAATTCCTACTAATCTAAGGGCGATCCTCACATTTTGGGTGGAATTTGGGTGGTAAAGGGTTTTGTGCTAGTCATATAACTTCCTATCCGTGAGATACTTTTGTTAAGACTAATGGCCCACTCCTATATATCATGAAAAATTTCAAATTTGGTGCCAAAATTACCCTAACCGACATTTTCTCATGGTTTATTACACAATCACAATTGGACAAAGCAAATAATCAAGGATAAGCATAGTTTCAAAGTTCCCGTTTTATTTTCCCTCCCTACACTTAAACTGAACATTGTCCCCAATGTTCCCCGAAAGTATCAAAGTTATGATAAAAGAAGGTAATCAAAAACGAAAGAAACTAATACTCCCCTGATTAGCTCGGTAGGATCCGTGTAAAGTGGTGGTTAAATCCTTTCCAAGAAGAATTATTGCGTGAAAAGCTCCTTCCAATCTTGTGTAACTTCTTCTTGACAAACTAAACCTGTACACTTGAAGAAAACAAACGAAACCTTCGCGTAAAATCGGCGGTAATAATATATATAAGACTCGATTTAACTAGGATATAATGCTTATGGAATGGATGTTTACAGAATTTCTAAGAAAATTAAGACCTGGAAAATTCCAAAAATTTATAAGTAGCTCAGAAAACGAGAAAAAGTGATCTGATGTTTTTACTCCTTCTTGATGCCGTCAGGTTGCAATCCTGACGCCGTCAGGTTATCCTGACAAAAACTGTTCTGCGATTTTCTGAAAAAAAATTCTGGAAAATTTACATCTTTAGAATCTGGAAAAATTTCTGCAAAACATCGATTATGACTCAATACAAGCATTTGACTCGAACAAACAAACATATATATCTTTTATTTAATTGTTACTCTCATGTTTACGTTTCTTTTGAAAACGTGTGTAATCCTCCCTACACTTATCCCTTATGTAAAATACCTTTATATGCAATTAAGACAAGGTTAAAAACAAAATAAAGCATTTTTACAAATTTAAACATGAGGATAAACAAATAATAAAAGATATATGACACTAACAAGCAAACAATTAAGCATGGGTTGCCTCCCACGAAGCGCTTTTCTTTATTTAAGAGTCTTGTAGCTAGACTCGTAGTCGTGCCCCTACGTACCGATATAAGTAAGTCTATCCTCAACAATATCGTAAGGATCAAACTTATCATTCAAGTTCCTAGTAGTACGCTCGGTTAAATATGTCTTTTCAAACTTCTCACCATCGGGATCATAGATTTGTATCATAATGTGCCACTTTCCATTACCATCACTAGGCGGTCTACCCCAATCCCATTTGTGTTTAGATTCCTCAACTTTCCACTTATTCATGACAAGGTTAACGGGCAAGCTTCCTAGGAACTCGGTCATCTTCCTAAATACTAAGGTGTCCTCGAACGGGTTCACTTCCATGTCCCTAGCCATTTCTTTTTCTTGGAAAGTTGCTTTACTAGTGAAGGCTTTATCTAGGTAAAAAGGTCTTTGGGGGCCTATGAGGTTCTTATCAATCCAAGGTCCATATCTAGAAGGCTCTCTATCCAACCTAATCTCTTGTGGGATTTCCTCATCCTTGTAGTACGTATGCTTTTTTACATCGTAAACTGATCTAGCACTCCCCTCTCCTACCACTATCTTGGACATCTTACAATCGATGATGGCACTAGCGGTAGCTAAAAATCCTCTTCCTACTAGTAATGGGCATGTCGGGTCCTTATTCATGTCTAGCACATGAAAGTCGGCCAAAAGAGTCAACTCTCCTACGTGTACTACCATGTCCTTTATTATTCCTACCGGACGTGCCACACTACCGTCCGCTAGACCTAAGATGGTTTCCGTTGGTTCTATTTTACCTAAGTTAAGGCTTCTATGAAGGGACAACGGAACAAGATTGATGCATGACCCTAAGTCGGCTAGAGCGTCGAGTGGTTTGGAAGTTCCAAGCCTACACGGAAGAGTGAATAGCCCGGGATCGTCTAACTTCTTAGGTAAGTTGTTTCGCACAAAAGCGAACCCGTGTTTCCCAAGCCTAAGTTCTAACTCATATTTTTCTTTCAAAGCATTATAATAAGGTGCATGAGCTAAGACTTCAAGAATCGGTTTTTCTTGATGGAGTTCCTTGTACTCCTCCTCTAAACTAGGTTTGGATTCTTGGCTGACGGGTTTCTCAAGAGGAGGTTCTACCAATGGTGCCGGGCCTTGGTACCTCTTGGATGGCTTGGACCCCTTTTTGATAGCATTTACCGAGTGAACCGTCGGGTGTGAGGGGCATGGATGCGCATTCTCCCATGGTGAACTAGAACATGAAGTCGACGCAATCGAATTCACTTTTGGGTTCTTTATGGTATCACTTGGGAGTGCTCCAACTTCCCGTTCATCGAAGGCTTTTAAGAGGGCATCAAGCTTGTTTGTCATCTCGCTTTGTTTTTGCTTAAAATCGGCTTCAAGCTTATTCAATCGAGTCTCTTGGGATGACAAAAATCTAGATGCGATTGCCTCAAGATTAGTGGGGTTCCCGGTATTAAGAGAATTGAACCTAGTGGGTGAACTAGATGAGCTTTGGGGTGTGCTTGAGTTTTGGTTCCACTTAAGGTTAGGGTGATTTCTCCATGAGGGGTTATACGAGTTTCCTAAGTTGTTTTGTTCGGGTTTGAAAGTGTACCACTTCTCTCCCGCTCCGTCGGTATGCATGGAGGTGTAGTCCGCAAAAGCTTGTTCGGGGAGCCTTGTGCAATCACGAGTGTCATGGGGACCACTGCATAACTCACAAGGTAGAGTGATTTGATTCACTTGACGTGAGGACTTAGGATTTTTGTAGGAACTCATGAGGAATTTAACTTGATCTTCAAGTTCGATCATCCTACGGTCGGAAGGTTGTGAGTCGATGGAAGGCAAGGAGATTGCCTTGACGGTTTTAGGTAGCTCATGGGGGTCATCCCAACTTTCGTTGTCGTAGAGGGCAAGGTCCTGTATTATACCCCATGATTCTTCCGCGGTGAGATCACTAAGTTTTCCACCGGCCGCTTGGTCAATGGATCGCTTAGTGGGGAAGTTGACATGATCATAAAAGATTTGGACTTGGAGCCAAAGATCAATGCCGTGATGAGGGACTTTATGAAGTAAGTCCTTGAATCGGGTCCATGCTTCGTAGAGAGATTCACCTTGACGTTGTTGGAACATCAAGATGTCATTCCTAAGCTTAGTGGTTCTCCCCGGTGGGAAAAATTGAGCAAGGAAGTGAGAGGTAAGATCATCCCAACTCGAGATGGAGCCGGCGGGAAGTCGCTCAAGCCAATTACTAGCTTGGTCCCGCAGAGAGAATTGGAAGAGACGCAGGCGCGTGGTCTCCCGAGTAGTAGCATCAAGGTCGATGGAATCGACAATTTTGAGGAAATCCCTCAGATGCTGATTTGGATCTTCGGAACGAAGTCCATGGAATGCACATCCGTTTTGCACCAACTGGATGGTGTCGGATCGTAGGGCCGTAGTTTGGGCTTGGTCGGGAAGCTCAATGGTGTTCCTATAGCCTAGGTGGCTTGGTCTTGAGTATTCACCAAGAGTACGGGCTCTTGGCGGGTCATTTGGTGGTGGGTTGATGAGTGGTGGTTGGTTATCATCTTCCATGATGAAAAGTGATGGGTGTTACGAACAAAGGTCACGAAGAAGGGGGATAGACTAAGAGAAAGCTAAAAATGAGAAAAAAGTTTACTTGATAGGAATCAAGCAAAGAACCTAAACGAGGTGGACTACTAACTAGCTATTCTATTCTCCGGCAGCGGCGCCAAAAACTTGATACGCTTACGCAGCGCGTTCGGGGTCAAAGGAACTTCCTTTTCGTCGAGCAAGTTTTTCAACACCCTAGGCAGTGAACCTAATCGTTGTAGTGTAGTATTAGGGTAAGCTACGGGAATTGATATCGTTCTCTAGGGGAATAGGAATGCTAGTGAGAAGTTACTATGCTAAGGTTAAGGTTGAGGAAGATTATTTTTTATCTTTTTTATGTTTTTTAAGGAAATTGAAAAGTACGAATCTCGGGTATTGGATTTGGGGGGTTGGTATTTCTACCGATTATTCTACTCTTATCTAATTATCTAAACTAAGGTGGTGGTAGTCTATGTCTAATTAATGTGTGCTCGTATGATAGTTTAAAGATGTGTTTACTTAGGTTTTACTACTCCTTAATTATCTCCTATTGATGGTTGAGTTGTCACGTCTTATTCTTAGTTGCGTTGTGTGTCTAAAGTTGTAGGGTATGCGTTTCTCCCTAACTCTTTGAACTTACCAAAGGGTCTCATCTACAAAACCCACTAGGGATAATAAACTCTTACTCTAAGGCACTCTTTGGATGGTTTAGCTTACAACTACTCAGGTAATTATATTCTAAGGTTCACAAAGATGAATCAAGCATTAAGTACACAATGAATGACCAATCGCATTACTAGATCATTAATCAACTAAGATAAGAAACAACCAATCAATATTTAATAATTAAGTTTCATATTCCCTAAGCAAACACACAAATAAATTAGCCGGACATGGAGAACATGCAAGCATACACACAAATAATCAAAGACATAATTAAATTGATGAAGTAAATACTTATCTTGATGTAAGATAGGGTTTGGAACCTTAAAATACTGAACAAGACACCCTTGGTTCGGTTTTAGGTTTTTACTCCAAAAAGACTCTCCTAAAACTGAAAAATTCGGATTCTATATATAATATTACATATGCGACGGCGTCACCTTATGTTTTTTGACGCCGTCGTGTCGCCGTCATTAGGGTTTCGTCTTGGCCACGTTAACCTTGCGACGGCGTCACCTTATGTCTGTGACGCCGTCCTCTTCAGCTTCTGACGTCGTCTGGGTTGCATCTAGGCCGTCTGAGTAGCAACGGCCTACTCTTTTAAAGCCCGACGTCGTCACTTGAAAATAGGGTTTTTGGCTTCTGTATCGTCACAAAAATCCTCCGACGGCGTCGCAATTAACACCTGACGCCGTCGCCTTCTGTTTTCAGCAGCTTTGAGTGTCTCGATTCTGACTTTGGCCATTTTCTTCGTATATCCGCGCCTTTTCGTCCAAATAAGTGCCATTCCAGCATTTTGCCTTCAAGAGACCTAAAAAGTGAAAAGGAACGATATTAAGCAATAACGGATACAAAAGTGATCAAATAAGGGCTTAAACGACCCTTCAAAATGGTACCTTTTAAAACCTTATCACTGCTCAACCAATCCCTTATTTATTTCTGAGTCTCCAAATATTATTTTGTACCAATTTTCAAATGCCAACTTCTTAAATTTAATATCATGTCTTTCAGCCTCATGAGGGTATATCCATTCGTCCGCCTTTCTTTCACAAGACTCTCGACAAGGACTAAACGAGGGCCATGTTGTCACTCATTCGTTATTCTCTGTTAATATCGGGTTGCAGAAATGTTTGTTTGGAATCGGAGCTTTCTTAATACCTTGGACCTGGACAGTCTTTCCATGTTTCTGCTTGAAATTATCAACATTCTCTCCACTATTATTAGTACTAGGATCAAAATGTAGAGGAGGATCGAGTGATTGAACATTAACAACATCAACATTATTTGAAATTTCAACTTTTGGTTTTAAATGCTCTTTCATACTGAAAGTTATTTGTTCATTTCTTCCCAAAGAAATTTGTTTTTCAAAAACCTTAATTTGAGCCCTACAAGTGGCCAGAAAAGGTCTTCCAAAAATTAAGTTGTAAGCCTCCCGCTTCCCCATGTCAATTACCACAAAGTCAGTGGGAAAAAAGAATTTTCTAATTTTTAGGAGCACATTATTTACTACCCCCTTGGTACAGCCTTAGAGGAGTCAGCCATTTCTATCATCATTATTGTTTCTTTTAAATTGGTAAGTTTTATTTTGTCAAACAAAGTGGTAGAAATAAGGTTTACCCCAGCCCCCAAATCAGCTAATGCGGGAATCTTAATGTTACCGATAGTGCATGGAAGAAGAAAACTTTCCTGGTATTGTTGCTTCTCAGGAAGTTGGCTTGGCAGGAGCTCGTCGTCTTCTAATTTATCATCCTCTTTTAGGTAGTTAATCCCGGACAAATCATTGGTGATAGAGGATGTGCACTGCTCTTTCTTCGCCTTATCTTGCGCAAATATGGCTTTGCAGGCAATAGTTTTGGCATTACTGGTCTCAAGGTTTTTAGCTAATTGCCCAATTTGTGTTTCGAGGTTTTTAATTGCAGCATCTTGGTTTAACAGGTTCATGTTGGTGTCTTCTTTCACTTTGACCATCCATTCCTTGAGTTTATCACCCTTTTTTGTAGATTCTTCGATGTGCCTATGCATTATTTCTTCAAGGCTCGGTCTAGGAGGGTTGTTGACTCTTGTGTAGAAACCTGGGGACTTTTCTCGGTATTTGGGTCCGTTACCATTGTATCCATTGAAAGGGCTTCCACTTCCATATTTTACTTCTTCGATCCTTTTAACTTCCTCGTTGGAGGTACATTCCTTAATAAGGGGAGTTCCATTTTGTCCACTTCTTTCCACTTATATGGAGTGCACATTTTCCTTGAGCTTCTTCATGTCTCTTCCCAGACTTTCTAATTTGTTGTTTATTGCTGCATAACCTTCCATATTTCCATTCTTACTTCGGTTGCTCCCCCCATTGTGCGATTTTTGAGAGTGGTATGCCATATTTTGAATAGTTTCTAAAGCCAAAGTGGGAGTAATACCAGGAATTGGCCCCTGAGAATCGATCATTTGCCTTGAGGAGATGTTCAGACCTTTATAGAAGACGTCCACCTTTTGTTGGCTGTTGAGGTCATGAGTAGGGCATTTGTATAATAACTCGTTGTACCTTTCCCAAGCTTGGTATAACGTTTCATCGCCCTCTTGCTTGAAGTTATCGATTTCTTATAATTGCTTAGCAGTCTTTGATGGAGGACAATATCTTTGAATGAAATACTTTTTTAGGATAGGCCAGGTGCTAACTGTTCCGGCAGGTAATCAATCAACCCATCTTTTAGCAGCACCCGTAAGAGAAATGGGGAATACTCATAACATGACAACATCTTTTGAGACTCTGGGAATTTTGAATAGGCTTACAATGTATTCCACGTTGTCTATATGTTCATGAGCATCATCGGTAATGCTTCCAGAGAAAGGATTTGCACGCAATTCTCTCATAAATTGAGGTTTGATTTCGAATTGAGCATCTTCAGCTATAGCCGGCCTAACAATCCTTAGTCCTTGTTCATCCCTTGTTAACGCTAAATATTCCTCAAGAGTGAGGTCATCAATGTTAACTACTTCCATGGTACCTGAAAACTTGAATAGTGATCGTGAGAAATTGAGAAAAGTTTAAAACAAAACAAAAATGAAAGACTTAAAAGCAATCCTAATATAACTCCCAGGCAGCGGCGCCAAAAACTTGATGCAAGTTTTACTGACAAGGTTTTAATATTTATATTGTCTCGTTATACCTATGGTCTACCCTAATGCACTAACGAGAAGTGTACCCGGTCGTGTGTAGTGTAGTATTCGGTAAAACCGAGGTCGTCCCAAGAGCAATGTGTGTTGGATTAATACTAAGTCTAGGTGTCACAGATTTTAATATGATTTCGATAAGGATTTAATTAATTAACTACTAAAGCAGATAAAAGCAAATAAAAGGAAAAGGTTCAATCAATAGAGGAGAGTGGTGCTAACCTAGTTATTCCTCCTAGCTAGTAATGTCTACGTCTAATTACTTCCAGTTACTTCAGGTGGAGTCAAATTCGAGAGGACAACATTTGGTCAATTCGCCCTAACCTATCAGCAAAGATGCCACCACTGGAGAAGTCAGGTGTCCCTTCATAAGTCCAGTTGTTCCTGGTCCCCTAAGCCAAGTCATTAAGTACCGCTACATGCTAGATTTATAATAGTGAGTGCCCGGGCGTTAGCAACTTAAACACTCACCCCCTAATTATTAAGTTCATCCAAACGGTAGGTGATCAGTTGGTCAAATCGCACAAGTAGAAAAGGGTCG
Source organism: Chrysanthemum seticuspe (assembly GCA_019973895.1). Lineage (NCBI taxonomy): Eukaryota > Viridiplantae > Streptophyta > Magnoliopsida > Asterales > Asteraceae > Chrysanthemum > Chrysanthemum seticuspe. The sequence continues at coordinate 282,505,402 of BPTQ01000007.1, forward strand.
TCAGTTGGTCATATCTTACCCTTCCCGTCTCAATCTACTCACTTAGGGTCAGTTGGTCATATCTCTTAAGCAACTAGCCTCTACCGCCATTCAAAACTACCGAAACATGGGTAGCTACCAATAAACTATGCATGCATACACTTAGAAATAATTATACGGAAGTAATATAAACGCAAACAAAATAATTAAGGAATCATAACTAGGCCAGCACCAAGAGGTTCTTAGCCGCTCATATTAACCATACAAATTGTAGGATCGATATATTATTGTGTTGATGATTCGGGTGGTCTTGGATGATCAAAATACATATTTGCCATATTTTTAAGAGAGAAAGATAGAGAGGGTGTTCTTGCTAGAGACTTGGTTTACAAATGGAATGTTAGATTGAATGAGAAGCACCACCCCTTCCATCTAAGGAAGGGGTATTTATAGTTACAATGAAACCGTCCTCCTGTCGGACTGTGGATCAGGCATACAGTGGGTAAAGACCCGTGCTTCCTCCACGGTGTTACACTACGCTAAACTAAACTAATAACTAACTAATAAACAGAGAAATAATGTAACTAACGACAAGTCTACGAGCTAACTTATGCTAGACTATAATTGGGGTGACCGACTCTTTAACATGGAATTTCCAATTCCTAAAAATCTCCCCCTAAGGGAGGTCACCCATGAAATACATTTTGAATCCTAGCATTCTATTCTAGACTTTGTTCTTGAGCTCGAAGACTTGAATTCTTCAACTTCTGCATCTTTGTGCTTTAGCAATGACTTTTCATAGTCCGATTACTTTGTACTTTAAGTGGAGGTCTTTGAACTGATCCACATCTTTGATGATCTTCGAGCTTTCATTGAGATCATCAGCCACAGTAAATCTCTCTGGATCATCCATAGTTGTGTTGCCTTCATGTGATGTTGTGACTTTTGGACCGACATGCTCACACTTTTGAATCATGACATCTTTCCATCAGAGTAGCGGAAGCTTTACTGGTTAATGATATTTGCAGCAGCGTAGCAGAAGCATAGTATAAAAATATCAGAACCAGGTTATGTAGATATGCACCAGTCATGATTTCTTCAATTAAGTGTGGATGCTGTGAGCATGCGGCTTTGGATTGACACCTCAATTCTGATCAGCTGCAATCGTCCAAATGTACCTGCAAACAACAGTTAGCAATAAAACACACGAAAGTGTCTTTGACCACTTTCGTTGAATTGAGGTACACGGCCCACGGTTCCCCGTTGATCAGTACACGTACTGCCTGTGATCAGGTAGGATTCCTAAGAATCTCCTTGACAGGGTTTCGCAGTTGTTCTAGCTGTTCTCAAACCGGAACGTCTCAAAGAAGACAACACGGAGTGAGTGCAGCGAATTGAGATTCACTGATTGATGAAAAATTGATTTGAAAACAATCGCGTATAGCTTAGAATAAAGAGTTTTGCAATACGACGAAGGTTTTATGAGAAAGATCAATTTTCAATCAAAACACTTTTTGTATTTGAAAATAGCACACAATCGACGTGCTAGCGAAAAGAAGAGATTCGCACATCGAACGGTTTTTCTAAAAGTATATATATTTTTTTAAATCAGAGATACTTTTTGTGTTTGAAAACATGAATACACATTCGACGTGCTAGAGAAAAGAAGGTTTGCACATCGAACGGTTTTTCCAAAAGTATTCGTCAATTCCAATCCTGGACCAAGGTTGATTCAAGATTGAATCTCCCCATCGTTTCTATCCAGTTGTCACAAGTTTGATCTTACGAGAAGATCTCACATGTCACCCACCAAGAGCTTGTTTGATGTTGGCTCTAGAAGGATTTCCATCTTCATTGTGAATACTTTACATACCACTCGGATGTTCTGGCAATACCACAAGGATAATGCGTAGGACTCTCAATATCTACTTACTTTCCACATTGTGTGAAACAGCAAGTCTTCATTAATTTAGTGTCCTAATGAGATATTGTGGATGATCTCATGGCTCTAGACTCAATTGTGCATATTTGGTTCCTGTGCCGGAGACTAGGGAGAGGGTCTCCTTCTTCAATATCAACAATCTCTAAGAGAAAGTCGATAGATAATGTCGGTTCCCCGTGAGAATGAAACAAGACCTTTTAAGAGGAACTTGAGTAGCTTGGGAAGTTTAGTGCAGTGCGTCACTGGGTCCATGACGTCTTGATTTCAATACCAGCGTTACCTTGGTAACCACCAGTAGCACATGTATTGAACCCGGTTTCTGCCCTAAGGTTGAATTATTGGAGGGCTATTTCTTTTCACCCTTTTTCACATTCATTTCTTTTTCATTCTTCAACCCCTTCAGTGCTTACCGAGACTTCATAACTAGAACCTTGTTGGGTTTATTCCAGTACTAGCTCTGTCTCAGTCCGCACTCTTCCCATTTCTCATTTTTCTCCTTTTTTCATCATACCTAAGGACTCTACACTATCTAGTGGATTGTCCCTGGGTAGATCCCTCCGGTTCTGGCGGATCGTGGGAACTAATACCTAACCTCACCATCCTTATAACTCCATACATAAAGTAAAATGGTCGGTCTTTTGGTACAGTTCATTCTTCCTTGAAACCAATTGAAAAATCATTTGGAAAAACAATCAAGGTACTTGTGATACGAGATCAAAGCATTTTGTACCTTAATAGTTTTGATCATTTGGAAAACCTCCCCCTCAACATGTGCATATGATTTAGAAATTGTTTAGCACATGGAGGCAAGAGGACTTTGAAATATTTTCTTTGATCACAATTTTCATAAAAAAAGCCATTTGATTTTCTTTGGTAAATTCTCCCCCTCAATATGTGCGTAGGATATTTGAAATCATTTTATCACATAGAGGAAAGAGTTCTTTTGAAACACATCCACGATCACAAAAACCATTAAGAAAACCATTTGATAACTCAATCAAGGTACTTTATAAATAACTTTAAAAAGTTTTTGTACCTCGATAGTTATGCTCCTCCTCAAAATGTGCTTCGAGATTCGAAAGCGTTTAGCACATATGAGAGAGCAGCCTGCACAATTAAATCAAAACGATCACCTTTTATCAACTTTCATTATTAAATCACAAATTCTCCCCCAATAAAAAATATCAAACCCTTTGAGATTTTGGATCCCAAGTGATTTAATTAGGTTTAGAAAAACATGGGAGAAAATGTGGCCTTGTTTAAATACTCATCTGGTTTTTGGATAAATCCTCCTCCTCAACATGTGCATTGTGTATTTGAAATCGTTTGGCACATGGAGGCAGGAGTGCCTTTGAAGGACTAAAACCAATTCCATTTGAAACAGATTTGAGATTTAAATCATGATCTCTACCCCGATCAGAAATATCAAACCATTTGAGATTTGTGATCCCAACTGACTTAAATCATTTAGAATATTTTGGGGAAAGACGTGGCAAGATTTGATTTTGAAAAATGACAGATAAGGACCATTTTAAGACATTAAAGATTGTTAGTATCAGGTATGATTGTTTTAAGATATCTTTTAGTAAAATAAAACAATTTCACAATCAAACAAGAACAGAAAAAATTTCATTTTGACAGATCTTTGAGTTTTAAAGAAAATCATACCATGACATAACCTTAAATCTTTAGATCACCACATTTTAACGTACACACGGACTTTTATGAAGAAATATCGTTTGAAAATATATAATTTGAAATCACTCTCCCCCTCAATCCATGACAGAAGTCAATAATTGAGTGACTTAGGTTTTGATAAAAAGAAGTCCGGTGATTTTCAAAATTTAGTTCAATTTATTTTCAAAAACAATATTTTTCCATTTTCAAAACAATTTTAATCAAAGTTTTTAGAAAATTGTTTAAAAATGGTATCCTGCACAAAGATACGTTAGGTGGTTGAGAAGCTTCTGTTGATGCTGTAGGGTTTGGAAGAAAAACCGTCTGCTGATGCAGTGAGACTTCTTACGTTGCATTTTAATGCCAACTGAGGTCAAATTAAGCTCCGTTTCTTCAATCACTTAGAAGAAAACCATCTGCTGATGCAGTGACACCTCTTACGTTGCATTTATGCCAACTCTCCATTGAAGTCCAATTAAGCTCCGTTTCTTCATTTGTCAACCTAAGATATAGTTACCCTTTCCTTTCGGCATCCAATCATATTCAGTTGTGGGATCCGGATCGGGAACATTCTTATATACCAATATACTTGCATACGGTAGTGAACACACATACATATATATGGTGGTCGACATCACCCAAACAGCAATCGACTAATAAAAGTCAATTCAACATGTCAATCAGATCATATAAAGCATGGAAATTATGTGTTCATCAAACTTTAATCATCTAAACCTAACAATCATATCCTAGAAACCTAGTCCTTCAACATAGGCAATTATATTTTTTCAGATAAACACGTAGGATAATTAAGAAAGTCCGTTAGATGATATAAATTTGAAAAATATTCTTCCCCTCAATCAATGAATCTTTTTCTTGAAAAGTTTTAAAAGTGCTGAAGTCATCGATTGAGTTTTTGCGAATTAATACGAAAACTCTGATCCTGATTGATTTTTCAAGCAACTCATTTTACCACCATATTGAAATACAACAAATATTTTTCTGAAGAATTTTAGACGAAAAAACATTTGTGTAGGAACAGCAGTCCTTCGACATACTTTCCTCAATATATTTTAGGATAAGTGCACGAAATATTTGAAAATTGGTTTAGCGCAACACTTTCCTTTCTTTAAAGAGCGGGTTGCTATCTGAAATAATAGCAAACCATTTTTGAAGCGCGGGTTACAGTCTGAAATAATTGTAAGCCATAGTTTAAGCCCGGGTTACAGTCTGAAGTAACTGTAAGCCATATTTTGAGACATGTTCAGAAAGAAATATTTACACCTCCTACTCGAACTTCATCTAAAGCCCCGTGCCATTATTGAATGAAATTTCTAAGACCGTAGATGTTATCGATACCAGAAGACATGTCTTGAGAAAAACATATTTTTGGTATTTTTAAATTTTTTGATTTTTATGGGTTTTCGTTGGTTTTATATTTTTCTATTTTCTTTTTCTTGGTTTTATATTTTTGTATTTGGTTTTTCTGAAAAATATATACAAAGATAGAGTAGATGATATAATTTAAGAAGATGATGATACGAGTACCGAGATAAGGATATCGAACAGCACGTCGTAGAAGATAGAATCCGTCATCTCTTAAACTTCCACCACCAAAGCTTCCGAGGCTCCAGAATAGAAGATTGAACATGAGCCTTTGAGAAAGAGAGACTTTGGCAGCTTCCCCCCAAACCGAAAATCCTTTAGCTGAGTAGATTCGAAGCTCTATTTCAAGCTTGCCTTAGCCAGGTGCACAAGGAAGCACACCATAATCATAAATCCCGCTGCTCCATTTAAGAACGATAATCGAGGATCTCCATTCGGGGTTATATCATCAACAAGAACAGCAACGTATCATCCCACTCTTTAAATTTCTTCTCATATTTCATTACCATTGAAGTCTGAAGCTATGCATCCCCAAAAGGTATCTAGAGAACAATTTCCCCAAGTAGTTGAATTGATGCAGTCAGTCTCTTTGTATAATGCTCAAGAACTCTCCCGAATACACATCATGAGGGGAATGAAAACACCTTCCCATGTTCACATTTTTCTTCCCGGATGATCGTGTATGAAGCTCAAGAACCCGAAGTACACCAATACCCAAGAGCTCTCCTGAATACACATCATGAGGGGAATGAAAACACCTCCACAATGTTCACATTTTTCTTCCCTGATGATCGTGTATGAAGCTCAAGAATCCGAAGTACACACATTCCTACCTAAAGAATAACTGATAACACCTCCCTCATGTCATACATTTATCTCCCCTAAATATGTCATACTTGTGTACCTCTTTTATCTTCAGAAACTTTCTCTTACATCTCTTCCCCCACATAGTTGGAATAAGAATACTAAACGCCTTGATGAGTAAAACCTTGAGTTTCTCTGCGGTCATGACATTTGTTTTCCCGGGATATCTTCAATCAATTAGAAGAATTAAGTTCATCAAGTTTACTCGCCATGAGTCAAACCTTGAGTTTCTCTGCGGTAATAACATTTGTCTTCCCGGGATATCTTCAATTACTAAGAAGTATTAAGTTCTTCAAGTTTACTCGCGTTTAGATACGTGTCTCCTTCCCCCTTTCTGGAAATGATACTTCAAAATCAACAACTCTTTGTAAGCCCGTATACTTGAAATCTTTTGAGAAGAACACATGTAATTAGGTGGGAATCAACTTGCTAAAGACTCTCTCTGACTATTTTTATCAACCCTTATATAGACAATTTGAAGTGACCTCTGATGAAGAAAAACCGATATACTCTACTTGAAATTGAAGTCAACTTCCCCACATTTGTATCTTAAGCTTGCACCTAATGATGGAAGAACGGTGTAGAGAATTTATGCTTCAAGCAAATCTCTAAGTACTCACTACCCAAACAAAGTATGAGACATTAACACCTCTTGCGATTATCCACACCGTCATATGCGTGTAACACTGAGTAAAACAAAGTAACTCCTAATAGTGATAGTTAACCAGTCTTCAACCATCCACCTCGACTGCTGGTAACTAGATAAACCAAGTCTTCAACTCAAATTCTTAAGCCCGAGCAAGTTATCAAATAGGAACACGCCTTTGTGAAAGTCAACTTCAATCTCAAATAAGTGATAAATGATTAACTCCGAAGTAATCAACTTGTGTCAAATGTCCAATACGATAAATAGTCAATAACAACGTCTCGAGGAGTCACTGCTAAAGAATATGAGCAAGTCTAATTGGGGATTGAATCTGACTTATAACTCTCTCCCAATTAGTGCTCTCCCCTAAACCGACAATCTGTTTGATAGATGCCCAGTATTAAGAAGAAATCTTTAGATCGTTAAATGCAACTAGTCTTTAGTCTTCTAACATGTAGCAGAAAATGTAGAACAGACTGTAGAATCGACCTTCTTCAAGATTGTGCAGTTGGGGAATAGATAGCTAACATCTTCAACTCACACCAAAAAGCATCCCAATTAACTTACATCTTGCAAATCCCCTTAACTAAAATCCCTCCCAATCAAACAAGAACAGAAAGATGTTCATCAAGGAAATCAGCAATCAGGCCGCAACGAACACACAAGATGGTAACACCAAACTACCAATCACATCAAACAAGAACAGAGAGATTGTTCGGAATCATCATGTTGATGTATACGTGAAGCATTAACTGGAAGCACTTTGTCGATAAACTCATTAATCCTAGTGAAGATGTCAACCAACGGCTCTTAGAAGAGAAAAACTCCATGTGAAGATGACCCGATAAGAAGAAGCTCGGTTCTTACATGAGTTTAGAGCCGTATGACCATTTATATTCTCAAATATAAATCAACAATGAAAAAAATTCACACTTCTTCTCCCCCTCAAGAATTGCATACGGAGATGCCATTCTTGACTAAATAAGTGAAATCATCCAAAAGTATTCTATTCACACTTCTCCCCCTCAAAATTAGCACATGATGTCGCCATCGTCATTATAGTTGAGCAAGTGGAATAAGAAAACAATCAATGGTAGCCCGGTTCACTTGATAATTAAAAGCGCATGGAAAAAGCATGAAGCATGTTGATGAGAATGGTCATAATAAGAAGATTTCTCTTCTTCTGAAGATAATGCGCACTGAAACGTACACATTTCTTTTCTTTGGAGTACGAGGCCTGAACTGATGTGAATAGACGTCATTATCTCTCTCTTTTCAATCTCTTTTGGCAAAACATGTAATCAACCCCATTATCATTCAGTAAGCTCTTTGTAGTGACAGCTGATGGAAAAAACCCAATATGATGAATTTGACCCTGAAGTAAACTACCCCGAACTCGTGACTTAAACTTGCACATATGTAACAAAGAGCGGTGCCGATTTCCATTAGCATCTCTAAGTACTCTCTATGTACTCTATACTCTTCAACCAACCAACCATCAAGTATAAGACGTACATTACCTCTTGAAAATCCACAATTGAATGTGACACTGAGCACTACAACGTAACTCCTTAAAGTGATAGTTATTTTGTGGTGGTATGAGCCCAATTCCCCCAAGTGGTAAAAGAAAAGGTAAAAGACACCCAACAATAACTAGATTTCCAAGTCTTCATTTTTGATAATAAGCTCGAACAAGGATCTTGAAGAATCTTCATCCAACCATCCCCGATACCTTCAGATACTAAGTACACTTGCCCGTGATATTTCACTTCAACCTCAAATAAATAATACTGAATTAACGCCGTTGTCACATCTTCTTGTTAAAAACTCAAATCTAGCCTTCTTTGATATTTAAACGAACTTTGATAATGGTTTTCATCCTGACCATGGTTTAATGAGAATATCCGCGTAAAACTTTGAAGTAACCAAACCGTCATGAAGAAAATCCAAACACACATCCAATTCATGAAGTACCCTCTTTTATCCCTTCTTCGAAGTAGAAACTGCAACACCAGCATCAAATAAGATCCCAAAATACACTTTCCTTTCTCCAGGATGAATCCATCATTACGGGATTTTACAATTCTATAGTTTAAACCGAGAAATAGTTTCTTTCGCGGGATTTTACAAAACCGAGAATAAACCGCAAGATAGATCCGGAAATGCACTTTACTATTACCAGGATGTTTCCACTGTCACGGGATTTTACAGGTCTATGATTTAAACCGAGAAATAGGTTCTTTCGCGGGATTTTACAAAATCAAGACAAAACCGTAAACAATGTCAGCTTGAATATGTTATGACGACTTTGGTTTCAGTGAATATCTGTTTTAGGGGACCATGCGGTGGTTCATCAACGGTTCATAATCCAACATCATCAACATCATCAACCATCCAATAAATACTTTGGTAAACACATCATTCACGCATTCTGTCGGCTATTGTAGTGACCACATGGAGAAGTAAACCTGATATACCAAACTTGATCATGAAGTAGAAATCCCCAGATTTGTTACTTAAACTTGTACCAATCCTCGTGAAAAAGAAACGGTGTACCCAATGTACAAGACCTCTTGACATTCTCAATTGAGTGAGACACCGAAGTGATAGCTACGTTGTGGGTTAAGCGAGAAAGAATCATAAACGAAACTAAATAGTCAAGTCTTTATCACACACTATAAATGCCCAAACAAGTCATCTTCGCGAAAGGGTAGAAAGAAAGAAGACGAAAATAAGTAAACGCGTCCGGAAAATCTCACTTCAAAGTCAAATAAGAAATACCGTCCAAACAACCCCGTAGTCAACATTATCAATATCAATCATAACCATTGAGTCGCATCATCAAATCACTTTAACAAATCTCATGATCAATATATACCCCTCATGACTTAAATCACATCATAAATCAACTCACATAACATCCAGTTCTTGAGAAGCTCATTCGACCCAATCATGTGAACGGCCCAAACTTGGTTACTTGCAAAAATCAAGGCCCGGTTTATGAAAATCAATCCAATCATCCAAGTCCAATGTTCAAATAAAACTGTTTGAACCGTCAATTCATTTACCAAAGTAATACCAGTCAATAAACTCGAAGTCATTTTTATCTAAAATTAGCCCAAGCCATGAATTTGTATCCCACCTTGAAGATATACCATACCAAAATACCATTCATTTAGACAAAATAAAATTTGTATCCAAAATTTTATAAAAATTCGGTTAGCAAAGTTTATTTGTCCAAATGTTCATTATCCCAATTCCCATGCACACTAGTTGACAACAGAAATCTCATATTCACGTGCAATTCAATAGACATATGTATAAGCTCCAAAGAAACCCAAAGTCCTTGTTATTCCACGAGCCATGCATCCCAAGTGAAATAGCTCCAAAGCCCACGAGACAATTAATTCCAAAGCCCAATTATATATATATCAGTCCACCCCACACGGAAATCAAACACTCGGTCCAAAAAAAATATACCCGATCCATGAAGCTATTTGAGTAACCAGTATTAATATGTGTCAAACCCTAATAATTCTCACATCAACACAAAACCTAAACACACTTATCACTAAAAATTTGCCTCCAACAAACTCTCTCCTCTCACCAAACTGCAAATAAGATCTGGAAACAAAAACATATCTCAACATTCATCAAAAATCCTTTCAACACTAGTCAAATGAGTCTCAATATCTAAACCCTTTATACTGCTTCAAACCCCAATAAAAACGGATTAGTCAAGTCGCTATCTTCTTCATCTTTCAAGTCGCTAACTTATCAATATAATTCGCTAGGTCAAAGGTTTAACTAGGTCGCTACCAAATACAATGCATCTAGACAACTTGTAAAGACAAGTCGCCACTTAGCTTTTTTCATAACTCGCTGTTGACTTTCAAAAAAGTCAACGAATATCCAAGTTGCTACCGAAATACATTGAATCTGGACATGAATGAAAACAAGTCGCCACCAGTACATTTTAAGTATGACAAGTCGCTAACAAGAACAACAGCAAGATTAGACCATTTTTTCATTTAAGCCCAGAAAAAGTTACATAAAGATTATGCTTTTTGCCCGTTTGACCAATGATAAAATGACCAAATGATAAAATGACAATATATTGTTTGGACATAAGGATGACAATAAGTAGACTTTAAATATTCGACCAACACCAGATACACAAAAATAGTTTAACCAAAAATAATGTAAGACCATTTTTCGAACCATAAAAAATGATACAAAAAACAGTTAACACAAGAATCAAACACCACAAAAAATCATCAAAACACAAAAAACCTTGGCTCTGGTACCAATTGTAGGATCGATATATTATTGTGTTGATGATTCGGGTGGTCTTGGATGATCAAAATACATGTTTGCCATATTTTTAAGAGAGAAAGATAGAGAGGGTGTTCTTGCTAGAGACTTGGTTTACAAATGGAATGTTAGATTGAATGAGAAGCACCACCCCTTCCATCCAAGGAAGGGGTATTTATAGTTACAATGAAACTGTCCTCCTGTCGGACTGTGGATCAGGCATACAGTGGGTAAAGACCCGTCCTTCCTCCACGGTGTTACACTACGCTAAACTAAACTAATAACTAACTAATAAACAGAGAAATAATGTAACTAACGACAAGTATACGAGCTAACTTATGCTAGACTATAATTGGGGTGACCGACTTTTAACATGGAATTTCCAATTCCTAACACAAATCAATTCAATATTCAAAGTTACGAAATACGTGAATCGAAAGTAATGAAAAGATGAAATGCTAATGCTTATCGTAGGGGAGTGATTTCTCCCTTGGCCTTGTTCACAAGCTGAGCATAGGTGATCTTTAGAATACCGAAATCTTGGGAGACCTTCAACAAGTTTGTAACGTGCAAGATTGGTTATGGTTTGAAAGTTTAAGTGTGAAAGTCGACGGTCCTCTAGACCTGCCTTTGGCTTCTTCCCACGTTCTTTGGTTGTGGTGTATGAAATGTGATGCTTTGAAATGCTGGAAATCGTGGGGTATTTATAGGCCAGATCTGGGTTACGGCGTAACTAATAGAATAGTTACGTCATAATCTTCTATTTCTTTGTAATTTGCACTAGATCTGCTGGTTACGGCGTAACCTTATAAGTATTTACGCCGTATCTTCAATATTTCTTGGTTACGCCGGAGTTTATGCAATAGTTACGGCGTAGTTATCAGCGGCGTGGAACCTCATTTGACCTAATATAGTTACGTCATAGTCTTTGGGGAGAGTTGCGCCGTAATCTTCTGATGAGTTGGCTTTCTGAGTCACGCTTTAGTTACGGCGTAATGTGATAGATGAGTTACGCCGTAACCTCTTCAAAGTCAGCATACTATGATAAATCTTTGATATTTCTCCAATTTCGCGTCTCTTTAGCTCCAATGCTCGTAATTTACCTGAAAGTGGAAAACAATGGAAAACAAGCGTAAATCCATATAAATGATATAAATTACAAGCATTATCGGGGGAAATTGACACTTAATATTCAGGATAATTTGATGTTATCACCTTGTCCGTCAAGGGTCCGGCTCCGGCAACTAACCACTATATGCGAGAATCTAGGAAGCCCTAGCGGCAAACCTCACCTATAAAAGGGGCTCTAATCCCCATACAAGGTACAACTTTCTCTCTCATAATTACACACACATACTCCTACTTTCCCTCTCAAGAATGTGTACTTACTCTCACGCCGGAGTCTAATCGTGGGCTCCGTCCCCACGGTAAGACTAACGGTTTGCTCTTCTTGTGCAGGGATCTCATTCAAACTACTTGGATTAGTACAAGATTAGCCCATCAAAGGCTTGTTGGCCCAGTCCGGCAAGCTATATTCAGACCCATTATAACCAGTCGCACAAATTGTACTAACAAGTTGGCGCCATCCGTGGGACCCAGTACACAACTGCGTTCCAGAAAATACTCACCATGAGCACTCGATTTGGACCAACTCCTGCCTTTATTAATACGTTGCGGAGTACGGTAGAAAGAGAAAATCACACGGTCTCGATGGACCTTGAGGGACCCGCGTCCGACGCAGCCCTCCAAAAGTATTGTGATAAATATTTCGACCATATTTTGCCTATTGTGACGGAGAAAGTTCATAAACGAGAAGAAAGAGCCAAGGCGGCAAAAATCCGGAAGGATTACCGTGAAGCCCAACATCACCATAGAGCGGAAATACCAAGTGGAGATTTACGGAAACAACTCGAAGACGCACCCGATCTAGGTCACCCAAAGGGAAAGAAGACGGAAGGGAAACAGTGTTCAAAAGGCTACGCAAAAGTGTGTTCCACCGACTCGGAGAAAGGAGGAAAATACTTCTGTATACTTCAAAGACCACATGCAGTAAGTCCGCCACAGCACCGAAAGAAAAGAGAGGGACAACCACAGAGACTCCCAATCACAACCAGTAGGATTAGGATTGGGAAGGCATAAAACCGAAAAAATTCGGTCGCGAAAAGCAAAAAACTGTCCAAGTGACAGACCTCACGGAAGCGGATGCCGAGGGTCCGAAGTCAAAAAGCGGAAGTCAAATGGCAACAACGAATTTGACCTGGCTAGACCCTGGGTTTACAAGGAGACTGATCCGTTCACTCCACGTATCCGCTGCTTCAAAATTCCTATAAAAACGCGGATGCCGACCAACGTAAAAACATATGATGGGAGCGGAGACCTAGAGGATCATCTAAAAATCTTCCAGGCAGCAGCAAAGGTGGAGCGATGGGCCATGCCAACGTGGTGTCACATGTTCAACTCTACACTAACTGGATCCGCTAGGGTCTGGTTTAACGACCTTCCACCCGAGTCGATAGATAGCTATGATAAACTAAAGGAAGCCTTCTTGACTAACTTCATACAACAAAAGAAATATATCAAAGATCCTGTGGAACTTCATCATATCAAGCAAAGGTATGGAGAGCTAACGAAAGACTTTGTAAGGAGGTTCAAAGAGGAAACAAGAGATATAAAGGGAGCCCAGAAATTATGAAATTCTCAGGATTCATACATGCGATCACTGATCCGGAGCTGATTAAGCGGTTACACGACAGAATCCCGAAGTCAATGAACGAAGTAATGAGCATAACTACTTCCTTCCTAAGAGGGGAAGTAGCTGCAAGAAGCCATTAAAGAAGTAAGTATTGGATACAAAGACGAACGGAGAGAACAATAGCCAAGCATCGACAACGCTTCAGAAAAAGAATTGAAAAACAAGTCAAAGGTTAGAGAAGGGCCACGAGGTTTTCGCAGCCTGAGAAATCCGTTCGGTGAAATGCTGGCACCAAGAATGGCTAGGTCTCCAAGCCACCTCTCGACTACTACGATCGAAGAAAAAGCCAGCGAAAAGTTCTGTGAATTTCATGGAAAGGCAAGACATACCACGGAAGAGTGTCTACATTTAAAAAAGCAAAGAGAAGACAAGAAGAAGGGACCAATGACAAGGCCGGAGAGCAACAGGAAGAAGCGTGCTAAAAAAATAATATAACACACATGCGGTCCGAACATGCATCCTCACTAGAACGAGAGGAATACCGATCCTGAAAAAAGAGTAGACCACTGAGCAGGTCAAAGAAGCAAATAGAGAGATCAAAGAAACACCTCGCCATTTTAAAACAAACTAAACTGTGGGTGACCGCATGAAGAAAAGCCATAATGAAGGATGAAGAGCGTAGAAACATGCCGCGGATAAAAGAAAAACCCATCGGAAATTGTACCAAAGGAATAAGACGTGTAGACATCCATAATTCCATACCGCGTACGGAAAGCATAATAACCCGATAGAAATATGCAGAGTCACGACAAAGATGGGAAATAGCAGAAACTAAGGAAAGGATCCGGTCTCAGGTCGGAAAGTGAAGTAGAGATGGGAGCAAAAAGGGATAAACCTTATCCAAATGCTCAAAAAGAAGGAAAAATCTGCAAGTACAGATTTGCATTCCTTCCCGAGAAATGTTATGTCAAATCCAACAGAAACAACAGACATTGAGGCTACGAGCCTAGGCACGCGCCTATCAATAAAAAAAGAATATAACCAAATTAATGCCAACGCACGTGAAAACAGTAAAATCCTCACTATAAATACGCGGGGTAAAGAAAAAGGAAAGGGCATAAAAAGTAAAGAGGAATCACTTCTTCTTTGAAAAAGACCAACATACAAGATAAGGCAAAGGAAAATTTCCCGAGAAGCCAAAAAGAAGCTGAAGATGTTATTCAGAAGAAGAACACGATGGTACATGGTAAAAAGTGAATATGGCCGACCATCAACAGCGACATATGGCCACCACCTAGTCGTTTCCAAAAAACCCATATGTAACCTGAACCTTTACCCCCAAAAGAAAAACGTAAAGGCAAAGGAAAAGGCAGTCAGTAGAAGCATGTTCTAAAGTGACAACTAATAACAATTAGTCATTCTAAAATGACGACTAATAACCAGCCTCCGCGACCATTCACAACACTCCTTCCACCAAAACCCATGTCCATTAAGTTTGCGTGGACATACCGAGATCATAGGGCATAACATAGGTGAGAGCTTAAAACAGGAAAGCTCTCACTAACCCTTTGAGATTTTGGTAGTGCATATAGTTCCTTCCTAAGAGTTGGGTCCCAAGAGGAAGAAGGAACTATCTCACGAGAAATGGGTCGAGGGGTGTGATTGAATGTGCGAAGAGTTTGGTCCCTGGGGAAGGACAACAAAGGAAGTGAGGCACAATGCCATGCGTAAAATGCCCCCCAATTAACAAGAAGCTTCCCTAGGAAAGACAAACAAACAAAGGATGAAAACTATGTCTTCGTTCCTTTGTTTATATAACTCGGCCCCTAAACAAGCGTATGTCTACTAATACAGGCATATTGGGTTGGATAGACTGGGTTTAAGGAACAAATGATCAGCTTGCGGGCGCTGGGATAAAACCAAAAGCTGTACGATGGAAAAGCAACCTCACTAAAAGCCTTTCCACTACCGCACAGCAGGGCGGGTTTAGACAGGAAACCTCTTGAAAGGCCTATCAAACTTGCTGTATACCCTACAGCATAATAAGCCAGCTGATGAAAAAAAACAGCAGGCAAGGGGAAGCATCACGGCCTTTCGAGAAACAGTTTCAAGCCCATGAACTTCTTAGGGAACCCCGCAGGGAGAGTATGGCAGCCCTAAGAAGAAGCGGGGACCGGAACTCCTTCAAGAAATGGATAGCAGACAAGAAGGAGGATTCGAAACTCCGAAGAGAAGGAAATACACGCGATAGGGACGTCAGCAAAAAATGGCAACGTCAGTAAAGCGAACCCGGCCGGAACATTTAAATTAATATGTATAAGGCAAACTGCCACAGACAACTATCAAAACAACACTTCCGCAAGAGCAAAGAGAAGCAGAACGGCAAAAGCATTCCTCGAGAATGAGGACCGCCATCAACAAAATTCCGTAAAGGAATGAGCGTCAACAGTTATAAGACTCAGGACAAAAAGGGTAAGGACAGTTGATACTGAGAAATATGTACTCGAATTTACAGTTTTTGAAATTTTTTGTAATACATCAAATGAATAAAAAGTGAAGATTAGCTACCTTCATTATTTTATTTTTTAAATATATTTTCATTTTTTATTAAAGTGCATAAGACGCGCAAGCACGAAAATCGGGCATGACCCAAATATGTTATTTCCGAATAACAAGGAGTTATCACGAATAACCAACTGGTGAACATCATAATCACCAAAGTAAGTAAGAGGTATTGCAAACCCAGTACTGGGAGGATAGCCCAAAATTATCCTAAGACTATTACAAACGTGCATATCCGTATAACGTTAAAAATAGCATCGCACAAATAAAAAAAAGAGATGTGCGCACAAGAATATTAACTACGTTCATATCCGTATAACGTTAAAATAGCAATACAAAAGTGAAAAATGGCATACACAAATAGTATCAGAAACTTGCATAATGAAAAGGTCGTAGCATAAGCACAAAGTAAATGAACAACGTGCGGAAATAAAAACAAAAAGCTGCACGCAGCCATCAGAAGCATCACAAGAAAAACAAAGGCAGACATTGTTCAGATGATTACAAAGCATCTCAAAAAAGACAAGAAAAACTAAATCCGCACTAAAGCAACCGCACTCGCTTCAGGCTCGGATAGAACAGTGAGGACCTCACTAACTCTAGAATGCGGATCGTTCGCAACCTCAACAAGGGTGCTAGACACACCAACATCATAATCTTCAATAGAAAGAGGTCTCGCGGAGATATCAGAGGTGCTGACAGGAAGATGCACAAGCGGCAAAGAAGTAGTGCAGGCAGGAGCTAACTCACTAGTCGAAGATGTTTACACACCCACAACATTATGAGCGGACAAAGGATCAATGGAAGAATTATAAACATCGGAAACAGATAACCGATGAGCACCAAGGCGTTTTCTAACATGATCAAATCTCTTCTGAACAACCTCCAAAGAGCAAGACAAAGAGCTGCTTCCAACAACAGCATTACTATCCTTATCATAAACGGGAATGATGAGTTCCACAAGATCCGGTTGCAACCCTGCAATCATAGGAGCATTCGCGGAAGGCCCATCAACACAAAGAAGGTCCATAACTTCTGCAATACCAACATCCTGGCTGGACTTAAGCACGGAGAGTAAAGAAAACTCCACATTTTCAAGGGCCCTCACGGCGGAGACATAGTGATCTTCCGCAGAAGGATTATATACAGCAAGCTCAGTAAGCTCTCTTTTCTCCCTGCCATGAATAATGCCCGCCGCTAAGCCTTCTTGCATACCCTTGTCAACTGCACGCTCAATAACTTCTCCCATTGCCGCAGTATACTCCGGAGAGTTTAAGCACTTAAACACAGCGAGGCTCGTATCGTTAGTTAACAACCAGCGACGGCTAGACAACAGCGTAAGGAATCGAGGATAAAACTCCTCATCAATATGACTAGCCAAGGCATATAAATCGGCAATGGCCGAATCAACCTTTCGCATAAGTCCGGCCATCTTAGCATCCTGAATCTTACAAAATTCTTCCTCCAAAGCAGCAAGGGAAGGAACTTGGCTGCGGAGATCAGAGCATGACTCCTCCAAAATCCTTATCTACAAACAAAAAAAAGTTAGAAGGCAACGGGAAACAAACAAGAGGAACAATTAACCAAAGAAGGCACGGACGCGCACCTGTCCAGAAAGGTTGGAATTCTGAGACTTAAGAACAACAACTTCAGCTCTTAAAGTAGATGACTCAGAATCCTTTGTGTCAAGAGATGATTGAAGTGTTGCCACCTTAGCTCGCATATAATTTTGTTCTTCTTCAAGCATGGAATTCTGGTTCCTCAATGACGAAAGTTCCGCAGCAGAAGCTGCTAAAGACGTAACAGCAGAAGATGTCTCGGAAGAAGAAGCATCAGCAACTTTAGACTCCAGAGCCGAAATCTCCTTATCCTTACTTGCCAAAAGAGACAATAAGCGTTTTCGCTCCATAGCATTATACTCTAAACGCAGATGAACTTTGGAACTAAAGCACAGTTGTCGTGCCACAACAACGTTCAACTCACCAAGGACACGCTCATACCCCATATCATGAACATCGGAAAAGAAGGTAGGAGGAGCGAACTCATCCACCATAACACGACATTCATAGACATCATCAAGAGGCGAACTCTTGGCAACATTCCATTTCGGAATATGAACACCAGACGAAGAACTAGAATCCGGATCATCAACAGTACGAATGTCCCCAGCTGAGATATCAAGGTCCGAAAGGTCATCAAGAACGTGATGAATACCGCCAATAGAAGAAAAGCTGTCCGGAAGAGAGGATGGAACATCAACTTGACCCTTCCCCTTCCCAATAGGAAAGACAGTAGTAGCAATGGCATCCGTCATAACGGGTGCAGGAGAACTCCAAATAAACAAGTAAAGAAAAAGTGAATAAAAGGCAGGAAAGTAAAGGAATTACGAAAATACGAAAACATAAAACAACAAACCTAGGGGGAGAACCATCAAGATGGAGCAAACCAAAATCAAATTCAGTAGACGTCCCAGCTTCATAAAAGGGAGTAATTGATAATAAAGGAGAAGAAGAAGAATGAGTGGGCAAAGCCTTTAAACAATATTCAAGAGTTTGCGAACTTTGAGCTAACAACTTCTGAATGGAATCTGTAGACTTACCACCAGTAGAGGCCCTGCCAGAATCGTTAAGGTCGCTCCTCACCTTCTTAGAAGGATGGACAAGGCTAATACTAGCTTTCCTTTTCTTCATCCTAGAACCGGAAGCCATGCCACTATTAAAACCAACATCAGAAACTGAATAGTTAGGTCGCAGGACGATATCACCACACGGTCGAGAAACTCCGATTCCCGAACAGATAGCTACACGTCCAACTTCACTAGAAGAGGGAGGGGCAAGAGAAACAGTACCACCTTCGGTCAGTGTTAGCAAAGGAACCTCATTTTCCTCCCGTGGCCGAGTATTAACAAGCATCTCCATAGGGTTTTTCTTCTTAACCAAAGACAACAGATCCATAGCTGCAGAAAACAAACAAAGAAGAAAAGCAAATCAGGACAAAACAAGAACAAATTAGCAGAAGGAAAAACATAGATATGGTGTACCCACCCTGCTTCTCTTGATCATAGAACACAGGGTAAAAGTCATCACCAAAAGTATAATTACAGCTCAACCCAACTAAACAAAGGAAAGGCTCCGGAAACTTAACAAAAGAAGAAGCATTAGTAACAAGGGAAACTTAATAAAGAAAGGATGAATAGAGGGACAAGCAAATAAGTCAACCCAAAAAAAGTGATCGTTCCAACTCTTAAGACAATCAAGGGGTTTGTTATAGCAAACGCCAAAGCTATCAACCCGTTTACTAAAAAAGAGCCAGCCATGTTTCTGAGACAAAACATAGAAACACCTAAATAAACCAACTGAGGGTTCAATACCAAGCGCAAAACAAAGAATCTCAAATTGAGAAACTTTAGCAGCACCAATGACAGAAAGCTGCGATATATGAATATGGTAGTAGTCAAGAATTGAAACAAGAAAAGAAGACAAAGGGAGGAAAAATTAGCAAACTCGAAAAAACGAGTATAAACACCGATCTTCCCATTCGGCGCTTCACGAATACTTTGGTTAGGACCAGGAAATTCCGGATGAACAAAGCGCGGAATTGAATAATGAACACAGAAACGGTCAAGGGCCTTTTGTGATATTTAGATTTGGTAGATGAAAAAGTACCCATAACGAAAAAATAAAAAGGGAATCAAGAACCTAACCTGACTGAGGAACTTGGAAAGCAGATACGGCCAAAGGTAAAATCAGATTGAAGAACAGTGTTTGAAACAGAAGAGTAGTAAAAAGAAAAAATGGGCTAAAGCCAAAATAAGGAGTATTTATACAAACGGAACGACGATTAACCAAGAAAACCCTAAGGGAGGACACGTGTCCAAAAAAAATCTAATCCAACGATCAAAATAAAAAACACGTAGATAAGGATGGTAGAAGACCAAGGGCCCATGGAGTCAAATCAACCTGAACATGAAAAATCGTAAACCGTCCACGTTATAAAAAATACTTTCCAAGGAAAGGGAGCGTCAAGAAAACGCTTCAAGAGTGCGGAAGAGGAAACGATCCGCAAGAAGTAGTCTAAGTAAATCCACCGCATGCGACAATATCCGCACGCAGTGCACATACTAGACTGGGGGGGGGTACTGGATGGTATAGCAGTTCTTAAGGGTAAAAAAGCATTCCGAAAAGGAAAAAATGCACGGAACGGTGAAATGCTTAGTCAACTCAAGTCTAGTGACATCCACCGCATGCGACAATATCCGCACGCAGTGAACGTACTAGACTGGGGGACTTGATGACGTATAGTATGTATAACATGCCTACTAGGCCCAATACATACTATATACACACTGGGCTCCGGCCCAATGATTGCAAACCCTGGGCCTATAGTAAGCCCAGTGACTAAATTGGCTATGGTCCAAACCTTGATACGCACGCAAGATACATAACGGGCTGAACCTTCAACCGTTAGACCTCTTATGTCCGCGTTCGAGATTAACACGGAACCCTTGTCCGCCAAGGGTCGGCTCTGACAACTAACCACTATATGCGAGAATCTAGGAAGCCCTAGCGGCAAACCTCGCCTATAAAAGGGGCTCTAATCCCCATACAAGGTAAAACTTTCCCTCTCATAATTACACACACATACTTCTACTTTCCCTCTCAAGAATGTATACTTACTCTCATGCCTGAGTCTAATCGCGGGGTCCGTCCCCACGGTAAGACTAACGGTTTGCTCTTCTTGTGCAGGGATCTCATTCAAACTACTTCGATTAGTACAATATCAGCCCATCAAAGGCTTGTTGGCCCAGTCCGGCAAGCTATATTCAGACCCATTATAACTAGTCACACAAATTGTACTAAAAATTATTGTTGACACTTTTCATATTACATCACACTTGATCAGGTTGTTGGTCAAGTTATGAACCTATAGTGTTTTTGAATTGCAATACGCATTCATATTTTTGTGTCGCTCAACTTCCTTGGGCTCTCTTCTTTGTTTTTATCTTTTTAGCACACTTTTATCACGTGTCTAACCTTTAGCGTACTTTGATACGCTCACATACCTCATCAAACTCAATTTTTTTAGCTACATTTTAACATAGTTTAACCCGTGCATGTCTTGCTATGTATATTTTATATCTATAATGTTGCTCCTATTCTTTTACATATTATGTTGCACGAAGCTAACCCTTGATGTAGGAAAAGCCTTTGTAAGAATTTTATCCATGGATCGCTAGATGCTAAGGTAAATAAACAAGGGGATTCAATTACCATAGGGGAGCATTAAGCTAGAGGGAGCTCGGGAGTACTTGAATACATAGCACGTAGTCTTTCTAACAGTGGTGATAGAAGACTTCACTTGGATGATGCAAGCTCGCCTTTCTGGAAAGAATGGAAGGTATAGCAATAAGGGGGAGAAGAGAACGGAAACCTGAAAGTAGCTATCTTACGGGGGTAGAAGGGATTGTAAACAAGTAACCTTTACATTTTACTGTGTGTTATGGTTTACATATTTGTCATCATAAAAAAGGGGGAGATTGTTAGTGCAAATATTACGATATTTAAACTAAACGGTTTTTTCGGTTTTAATAATGACAAACATGTAACTTGTAATGCATAACGTAAAATGCACTAGTTACTTGTAAACACAAATCGTCGATGCATACTTACATCAACATCTCTCGGTGTCTCAAGTATGCTTCAACAAAGTCATAGATTTCCATCCCGACATAAATCACTCAAGGTATGAACAAACAAATTTAAAACTTGATGGATGATCAAAGAAATAAATTTTTTGTTCTAAACTTCACTTTTTTATAAAGGTAAAAGCCATAAAATAACAACGTACTTTCTAAAATATACCGACTTGAAACACTTACTTTTTTATTAACATATACACCCACGTACTTTCAAATTTTGTTCCGACTTCACCCATATGATCGATTTATATTAATATAATATAATATCATATTAAATTATATTATTTTATTACAATATAGGTAAAGTCGGAACTAAATTTGAAAGTACGTGTGTGTATATGTTAATAAAAAAGTAAGTGTTTCAAGTCGGTATATTTTAGAAAGTACGTTGTTATTTTATGGCTTTTACCCTTTTTATAAATGTGACAAAACATTTTTCAAAAATGATTTTACAAATTATTTTTAAATTAGAAAGAAATGTTTTATTTGGGAAAATTAATTCAAAAATAGTAATCGCTATTCCCCCCCCCCCCCAAAAAAAAATAAAAAATAAATAAATAAATAAAAAGTTTCAAACTTCCCCAAATAAACTTTCACCAATAAAAACAAAAATTGAAGCGTCCTTGTCTTGAACGGTACCACTAAATTTAGTGGTACTGTAGGTCTTTAACGTCTAGTTTTTCCTTTGCCTATAAACAGTGGACCATTGTACACATTTTGTTAAGGTTCTTCACACAGAACTTTATGTTCTTTATCCACCCACTCCAATCCACTTTCTTTGATAATGTAGTTAGTTTATCTTTGTTTAAGAGTGATCCAATAATCCATTCAAGTGATCACCTTCATTACTCTACTAGTCCAAGAGAAGAACACACCGTATCAAGAAGATACAAAGTGTTGTAGTGTTACTGTAGTATGTCAGTAACACTTGTTACATACTTGTTGTATCTAGATATACATCAAGTTGTTCATCATCTTGTTTAGTTAGATTGGGTAGATCATTGTGATCTTGTTGAGATCAAGAAGATCTCGTGTGGCTTGTGTTGTTAGCGTGTAGATCGGGTAGATTGTGTTGATTGCGTAGATCAGGTTGATCATATGTAGATCTGGTAGATCGTGTAGATCGGGTAGATTGTGTTGATCGTGTATATCTGTTGATCTTGTAGATCAAGTAGATCGAGTATAGATCGTGGGGATCTTGTAGCTTGTGTGATTGCAAGAATCGGGTATATCGTGTGTCAGATTGGTACTAGCTAGATTAATACTCGACATTTAGCTTAGTGTCGGAAAATAAGGTAAGCGACGTTGTATGGTTTTCTCCGCAGAGAAGGGAGCTTGTTGATTAATGAAGTAACTCTCGAGTTGGGTACTCGAGGAGTGGAGTAGGGCGAAGAGGAGCTTCATGACCGAACCATTATAAATCATCGTGTTCGGTTTGCATTTTCTTTACTTATCTCTTTACGTTTATTTTTGCATTTACCGCTTTACATTTATATTTAGCATTGTGTTTATATTTGTGTGGCTTGTGCATATATTGTGTTAGTTATGTTTGTGTCATGACATGTTATATGTCTTTGTTTGTGTTATTGTGATATGTCTTACTTGTTGCTTTATATTCTCTAGCTTTTGTAAGACTAGCAAGATTATTGTTGACACTTTTCATATTACATCACACTTGATTAGGTGTTTGATACATAAGATTTTTTTTTAATTATTTTTTTTTAAGGGAACGTATTCACCCGCCCCTCTACGATTCCCACATATTAGGTACTTAATGTGTCATACAAATTTAATTACTAATAACCCTAGTTAATTAACATATATCGCATAATTAAGCATGTATAAGCACTTAACAATTAATGCATAAAATATCAAGATTTATATAACCATGACAAAACATGCATGTTTTTGTCATGGATCACATATTTACGTATTAACAATTAATAAACAAGGTAACAAGATCGATTTTAACGCATAAATCCCAATTATACGTTAACAAATCACTTAAAAATTGCATGCAACCTAGGGTTTAGACAATTTTCAAAAACTTTTTTATTTTAAATTAAGGTCGATCGACCCATAATAAAAAATTAGGCTTTCCAAAATTAAAACCTATAAAACCTTGTAAACATGCAAACAATCATTCAAGATTTGATTTTTATGCCGTGCAATAAGGTCATCCATAACACGGCTCTCCCATTTGAGTTATCTTAGCCCCCAGCCATGCTATTCAATAATATTAGAAAAATGGCAGCGTAAGGTAACAACTAGTATTGAAAGCTGGTCGCCTTTGGAAGCGTTCGTAACTCAACCTTGTCATCCATGGAAGGATTCCTTATTCGATGAGTTAAGTAATTTAATTACACCTTATTAACGGCTCGTGGTGTCACTGTTGGAATTATATTATCATGACAATCATATAAACATATAAACATGAGTCACGCAACGGAAGCATAGATCAAATACATGTAATTAACTAACCGAAAATTAAATCGTAACGTACTATAACAACCCATAAAATTTCGGATTATTATAATAAAATTTATCATGCCAGAAAATTCAAATCGGCTATTTTCTGACAGTTGTCAATATTTAGATCCATAAACGAGAGGTTGTCTCGTAAATTTAGAAAGTCACGACACCGCACGCGTACCAACACCAATTAAATAACGACAAACAGCTATAATCAAATTTCAACATAATGAGAATGTCATATTATTACGGTTAAGTAATCGTTTCCGAAAATATAATTTATATATTTCTCCAGTACCGGGAAGGTACGTCTACTCGAAGATTCGACAAAACACGGAGTACAATCTATACTGTGTTTAATAATAAAACAAAAGTAATACAAATATCCCTCACCTTCTCTCTCCCACGTTTTTCTGTCACCTGTTCCCCTTCTCTCTACCTCTTGTCGACACAAACCAAAACAAACAAACATGAAAATGGAAGTTTCTTTCTCCTTTGAAGGTCAAACACAAAAGGGATAATCTATACCTTCCTCAGGTGCCCTGCTATCACTAGAGACCTTCCACGCATGCTTTGAAGTGCGGCTGTGAAAGAAGACGAGAGCCAAGAATAGGTAGAAGCATGTTTTGAAGAACTTGGAGCATCACAATCAAGCTCCCACTCTCACATCTATAGAAGGGTCAAGTTATTCAAGAGTCTTCATTCATTTTCTTTTTACCAAATCCGAAATATTAGGGTTCAGGAAGCAAGGGGCTTTTGAAAATTTATAGAGGGGTTTTGTAAGGGGATACATAAGGAAGCCATTCCAAGTTGTCAATTGTTCTAATTTGCTCCGAGTCCTCTCCAATTGAGTTTTTGGTCTTTCGGTGTTCATCTATTCAACCCACGAAAATTTATGTAAGAGCACTCAATTATTATCCTTTTATAATCTGTTGAGTTATAATTTCATTTTCTCCAAAATTCGAATTATATTCACACCGAATGTTGTTAATAAAATTTAAGTGATGTTGTTTGATGTTGTTGTTGTTGATCATTCCTAAGTGGCAAATAATAGATTACAAACTTAAAATAGTTTGACTCAAAAATTGAAAGTAGTTATTTTCCTTTGCCTTGTTTCTTTTTCCGATTAGCTTCATACGTGAGTCAAGTACAATGAGTTCTTGTGGTACATAATCGAGGGGAGTAACTGTTTTAGATTCATGTCGTTTATGAGTCAAGTCACGACCCGATAGTCTCAGGTTAAGTCTTAGCCATATTACGGGCAACCTATTCAAATTCTTACTTGACCAGTTAAGTTCAAGTCTAATTTAGATTACGTTTCCATATTGGTTCGGTTTGCTTCACGAGACACAAGGGTGACTCGATGTAAGCTTTGGTTCGACCATCAGTGGCTCGATGTAGTGTCGCCTTGTTCAGTTCAGCTCGAGACACCACCAAAGGGTGTCGAGAGTTTAAACCGTCACGGGTGTTGGTTCTACAAAACCAAAGGGCCTTTATATTCTTTTCATTATCATACGTTTCGATGTAAGGCACCTACGTCAAATTCCATTTTTATTCCCGAGAGTATTTGTCACACTGTCTGCACTAGTTCTCAGGAAATACTTAGAGCCTCCCTATGATAGTTATCGAATTCCATTTTTATTCCGTTTTGACTTGTTTTCCTTAGTGTCAAGGCCATCTCACTCACTGGTTCTTCTCAAAACTACTTTGAAATAAAAGCTGGTATATGGGCCCAAGGCCAAGGGTAGAATAAGTGTTAGTTTGAGTGTGCTTGTTGGGCTGCGAAAGCCCATTCAATTTCCAAGGGGTCTGTTAGCAACCAAACAGTCACTAAGGCGTGTGAAGCCATATGTAGTCTCGAGTTTTTCCTCGACTTAATCTCATCTTATTCGAATTGTTCTCCGTCTTGTCACGACTCGATCCATCATTAACTCTCGACTTTTCCATTTGCACATATGGCATACAAAAGTTGTCGACATTTATCATTGACACAAAATAATGCTTGATCACGAAAAACATTAAAACAAGTAACTTTTAAATATCGCAACCAGATTAACAACAAAAATGTGTCACACATTTAACTATATAAACTCATAAGAATTGGAAAACATATATTTTCAACCAGGCTAATAAAACATGATATACTATTTTTGACACATCACCAATAGAAAATATATACTTAGTTCGTGCCAAATTCTCTAAAAACATATTTCTCTTCACCAGTTTCCAAACGATATATAATTCATGAAAATCTATACTATATATTCCCTAAGGTATATGAGACGAGTTATATAAAATCTTTCGAAACATTTTAGTATTTGGAATATGTTCATTAAGACATCACACGATATTATTCCTATACGAACCTACAAATATATTTTTATAGCCATATTATATTTTCAAAAACAACGGGAATAATTATGATGACACTTACAAGCTTGATTAAATTTAAGTTAATACTTAAACCTTCCTTTAAAATGAATACATTTAAATTAAACAAATGTTAGAGACACATAAAAAGGATCTTGAAGCTTACATTGCTATTCAAATTATAAAAGTATACAAGTTGAATTATACTTAAAACCTTTTACTAGTTGTATTGATTTTTTTTACTCTTTGTTACGACATGAAAATGTATATAAAGATATATCTCCTTCATAATATCAACTTAGTCCGATAATGTCCTAATAGATGTACATACTTTTTGTACATCGTCACCCGGTTACCATCAAACCGAAGTCTTGTTCATCCTTGACATCTTTTCTGCGTGTACCCTTCCAAGTATTATCATTTGGTCAACATTAAACCAAATGTAATTCCTTCTTCGAGATTCATTCCATGTCATGCTCTCATAAGCCAAAATCCACCCAATTCCTTGTAAATTGTTCTAAGATAAATGATGCCACAACAACAACAACAACAACAACAACAACAACAACAACAACAACATAAACATTTAAAATTTATAAAGATAGTTAAACTTTATCGAGTCTTAAACATAAAGACTAAATTGCCGTATTAATTAGGTTGCGTGTCGGAGCCGTGCACTATCACTCCTTGATTTAATTCCCTTTAGACTTCATATTGCACATTGCCAAGGTGAGTTTCATAGCCCCTACTTCTACTTGTTTTATAACTGTTTTGGGGGAAGATACATGCTCATGTTTACTTAAATGATTTAATTACTAAAATTCTGCATTCTACGCATACTATGCCCTTTGATTGATATGTTTTAAGATACATCATACCTAGATGCTTTAAGGACCACACCAAAACCTTTGACCTAGAATATTACGCAGCTTAGCCTAAGACTTTAGATCCCAAATTGCCCTTTTCATGAACCGTCAATTCATGCTGGGAAGCGCGAATGTTATAATCAGATCTATTGGGAGTGACTTCCCTGTTCGGTTGACCCCGCTTGGGTCAAGGCGAAACATATAGCATGTCGGGACCGAGTGTATTGGGATAAACACTCGCCATGGGCTCCTTATTTGTATGACTTCCTTGTGCATACATAAACTGTCGTAGCTTCGGTTGCATGAACTTAGTGCTAGCGTAATCGATTCAATATATGACATTATATTCGTTGTAATGTACATATACCCTACTTATGGTCCACTAATGAAATCTCTTTATGAAATCCTTTTATGAAATGAAACCATAAACTTTATGACATTATGCAAGACGTAATGATCATCAAAAACCAAATTTGAAACAGTGTACTGAAATACCTTTTTAAATAAACCTATGAACTCACCAGCGTAAGCTGACCCCTTTTAGCATGTATCTTCAGGTTTTGAGGTGATAGCTTATCTTTGGAGGCGCAAGGCAAAGGCATGGCATGGTCATAGACGACTCTGATTTATGTATTGGGACCACCTTTTTATAATGGGCCATTTTCTGCATCAAATCAAAAATGTAAACATTGTTTTTAAGAAAGGAATAAAAGTTATTTATAAAAATCAGTTGTCCTATGCTTTTGTTGTGATACCAATTTAGTAGCACCCCAATACTTGTATGCTTCCGCTGAGTCATTTTTGAGGGTGTTACACGTACCTTGTTTGCTACCACGCGAATCAAACGATCACCAAATCACAAACCCTAAAAAATTAGGGTTTATAAATGGATTTAGGGCAAATCAATATGGGGCAAAACAAAATCCAACAGGATTTTAACTACGGTCTTATACACATGTATTGTTAGCGATTCAATGCGAATGCTAGTTTCTTGAATCACAATAGCTAACCAATCACTTAGGTTTTGTTCAAGCTCAAACGCAAACCCTAGGGTTTGTAATTCGTTTATGTAATACAAAAGAGGAAGAGAGGAGAGAAAATTGGCTAGCTATGGAGACACAAAATTACTAATCAATGAATACATGTGAATGTATTTATAGGATAGTAACTTAGAGTCCAAGCAACACAAGGACTCCCCTTAGGGATCCTTGGCCGGTCGATCAAGCCCACACAGGGGGTTTCTAAAACCTTCTTTGTGTCTATTTTCTCTTTAGTCATTTCACTTGTTATTTAATGACCATTAGACTAACTGTTGTTAAGTACTAACGACCATTAAGGTTTATTGTGATTTAATAAATTAAAACATAACTACTCCCTCCGTCCCTAAATAAATGTCCAGTTTGACCTTTCAGAGTCAAACTGGTTCAACTTTGACCGTAAATTTTTTTTTTGTGTTATATAATATTTGATGAAAAACTATACCAATGAAAAATACACTTAAAATCCAATCCATTCATATATTTTTCATCAAGTATTATGTAACACTCGCAAAAATAAATAAGGTCAAAGTTGATCCAGTTTGACTCTGAAAAGTCAAACTGGACACTTATTTAGGGACAAAGATAGTATTATTTATTAATTATTATTATTGAACTTCATACGTAATGCGTGCAATTTTATAGTCTCAAGTTCGAACCGAACATACAATTATTAAATATCGTTGATAAAGTAACATGTAATTAAGAGTCAAACAAAAGTTAAGGAGCATCTCACGGACAAAAATAAAAGATCAGCTTCAGGGGAAAAGTAGTCCAATCTCTCCCAATTAACAATCCTTTACGAAGTTTAAAATAGATGCAATAAAATGCATTTACGAAGTATACTAAAGTTATTATACTTTTATTTTCATTTATAAGTATATCATGAGACAATATATTATGGTATAGTTTATACTATAAACTATACCTTATGCATGTGAAAATGTGAACTATACCGAATACGTCTTAAATGTTCCAACAGCAGAAATATCTATATGAAGGATACGTACGCTTTCTTCACTATTACATCTCTTGGATGGGATTAATCAACAAGGATAATACATGAGATTTAGTCACATCTGGATGACCATGCCCATCTCCTTCACGGTACATGAATTGAGCCATTCGTGAAAGGTTCATTGCACAATATGTAAATTCTCGTGCAAATTTAGAGTCTGCACATTCTCGCTCTTTGTTAAATTTCTTCCAGGTCTCGAGAATTAAATCTTTTATATACATTCTAGCTTCATCTTGAGAAGCACCACTCTCATGCATGTAACACTGAATCGATTTTGAAACATCTCCTCTGGCCATTTCGCCCTTCAAAAATAACAAGATAATGTGGAAATTCATACATTAATATTTAACATTGTAATCTGTTATACCCCTTTATCACATATACCTTATCACAATAACAACCTTTACCACACAAACACCCACGTTATATAAACAGTATGCGTAGATAAAGAAGAAAAGAAAGAACTTGGTGACTTGAATGATATTCGTGTATATGTATAGAGAGATAAAGGAAAGAAGAATGAAAACAATAAGTTGTATATTGCTTCAAGGAAAACACACACACACACACTCAAGCACACCCCTCAAATGACATACTTGAGGGGTATTTATAGTACAAGACAAAGGATGCCCTAAGGCTTGGCCATGGGCCTTGTATGGGCTTCGTGGACTTGGATTGGATTACACATGATAAAAGGCTAGCTTAACTTAACTTCTAACCAATTAGCTTAGCCCAATCCACGAGCCCGTTGACTATTCTATCACGATATCTAACACGCGTTACAAAGTTCCTAAACGTGAATGACCATCACTTCTAATAAAAACTATTAAGGCTAACAATCTCCCCCTAAGGGGTGGTCATTCAAAAGATGCTCCACTTGATAAGATCTTTACTTTCCTTGAGCTTGAACTTTGTGTGTAGATATAGAATAGCCTTGATTGTTTGTTCCTTCATGCTTTGTGATCAATTAATGTGGTTGTCTGCCGTTGTCAACTTCGTCGGTTAGGTATCTCCACGTCTTTCTCCACCATGCTCACACTTCTATTTGACTTTGAGTTACCAATGATGTAGTTCTCGAGTCTTTAAACTATGTAGATTCTTTGACATTAACGAAGAATCATCTTTAACTTTGAGTTGCCTTTGATTTTGATGAGAACTTTCATGTGTTGTTGGTATGAGCATGTGGCGAGTCTGCACGATCCATCCGCTCCGGAGCTTCCATAAGAAGAAAACATAAAAACAGGTTAGTAATAAGCGGATTCCGGCACTTACAAGTTTGAATTTTGAGGGTGTTAACAGCATAGTGTGAAAACACGTCTCTAATTCTCACAGAGGCCGTTCCTGAACTGGAGTCCCACAAGTGAGATAACACGATATACCGAAGTACATCTACAGTTCAGATGAGTCGCTGAAGTACACCAAAGCATCACTCCACGACTGTAGACCGTTTGAGACACACTAAGCGTAATCCACGGGGAGTTACCGAAGTGACCTGCTGTCAGGGCTGCTTGATGTTGACCCTGGCAGGAGTTTCCATTCAATCACTGAAGATCACAGATGTGAAGCTTCTCATAAATGTTCTGGCAGATTGCTAAGATCTGCGTAGGACTCTAGAATATATCACTTGTGTCCTTATTGATGAACAACAAGCGATGTCATGTCAAGTGTTCCTATGAGATCTTTTGATGAATCTCGTGGCTCTAGACTCAATAGTGCATTTTGGTTTTCCTGAGCAGAGACTAGGGAGAGGGTCTCCTTCTTCAATACCAACGATCTCTAAGAGAAAGTCAATAGATTATGTAGGGTTCCCAGTGAGAATGAAACAAATCCTTTTAAGAGGAATTGAGTGGTTAGAAGGTTTAGTGCAGTGCGTCACTGGGTCCATGACGTCTTGGTCTTTAATACCAGTGTCATCTAGTGACAACCAGTAGCAGATGAATTGAACCCGGTTTCTGCCCTAAGGTTGAATTATGGAGGGCTATTTCTTTTCACCCTTTTTCATTACATTTCTTTTTAATTCTTCAACCCCTTCTTTCTCCTTTCTCACATTACTCCTTTTTTCAATCATTCCTAAGGACTTCTAATACTAACTATTTGTGATGTCCTTGGGTAGATCCCTCCGGCTCTGGCGGATCATAGGACTGATTTCCTATCCTTAGTCACCTTATAACTCCATGACTGTCCTATTGTTGCCATAAAACCATTTTCTTTGAAAATCTCTCAGAGTGTTTATGATAGAAAACATGTTTGCAACACTCCGTGAGTTTTGTATTTTCAGAAACACTCCCCCTTCACATGTGCTTATAAGTTTTGACTGAAATATGCACATAGAGGGTAGAGTTCGCAGTCTTTGAATTGATCGACTTTAAATGAACTAGACCGATTCGAGACACGTTTACATCACTAGAGAACTAGCTTGAAATTATTACCCGTCCTGGTCAAGTTCATAGAAAGTTTCTCGAGATGGTACATGATTCCTCGTCAATTCATTGGTTTCAACTGATTCGAGCTCTTTTGAGAATCAAACAACGATCATTAAACTTTTTTGATCACATTTTAATCATGTTTCTCCCCCTCAAAAATAGCATATCGAC
This sequence comes from Chrysanthemum seticuspe, assembly GCA_019973895.1. Taxonomy (NCBI): domain Eukaryota; kingdom Viridiplantae; phylum Streptophyta; class Magnoliopsida; order Asterales; family Asteraceae; genus Chrysanthemum; species Chrysanthemum seticuspe. The sequence goes on from BPTQ01000007.1 coordinate 282,537,519, forward strand.
GTTGTTTTTGAAACAAAATGATTAAAAGATATGTTTTTCGAAAAACATTTGGAGAGAAACTGATTTAGCATGAATTTTGGAACAATTTTGGTTTTATACTCCCCCTTAAAGAAAGCATATTTTTCTTACAGAAAATTTGGAATCAATTAAGGGTTTAGAGGGAGTTATCTTGGTACCAAATGTGAGAGATTTTGAAAAATCTTTTTGAAAACTTTCGAATCAATGGTACGCAAGATGAAGATTTTAAAAAATATTTTGAAGATATTGAAGAAGAATTATCTTCAGTTGTTTTAGGATAAGTGCTCGATATTTATGAAAATCGATTTTGCGTAGCACTTTCCTTTCTTTAAAGTTCGGGTTACAGTCTGAAGTAACTGCAAGCCATTATGTTTTTAGGAATAGCGCTTGAAAAAATATTTAAAACCTTTGATTTTGATAAGCACTTTCCTTTCTTTGAAGCGCGGGTCCTGAACTGATGTGTTCAGAAGCCATTAATTTGAAGTCCGGGTTTCGTACTGAAGTATACGAAAGCCATTATTGAAGAAATTTTTGAGAAACGACATGTTTTAGAAAACAATTAAAGAACTCTCGCTCAAGCATCTGTACATGCCCGTATCATTGTTGAGTGACATTTCTAGAAACGTACAGAATATCGATTATACGAGAGACATGTCGTGAGAAGAATATTTTTGGTTTTTTGATTTTATATTGTTTTTGTATTTTTTGAAAGTTTTATATTTTTATATTTTGCTTTTGTTGGTTTTATAAAAGAAATGGAAAATCAATAAAGAAGATAGAAAGAGTGATGAAGAAGAATTTACAGAATTAGAACCCTCTGATGATCTGGGTTCTGAGATATTTGATTCACCTGCAACCAAAGAAGAAGAGTTTTCACAAATAACAGTGTTAGAAGTACAAGATTCCTCACGGCGAGGGTGATCACTATCAACGGTTGTAGTGGTTTTTACTTCCTTATCCTGATGATTTTCACTATTATCTGTGTAGGTGCGAGTATCAAACATTTTTCCTGTGGGAATCCATCTAAGACCTATTTCGTTGAAAACTTTGCCCGTGGGTATCCACCTAAGGTAAGATCTAGGAGTTGTTTTCTTTTCAGATGCAGCGGAAGACTCATTGTTGGACAAACTACGTCCTGAAGAGATCCACCTATAAGGTTTCCTTTTGATGTTCATCTTGTCAACGGGTTTGTTTCTATTTGGTGTCTTAGTGGATTGTGCCTTGGCACGAGAATTATGTTTCTTGAGATATTGTAAGGCACATGCATCATGATTAGCTGAAAAGATACATTTTTTACATGTAGTACAGACAAATTCAATATTCTTGTTTAAAACAGCAGCTTTAACTTTGTCACTACAGTCTTTTGGAAATTGATTCTTGTTCGAAAAAGACTTAGAATTCCTAGTGTTGTTTTCTAAGGGCATAGCATTTTCTTTTGCGCAACTACTCTTAGATGCAAGCCAATCCCTAGTCTTTTGTAGAGTGTTCCTAGGTAATGGTTTACTACTACTAGCAGTGCCTTGAAATCTTGTAGAATTCGTCACCCTAGATGTTGCACCTAGAATTTCATCTTTTCGAGTCTGTGCCTTTTTCCTAGCTTCTTCTAGATAGTGATTGTTGACCATGTTGTTAGAACCAACAGATTCTTTAACTGGATTTTTGGTCACATTCCGTGTACTAGTCTTAGAAATGCCAGGTGTAATCACATTTTCTTTATCAAAAACAGGTTTTTCAAAACCTTTGATAATTCTCGTTTTAATAGGCAAAGTCTGTGGAGTGACTGTTTTTGACAAATCATTTTTCTCATTGACTTTTGGAGGAAACTGAGAAATAGACATTTTTGGTTTGAAAACCGGTTTGGGAACATTTGTTTTCTCCTCAGTCAATGGTTTTGCAAACTTAGTATCCACAGCCTTTCCTTTTAGACATCCCAGCTGAGCTCTCAAAAGATCATTTTTCTCTTGCATGTCCTTGTAGGCACGCTCATACGACAATTTGTCATACTTGCATTCCTCAGATTTTTGATGAAGTTGTTTAAAATATGAGACTTTTTCTTTTTCAAGTTTTTCAAGAGCTTTTTCATATTTTGAAACAATTGCGGAGGTCTCAGACTGGAGTCTTTCATGATCTTCAACAGAATATGTTTGTAAGATAATGGACATGATATCGGTAGTCATAACATCTTCGAAGAGAGAATCATTCAAATTTTCCAAAACTTTGATGTGTTCAAAACATTCATTAGCTTGCTTTACCAGGGATTTATGGTCCTTGACAAAGTCACTCGTTTCTTTCAAAAGTGCTTGTTCAACATGAATTACCCTTGCACTGATGGCAGTTAACGGAGGGGCAATTTGGTTTTTAAAAAACTCTTTTGTTTCGTCATCATGACGAGTAAACCAGATGTTAGTTGTAATATTGGTTTTAGACTTGACAGTCTCTTGAAGATACCCAATTTTAGTTTTAACGTCATCTAAAATGCTTCTAGTATCACTTGTGTTAAAAGGATTGTTTGAAGACATTTGTTCGATTTTCGAAAGAGATTTTGAGACAACTACAGGAGTTGAGACTGGTTTTGAAACTGGTTTTGAAACTGGTGTTGACACTTTGTTTGAAACACTTGGTGTGATGGAAAACTTTGACTTTTCTTTTTGATTAACAAAAGTAATTCCATTAATTTTGTTCCATTTGTTATAATCAATTGGTTTAAGATCTGGATTCTTTTGTTTCATTTTTGATCTACTCTCCTCAGATAGTTCTAACGTTTCAGGAGAATCATGAACAATTATGGGTTCATGCAAAGGTTTTCCATCGTTCAACACATTCTGAGATTTCTGAGCTTTCTTGAGGAAACAAGGAGGTGTGTTACCAAGGGCCATTTTTTGAGTTGTATGAAAATACGGATTTACTTGATTAATCAGCATATTAGTTGATTTGGCTGAATGACCCGTTGTAACAAGCAAATTTTCCAACTTTTTGATCATCTCATTTTTATCAAGAATTTCATCAAGAAGAGAATCTTCTCGTTTTGAAAAATCAGCAATCAACTGCTTCTTCTCTTTTTCAAGATCAGAATAAGTTGCTTGTTGTTTAGAAAGATGGTTTTTAAGATCAGAAATTTCCTTGTTTAAAGATTTTATTTTCAAGTTCAAATTCACATCAAGTGTGTCATACTTGAGTTGCAATTGTTTTTCTCTTAAAACAGAATCTCGATAACCAATTTCTAATTCAGACATTTTGTTTGTATGAAATTCATAGGCTTTGGCGTGCTCCTTGTAACTCTCAAGCTCAACGGTCAATTTCTTATTCGCGGCCTTAACTTCGCGATTGACCTTACTTACTTTTTCAATTTCAATGCCACAGTTATTGATTAATGATTCAAAATAGGCACGTGTTTCCTCATCAGTCTCAGTATTTTGTGCCACACAGCCTCCACTAGGATCCACATCTGGAGTTTCAGAGTTAGTATTGCTACAACTCGGATTGTCCATGTATGTATCATAAGTAGGTGCTGATGTCACAGAATGCTGTTCATCATGAGTAAACACATCACATATGACATTGTTATAGCATGGATCAATGATTGGTACCTTAGATACTGCATTTGCGTCATAGACAGGAGGTGCGTCAGAGTCAGTGTCGTACTTAGTCTCCTGAAGATTTGCCATGAAGGCGCAGTTTGCATTGATGTCCTCTCGGTATTCCACATCATCCATAATAGCGAAAAAGTCATGTTCCTCAGCACTCAACTGCATTCCAGATTCTGCCTTTTGTGCTAACAGCATAGCTTTCTGAAGATACGCAAAATCCTTCTTTTTCGGCTTAGTAGGACAATTCCTTGCCATGTGACCCACTCCTTGACAGTTATAACACTTAATCTGATTACCCTGATTCACATATCCATAATTCCCAACGACTAGAGCTGCAACATTTCCATTCTGATTACCCACTGCTCTATTCCCAACATTCTGTCCCATCTGATTTCCAACATGCTGACCCGACTGATTACCCTGATACGGAACCGCCTGATTACCGATGCGACTGTTAAATGCTTTATCCAATAAAGAAAATATCTGTTGAAAGGTCGCTTCTGGGTCAGTTTCAGGATCAGTGATTCCTTGTTCCTGGTATTGTTGATCTGAATAGAATTGTTGTTGTGGTTGTGGAATGTATTGCTGCAAGTTGTTGTTGTTGGAAGATGATGAAGCTTGTTGTTGTGTATTCACTGTAGTTTGAGTCTTAGCAATAAGTGCCAATGGATCATGATTCTTTGCCAATCTTTCTTTCCTGACTTCATTCGCTTCAGCTTGGTTTTGTTTCAGAAAATCGTTTAGTTGATCAAAGTTCACCTGATGTAAGTCTTTTGTTTGGTTGACAATAGTGACATATCGTCCCCATTCTTCTGGAAGATTATTCAGGAACTTGATGTTTTGAACGATTGTTCTGGGTGCCAACTTGTTTCTGATAAGCTCATTCATCAAAGTGCAAAACCTTCCATAGTAGGATTCAATGGATTCTCTTGGAGTGGAAGTAAACTTCTCCCATTCAGTTAGCAGCTTGTTCTCCATGTCTTGTTTACCAATTTCTGTTCTATAACATAGCCGTCTAACACGTTCCCACATATCGAAAGCAGTTTCACAACTGTCTACAGCAGCAAAAATGTCTATTGGTAAACCCAGTTGGACAATATGAATTGCCATGTCATCTGCATCGACTTGTTTCTGATCCTCTTCAGTGTATTCTGATTCAGCTTGAAGATGAGAGGATGGTGGGATGGGAGGTGTTGCATCAGCATTTCCAGGGACATGGACTTGTCGAGGCTTGAAGGGTCCATTCTGAATGGAGTTAATCATGAGTTTCCCATTAGGTTTGGTCTTGATGTAGCGGAGCATTCGACTTGTCCATTGAAGATAACCACCTTTTGCCAACATAGAAGGACGGTTTTCGGCACCGGCTGCATGAATGTCTTGTTGAGTTGCCATTGATGAAGGTATGATTTGATAAAGTTGATGTAGGATCGATTCAACGATAAAGGAGTTGTGGTTGATGAAGATTAAGCTCAGTTGAGGTGTTTCTTAAAGTCTGTTAGGAATTAGAAATTCCCGGTATTAAAGAGTCGGTCACCTCAAGTATATGTAATCGTTAGAAAGCTCGTAGTCGTAGTTCTTTTAAGTTAAGTAGTAATTTAGTTAAGTAACACCGTGGAGGACGGACGGGTCTTTACCCACTGTATGCCTGATCCACAGCCCAAAGTGTGGCGAGTTATGTAAGACTATAAATACTCTCTACCTTCCAAGGTAGAGAGTTGGAGCTCATAATAATATCTTTCACTTTCTCTCACTAAGTTCCCTAAACCTCTAACTTTCTCTCTTTAGAATTCCATCTTATTCGCCACCTTGTGTTATGGTTTGATGTGTATGTGAAAAGTTATATCTTACAATTGGTATCAAGAGCCATGGTTAGATCATATCTTGCACATCTTTGGATTTATAGTGGTTTTTAGGTGGTTTTTGAGTTTGAAAAAGTTTAGTGGTTTTTGCATCATTTGGTTGATTTCTTGTGTTAAAGTTTGAATTTTGTTGGTACTTTTGTGTTTAGAATCATCATAAGTGTTTAGGTTTTCATTTGGTAAGCTTGAATCATCTTGGTTGGGTTGTTTTTGGATTGAAAAGTGATGTTTATATGGTTTTTCATGGTAGCGAGTTAGTTCACGGATAAGTTTTCTTCATAGCGACTTGCTTCATTAAATTGTAGCGAGTTACAGTGTTAAATCTAGCGAGTTAGATCTAGCGAGTTAAAGTACAAGTAGTGGAATCTC
>BPTQ01000007.1:282560814-282624169 GCA_019973895.1 Chrysanthemum seticuspe
GGAACTACTACAACATTTCCTCATCTAGAGGAAACCCTAATCAGCAACCACATCACACCATCATCAAGGAGGTAACGTTACCTTGATCCACGAATCGGATCATGGATTATTTCCCATCCGCTGCAACACTTCCACATCAAGTGGATTCCACACTTTCTTGAGCCACCAATCGGATCGTGGCATATTTCCCATCCGCTGCAACACAATCCACACCAAGCGGAACCACACTTTCTTGAGCCATAAATCGAAACATGGCCTTTTTCCAATTCGCTGCAACACTTCCGAAGAGGCGGTATTCCTCGAACCACATCACTAATGCTTGAGAGCTCATCCACTGAGCCCCTCACCTCATCCCGTTCCTTCCACTGGAACATCGGCTTGGTGATATTTATGAATTGCAATGGAGGAACTACTACCACACTACACCAACGACTAATCCCAAAGGAGATCTACTCCTTTACAACATCATCAAGGATATCAATATCCTTGGATCTTATACTAGTCTATCTTGTACATCGAAACACACCATATCGATTGTACATCTAAGGCACCTTTCACTAATGCCTTTGACTAGATCTACAAGACACCTTTCACTAATGTCTTGTGTCTTCACTTCTAAGCACCTTTCACTAGTGCTTCCTTGTCTTGACTTTTAAGCACCTTTCACTAATGCTTCTTTGTATTTGACTTCTAAGCACCTACCACAAGTGCTTATCCTATGGACGATAGATACCCTTCACTAATATCTTCGTCTTGAAACTTGAGACATCTTTCACTAATGTCTTCAACACTACACTTCTTTGAAGAAAGAAAGGAATCATCAACAAGAGGACTTCAGTAGCCTTGATGATGAGGAAGCATAGCAACTCATGGACTTGAGCTTGCTCGACTTCAAAGGTGGTGATCTTGCCTTTAAGAGGAACCTAAAAGATCACACAAAAACAAAACTACAAACATAGATCTCTTGGATCTAAGGTTAGTGAGATCTAACTCAGGGGAGAAAGTGTGTTAGAAAAAGGATTGAAAGGGGTGAGTAATAATGAAGAAATGGCTCACTATTTATAGGCAAATTTCCTCACTGTTCCCACGGATCCCTTCCACTTGGGATCCGGCTAGCACAAAGCTAGGGATCCGTGGAACGCTCCTCTTTACCCATGGGTATTTTTGGTTATGGGTCATGGGTCATGGGTTATGGGTTGATCCATGGTTTTCTTTCTAGATACAATGTACCTTAAGGATACATTGAACTTGTATAAGTGGTATATATAAAACCATGGGTTATGGGTCAAAACTATTTGCTAGTTTTTATCTATTTAGTATATACTTGTTTTTTACCCATTTTAGTATATACTTGTTTTTACCCATTTTAGTATACTTAGCTTAAGTATGTATTAACTCAATATGTAAACACTAGTTGTTGTACATATATATCTAGATTATAAAATCACTTATACTTGTTAAGCAAATATGTAAACACTAATCTGGGAGTTCCTCAACCGCATTGATATCCCATCTAAACTTTACAATAAGTTTTAAACTGTAAGAAGTTTGAACAAATACTAGTTGATAAGCGTGCAATCTAAGGTAGCAGCTGTATGTTAACAATTACCTATTGGTAACTTCAGTAAATTCTTCAAGTTCATCTATAGTACCAAACACATCATAGACATCATCGATAGTAGTAATCATCGCGTTAACCTTTGTTAACGTTCTCCTTCCAAGACTAAATTGAGGTAGGTAATTAACACCAACTGTCCATAGAAAATTTTCCACCAATCAATCTCGAGCAAAGATTAACTCCTTATCCCAACATGTATTTCTCCACCACCTGTTCATACGAAAATCCGCAACACACATGGATGATCATGACTAGCTAGCTTATATATACATCGCGTCTTGCTAGAACTTTAGTTTGAATGAATGAACAAATAACCTTTATACCATATATAACAACCTAACTAGTCCCCATATCATGAAATAACTTGAAGAAATCTAATGGAGAAATAATACCTTGATGCGTGTTTTAAATCTTCAAGGTGGATTGCTTGGACCATATCAAAATCAAGTTTTGCAAGCTCGATCAGTGTTGGATTCCTGCCGTTTCTTTTCTCATATAATTCAATAAGCCATTTCGCCTCTACCCTTGGTACTCTCCAGTGGAGTGGAAGCTCTAAAGCGTGACTTACTAATGACGATATGCTTTCGTCAATATTGTCATGATTTTCTTTGAGATATTTTGCTGTGAAGTCTCTAGCATCATCCAATATGCTTTCATTCTCAAATGAATGATAAGAAGCCTCATAGATGTTCAACATGACCACCATATCCTCATGCAAGCATGGCTTAAGGTTTTGAGTCTTCTCTTTAAAGTTGTGAAAAATCTCTAGATATATATTGAATTCAATTAACCAAAAATGTCAAGTGTATATCTCTATATTAAACTGAACTTCATGCATGAAAACCCAACAGTGATGTACCAGATTTTATTATATTAAATTATCTTCAATTTGTTGTCAAACCTCTCTCTAACACATACTTGTACTTAAATGAAGGGACTATTTGTAATATGTACGGGTCAATGTTTTTTTAAGTGACCGTCATTTTAACTACTTTACTTAGTTTATGTGTGTATCAATTGCCTCAAACTTGAAATGAATAACAAAATACATGTATGCGACTAAGTTAGAGATATATCTATTTAATCAGCACCCTTATGATAAATTTAATTAAAAGATCAGGTAATTTCATCTCTTGTCTAATAGATCATCTTGACTTGATATCCTCGATCAAAATATACAATCTGGAGTGACATTATACTCAAGCGAAATTTCTACGAGTTTTATCGAAAGTGTTCAATGATTCCTTACTCTTATTAATCTGAAAATGACAAATTCGACTATAACCTTTGCATAAGTTGAATGAGAATTTGAAAAGTTAGCAATCATGATAATTGGCTAATGATTAGATTTATATGAGTTGTAGGTTTTTACCATTTCAATATTTAATGTTTTCTTTTTCTCTTCTTTGCTCTTGCGGTATATACCAAAACGTTTGTGAGTACAAAAGAGAAAAAAGGAGCTTAACAAGAGAAAAAAAACATCAAATATTGAACTATTAGATAAGAGATGAAATGATTTGATTTTTTTTTTTTTTGTTAAATTTATCATGAGACTGTTGATTGAATAAATAAATCTTTAACTTAGTCGCATGTATGTCCATCATTTCAAGTTTCAAGCAAGTGAATATCAATTCTATACACATAAACTAAGTAAAATACTTATAATGATAAGCATTTGAAAGAACAGTGACTCGCATATATTACAAATAAGTATAGTACCTAGAGTGAGAAAAATGATAGAGTATGAAACTAATAGTCACTTTTCCCTTAAATAAACTAGGGGCGTGTTTCTTAAATTAAGTAATTTAGAGTAATGTTTATATTAGCTAGTAATAGAGTTATAATCAAATGAGAAGTAATTTTAAAATGAAAGGATGAGAAGCAACTACAACCGCATATCCGAGATGCACCGACCCAACTTAGATGCATCTATCTTAGATGCATTGTAATGTGTTTGATAGCTTTTAATTATATGCATATACATATGTTAGATGCATTTCATGATTTCTCTTTTATTTTGTTCCTCTACATCTGACGAAATCATAAAAACCAATTTGCACCATTTTCACTTCAAAATAACTTTCGAAACTTAAGGGGTGCATCTAAATGAATAGAGATGCATCTAATTCAAGTCGTTGCATCTCAAATGAATGATTATAGTCACTTCCACCACTTCTTATTTTAATTTATTTTTTGTTGGATCCCTTACCGTAATATTTATTCAAGAGAGAGAGGTTTTTTTTGGACTATCCATTAAGATGAAACAAAAGTTTAGCATTACTCAATAAATGGAAAAGAAATACAAAAAAAATATATATATATATATCACATCCCGTAAAAGATATAGAGAAAAGTTTATTTGAGGACACTTATTTTGTTGCATACAAAGGGACTGTAGGACCTTACTTTTATCAACCTTATCACAAACCCAACACGTATACAAGTATAACCACGTGAAACCAAAAACAAACGTAGAAAGATAAAGAAGTAAAGATGAGAAAGATGGTGACTTGAATGATATGAAACCGTGTATGTGAGAGGATAAAGATAAACACAATATGTTGTATATTCCAAAGAAAACACACACACACACACTTTCAAGCACACCCCTCAAATGACATACTTGAGGGGTATTTATAGTACAAGACAAAGGATGCCCTAAGGCTTGGCCATGGGCCGAATATGGGCTTGGACATGGATTGGGTTACAAGAACTTATTCAAGGCTAGCTTAACATAACTATTAGTCATTTAGCTTAGCCCAATCCACGAGCCCGTTGACTATTCTATCACGATATCTAACACGCGTTACAAAGTTCCTAAATGTGAATGACCATCACTTCTAATAAAAACTATTAAGGCTAACAATCTCCCCCTAAGGGGTGGTCATTCAAAAGATGCTCCACTTGATTAGGTCTTTACTTTCCTTGAGCTTGAACTTTGCGTGTAGATATAGAATAGTCTTGATTCTTTGTTCCTTCATGCTTTGTGATCAGTTAATGTGGTTGTCTGCCGTTGTCAACTTCGTTGGTTAGGTGTCTCCACGCCTTTCTCCACCATGCTCACACTTCTATTTGTCTTTTGGTTATCAATGATGTAGTTCTCGAGTCTTTATACTTTGTAGATTCTTTGACATTGACGAAGAATCATCTTTAAATTTGTGTAGCCTTAGATTATGATGAGAACTTTTCATGTGTTGTTGGTATGAGCATGTGGAGAATCTGCACGATCAATCCGCTCCGGAGCTTCCATAAGAAGAAAACATAAAAACAGGTTAGTAATAAGCGGATTCCGGCACTTACAAGTTTGAATTTTGAGGGTGTTAACAGCATAGTGTGAAAACACGTCTCTAATTCTCACAGAGGCCGTTCCTGAACTGGAGTCCCACAAGTGAGATAACACGATATACCGGAGTACATCTACAGTTCAGATGAGTCGCTGAAGTACACCGAAGTATCACTCCACGACTGTAGACCGTTTGAGACACACTAAGCCTAATCCACGGGGAGTTACCGAAGTGACCTGCTGTCAGGGCTGCTTGATGTTGACCCTGGCAGGAGTTTCCATTCAATCACTGAGGATCACAATTGAAAAACCTCTCATAAATGTTCTGGCAGATTGCTAAGATCTGCGTAGGACTCTATAATATATCACTTGTGCCCTTATTGATGAACAATAAGCGATGTCATGTCAAGTGTTCCTATGAGATCTTTTGATGAATCTCGTGGCTCTAGACTCAATAGTGCATTTTGGTTTTCCTGAGCGGAGACTAGGGAGAGGGTATCCTTCTTCAATACCAACGATCTCTAAGAGAAAGTCAATAGATTATGTAGGGTTCCCAGTGAGAATGAAACAAATCCCTTTTGAGAGGAATTGAGTGGCTAGAAGGTTTAGTGCAGTGCGTCACTGGGTCCATGACGTCTTTGTCTTCAATACCAGTGTCAGCTAGTGACAACCAGTAGCAGATGAATTGAACCCGGTTTCTGCCCTAAGGTTGAATATGGAGGGCTATTTCTTTTCACCCTTTCTCATTACATTTCTTTTTAATTCTTCAACCCCTTCTTTCTCCTTTCTCACATTACTCCTTTTTTCAATCATACCTAAGGACTTCTAATACTAACTATTGGTGATGTCCTTGGGTAGATCCCTCCGGCTCTGGCGGATCATAGGACATATTTACCTATCCTTAGTCACCTTATAACTCCATGACTGTCCAATTGTTGCCATAAAACCATTTTTCTTGAAAATCTCTCAAAGTGTTTATGATTATCAAAACATTTTGTTAACACCTTGAGAGTTTTGGTTTTCAGAAACACTCCCCCTTCACATGTGCTTAAATTGTTTTAACTGAAATCTGCACAGAGAGGGTAGAGTTCGCACGTTTTGAATTGATCGACTTTAAATGAACAAGACCGTTCGAGACACGTTTACATCACTAGAGAACTAGCTTGAAATTATTACCCGTCCTGGTCAAGTCCATAGAAAGTTTCTCGAGATGGTACATGATTCCTCGTCAATTCATTGGTTTCATCTGAGTCGAGCTCATTTTGAGAATCAAACAACGATCATTAAACTTTTTGATCACATTTTAATCACGTCTCCTCCCCCTCAAAAATAGCATAGTCGTGATATTTTTTATATCATCGGATTAAACAACATTTTAGAATCTTTTGGGGAGACAAACGGATATGATTTAATCATGAATTTGGAACATTTTGTTTTATACTCCCCCTTTAATAAAGCATAATCAATTAAAGGGTTTAGAGGGAGTTATCTTGAGCACAAAATATTTTGAAAGATTTTGAAAATCTTTTTGAACAATCTTGAAAAGGTGCTCAAGATGATGATGATTTCTCACCATTTTTAAATGTAGTGCACTGAAGCGTACACTCGATTTTTTCTATAAAAGCACGAGTTTTGATTTGAAAAAATAATCAAAAGTCATCATTTCGGTCCGGGTTTCGTACTGATGTATACGAAAGCCATTATTTTGAGAAATTTTGAGAAGCGACATGTTTTGGAAAACATTTAAAGAACTGTCGCTCAAGCATCTGTACATGCCCGTATCATTGTTGAATGACATTTCTAGAAACGTACAGAATATCGATTATACAAGAGACATGTCATGAGAAGAATATTTTTGTGTTTTTGATTTTTTTAATGTTTTTGTATTTTTGAAAGATTTATATTTTTATATTTTGCTTTTGTTGGTTTTTCAAATTTTGTATTTTGTTTTTCAAAAATATTTACAGCGAAGCTTTTTGGAAAATCATTTTCACGAAGATTCGAGAAGACGTTCTAACTCCTCAGGGGTTAGGCTTCGCATTCCAATTCGTCGAACTAAATACTCAAACCTTTCTTTTGGAAGGGCTTTCGTTAATAGATCGGCGAGTTGGTAATCAGTCTTCACGAAGAATAATTCAACAGTACCATTTTCGACGTACTTTTTGATGAAGTTATAGCGGACTCTGATATGCTTAGTCTTTGAGTGATGAACAGGATTGCATGATATGGCTATGGCACTTTTCGAGTCACAATACATAGGTATTTTATCGAAAGTAAAGCCATAATCTGTGAGTTGTGTTCTCATCCATAGAACTTGAGCACAACACGCAGATAGAGACACATACTCAGCTTCAGCGGTTGAAAGTGCAGTGCAATCTTGTTTCTTTGAAGACCAGCTGACTAACTTTTCACCCAAAAATTGTGCTCCTCCTGATGTACTTTTTGCTGTAACTTGATCACCTGCGTGGTCCGCATCTGAAAAAGCAATTAGATCAAATCCGGATTCCTTCGGATACCAAAGTCCCATGTGAATGGATGTCTTCAGGTACCGAAAGATCCTTTTAACCTCTTTGAGGTGCGGTTCGGTAGGCTTTGCCTGAAACCGTGCTAATAAGCAAACAGCAAAATGAATATCTGGTCGACTAGCAGTAAGATACATGAGAGAACCAATCATGCTCCGATATTTCTTCGGATCAATAGGTTTCCCAAACAAATCGGCTCCAATTTTTGGTGAAGGTACCATTGGTGTTCCGACCGAGTCACAGTTATCCATACCATGATTTTTCAAAATCTCAGTTGTGTATTTAGCTTGATTTATAAAAATTCCACGAGGGGACTGATGTATTTGTAAACCAAGAAAGAATTTTAGTTCCCCCATCATGGACATTTCAAATTTGCTTTTCATGAGATTTTCAAAATGTTTTGAAAGATTCGGATTAGTGGACCCAAAGATGATGTCGTCCACATAAATCTGAACAATCAAAATGTCGTTTTTGCATTTTTGTGTAAACAAGGTAGGATCAACTGTTCCTTTAGTGAAATTGTTTTGGATAAGGAAAGAGGACAGTTCGTCATACCACGCTATCGGAGCTTGTTTTAATCCATAGATTGCCTTTTTGAGTTTGTAGACGTAGTCTGGATGTTCCATGTCTATGAAGCCTTCTGGCTGACTCACGTACGCTTCTTCTTTCAGAGTTCCATTCAAGTACGCGGTATTAATGTCCATCTGATAAACCGTGATGTTTTTGTGAGCTGCATAGGCTAAGAAAATCCTGACTGCTTCTAGTCTAGCTACCGGCGCGAATGACTCTTCAAAGTCTATCCCTTCCTCTTGTCTGTATCCTTTGGCCACAAGACGAGCTTTGTTGCGAATTACAGTCATCTCTTCATCCCTTTTGTTCTTCCATAACCACTTGAGATCAATGACACGAACGTCAATTGGTCTTGGAACCATATCCCAGGAGTCATGAAGACGGTATTGGAGAAGTTCCTCCTGCATCGCTTCTATCCATGCGGGTTCTGCCATTGCCTCGCGAATGTTCTTTGGCTCTATATTGCTAATTGAGCAAAGGTAAATGCACAAGTCGCAATCGGTGGCAAGTTGACGTCTCGTCTGAATTGGCCTTGAAGGTTCACCAATAACTTGTTCAATTAGGTGGTCTTTTGTCCACTTCAGAGTAGAAGGATACCGTTGGTTATACGTATGCGAGTTAGATGGTTCTCGTAAGCTTGAGGATGATTCAGCTGATTCCGTAGCAAACGGGTTTTCAAATAAGTCTTCATCTAACGTGCATCATTTTGGTTTTGGTTTTGCTCATCAACTGCTGGTAGAACGGGTGCAATAACTGTAGTAGATGTAGATGGAGTTGGTGCATTGGTTTCGAACGTTGTAGATGCATCTTCTGTTGGTGGTGATGGATGATTTTGAGCGGGTGCAGCGGAATGATGGTTTGATGCATTTATCGAGGTTCCACCATAGTATTCATCGAACATTAACTCGAAGAAATTCTCCCATTCTTGTTCTTTAGGATTGTCAAACGAAGTAGATTGAGCTCTTTGAGGTACGAGTCCTGAACTGATGTGTCCAGAAGTCTGCTGGTTTAGTGTGTGACAACCCGTACTTTCAGGTCATTTCTCAAAACAATTCATGCTTCACTATTTCAACATTTATCGTAAACTAGGTTTACGTGTTCCAAATTCGCGTAACCTTTATGGTTTAGCGGCGAATTCATGATCATATCATCACGAACATTTCATTTGGACTAAGTTTAGTCTACATTTCATTAGCATCATTTGCATCATGTTAGTTCATTCATGACATTGCATTTTGCATTAAACGCGTAAATTTTATATTAAATAAACGTTATCGCGTGAGTTATTATTTTGAACATTTAATCCGTTATTTCAAAAATGATCCTGACATATTTTTATACTTACATTTAGTTTATAAAAACTATATTTTGAGTTTACCTAGTGTTCTAAATTTATTTTGTATATAAATCGTTATATTTATATTATTACGACGTTTTTCTTAAAAACTACACGATAATTATTATATCACTCAAATTTTACAAGGAATGTATTTTTACAATTTTTATAACTACAATATACTTGACTTTGATCTATTAAAACTTATTTTTAGTCCATACTACTCTAATTTCACAATTGTATACAAGTTACAACACATTTGTACTTACCTATTTTTACTTATACTTTTAACAACTTTACACAATATATAAAAGAAAAAAAAATATATATATATATTTTGAGAAACATTATCCCCCAAAATTCGGTCATGAGGGGGGTGATGCATTTAAGAGTGGTACAAAATTTTCAATTGTATAGATATATACACTATCTTAACTTCATTCACTCCTTGATTCATTTCATTTACTCATAGTTGGTAAAGGTGTTTTTTCTCTTGTTTCTCTCCTCCAAACCGGCCTTCACAAGGTGTTATAAGGGATCATCAAGTTTTTCCAAAGCTCAAGTTTACACAATCTAGATCACACTCTTATTAAGGTTTTGAAATAAAAACCTAGGGTGTTTAGGTTAAACCTTTGTTCTTTGCACCTCATCATAGTAGCTTGTAAGCATATTTCTATCATTTTACATCTTTCCTTTTCATTTCATAAGTATTTTATCATTTTCATAGCAAGCATGCAAGACTTGTGTTAGTTATACCATTTTTACAATGATTTTAAGAGTTTGATATATATATAATCATCCTATAATTATTCCCTTGGTATATATTGGTCTTGATGATGTTTAGGAACCCATGACACCCTAAGAAGGTGTATGGTAGGATTAGATTAGCTTTGGAGTTGATTTAAAGGGATTGGAATAGGTTTAGTACGAGAAAAACTATTTTCGACAAGTATATAAAAGTGTTCTGTCCTTATTTTGTTTTTCTGGAAAATCCGACAGTAGGCTCGAATTTTTGGCCTTGATATTTAGAAAATATACTTTAAAACGAATCCGTGGCCGCTTGAACGGATTAAAACGGAGTTATAACGAAGAAGTTATGAATTTTTCAAGTTTGACGACGATATATACATTTTCAGAAAATTTCTGCAACATGTTTTTATTTTGTACGAGTCAAAAACGAGTCCTAAGCTTTACAAATTATTTCGACTTATCAAAAATATAATAGTATACTTTGATACGAAGCTAAGGACGTATTATACGTAGAAAACGGATTTGAAACGACTAAGATATGCACGTTTTCATAAAATTGCCGTAACTATTATTTTCAGAAAAACTATATTATTTTTACGAGACAAGTGTTACGGTAACTAAAACGACCATGTTGAAGGCTGTTTTTAACGATGATGTAGAACTTTTTGTAATGAAATGTCTTCTAATAAAATCGAGATCACCAAGCATATTTTTCAAAACGACCAACTGTTTGTATAGCGGAATTGTAATAAATTATTTACGGATGCTTAAAATTGGCCGAAACTCATTTTTAAACAACATTTTGGACAAAATCACCATCTTTAACCCTTATTATCTTTATGTTCGAGACCTTTATGTCGAAAACTCCTGAACTGAAACTTCTAGATTTTGATACAAACTTTCTAAAACTGTCGAGTTCGTTTCCTAATGATCGACGCACACCATTTTACGACTAGTTTTTCGTAGCCATTTTTGTCAATTTCACGAAATTTCCGACGACATTATTTTACGACGAAAAGTGAAAATTTCACCATAAATCATTACGAAACCATTGTAGGATGACATTTTGACGTAAATACTTGTAAAGTGATTTAAGAATGGTCAAGACGTCAAAAGAGTATTTTTCGACGATAAGTATTATTTTTCAAAAACTCGCAAATGGTATAAATAACATACGAAATGCATGCATAACATTACATTGCAACTCATTACATATCATATCATTCGTAATAGGTCCAGATTAAAGTATCCCGATACATCTCAGTGTACTCACTCTTGTCATCATACCAGTTTATCAAGTGAGTTTTCATAGCCCCGTCGTATACGCTTTTAATTATTTTCAAACCTACGGGGGAGAATACATTGCACAACATTTTATTACGATACCAAGTATGTTAAATTCATTTACATTGCTTAAGTTACCGCATTGCCAATTGAAAGTCCCCTTTACCTGAACATGAACCGTTAATCTTTGAAGCGAGGGTGAGTGGATAGATCTATCGAGGGTGACGCCTCCATCCGGGTTGGTGAATCCCAACTAGTAATACGGATGCATTTCATTTAATAACATTATTGAGTTGTCTGGCAAACACTCTTTTGGGGCCTACATTATGAACAGTCTAGTTTCGGTGTCATGGGCTTAAAGCAATTGTAACATTTTTATGTGACTTGATTGTCATACCAGTAACATTTTTATGTGACATGATTGTCATACCAGTAACATTTTTATGTGACATGATTGTCATACCTGATCTATACTTGCGTAGTCGTATAAAACATTTACCAAACCTATGATTTCTCACCAACATTATTGTTGACCGTTTTAGCAATGTATTTTCAGGTAACTAAGGCATACTCATCATGGCATGGTTAAGGAACCTTTTGAGTCGCGGCGTCGACTTATATCATTGTACATTATGGCACTTTCTTTCAAAAACATCGTTTGGACTTGTAATATATTTATATTTCCGCAAACTTTATAAACTTTTGGGACCTATGTTGTAACTCTGAACGCTTTTATTAAATATCCAACGATGTGTTTTTTTAAACGACACTTTAGGTCGTTCAATGTAACTGTGATTGTGGTGCTATGACAGTCTATCCTCAGGAATTCCATTCCGCTATAAAACAGGTAAATTGGGGGTGTGACAGATTGGTACCAGAGCTACAGTTATAGAGAACTAGGTTGCATCATTGACCCTAGACTATAACTACATCATCATAGCATCTCATCATTTCATCATAAATACATAGTCACTATACATGCGGTTTTATACGCACATTTTACGAGTTATTTACTTTCATTTCGAACTCGATTGTCACATAGATGCCTTCAAATACCCATCCCATTATACTCACATCACTTTGACATGGAGAATGCCTTGTCAGTCCCTATCATAATTTTAACATCAGTTGACTCAACACCGATAACATCAGATGATGACATTGAGACCTTTTAGGAGGACGAAGTTGCAACTACACCATCATGATCACTATTGATTCACTGTAGGATCAGGACAATTTTTATCATTTTGTTGGGACAGATTATACCATTTGGTAGAACTTATAGGCTTAGCCCTAATGAACCTATTTTCTTAACACACCACAAGGATTTCCATTATCATCATTGTTATCATTTTCATCCATTATCATTTCGAGCACCATCAGTACCATCATATCTCATACACGATACTCATACACTTGACTTGCAGCTTGGGAAGCATTGCATGATTTAACACACCATTACCATCTACCACTAAGACTATAGACACTACACCATCTCATAGGTTTGAGGACTGTGAGAGTTCTAGGGCTATTGTTGCTAGACCGCCTACTACTTCTACACTTGAAACACGATTATACCACCAACAGGAACAGATAATAAGTACCTTTCTAGCTAATGTAATCTTCATCACTTATTATCTCCTACAATAATCACCACCTTGATTATTTCATTCCTTACTCCAATTGCCCAATTTACCATCATTTCGCTACGATACATCACTATCTTACTAGGGGTTAGGCCAACTTTATTCTCGATCAATTAGTAGACTGTTATTACTCGATAAGGTTCTCTTATGTATCCTACAAACCATCCAACAAATTTTATTCCAAATTATCCTGCTACTATTTCATGAAATTATTTCACTTGATTTTATTTCGAACTATTTTATCACCATCTTAGAAACGTTGTTTCATAAAGTTTTAACGCAAGTTGTTTTATTACCAACTTATCAATTGGTTTCAGTCATTTTATCAACTATTTAATATTCTCATGCGAAACGATTTTCACGTTACTCTGAAAAATCATTGAGCCATTATCTTACAAAACAAAACGTTGAATACCATCTAAAACTTCGGAGGAACATAATACCATTTCAACAAAAACAAGCATCACATCATTTGTCCTTGATTATACATGGCCTGATCACCTATGTATAATTCAGGAAGAATTATGTCATGAAAGTAACAAGCATCATTTCAAATCTCCTAAAACAATTCTCATTTAAAAGCAAAGTTTTATAATCAGATAAATCGTGCATAAACATTTCTTTTTGTTAACACTCTATAGATGCTTACGCCATTTATCTCTCACTCAACCGATAAGTTAGGATTTGACGAGTGACCTTTTAGGAAAGACTTCCTATACCATCTGTGAGGAGGATTCCTCGATACAAGAAAACAATGAAAGGAGTTTGGAATTACCAACAAGGACTAGAACTAGGTGGTAGGATGATTCAAAACTCAACAAAAATCTTAAGACATCACGAGACCTTCCGAACCACTATTTTGGATTAGAATCCAAACTCTATCATTCCAAAAGTACTAGCTAGACCGAGTTACAAGACTTAGTACTAATCGAATACACACTAAGCAACACTATAGGAATAAACCAATCCTCCTAATTGAGACTACAGAACATTCTGTTAAACATGGCCTCAACAATATGTGAACTTCCCTACAATGAGTTTCCCTTAAAGGAAAAATTTAGTTAAATTAAGGTTATCGATATAAACTTCCCCTAAGGCATTGTGTTCTCTAGGAATTCCAAGTAACCTCACTTCCATATCAAGAGATGCCACAGGTTTGAACAGGTCGGACAATCAATGACTCCCCATCTACAAGTGAAACTAGAACAAACATTCTTCGACATAGTTTGAGCTGGTATCTATTTTCTTGCTAGCATGATAACAATATTAGTGATGAACTATTTTTGGAAGCACTCAATATCGGAACAAATCTTGAAAATCAACCACTACACCACCTCACTTAAATATTTAAGGTTTGTGACTTTACAACATGGAGCATGGAAACACTTCGATAATCAAAAAATAAACATTTTAGTCATAGAGACTAAGCACCTTAGGCAAGTAAGACTCAGGTCATGACATTCGATAGAACTAGAAACGCGAGGAATCACAACTGTTACCTATAATCTATTATTTTCAATAAGGTCCTTTCCGACAGATTTAACATTTTGAAATCTAACACGAGACACGTGGTATCAATTCCAGTTGTACCTATTATAAGCTATTCGATTCACCTTAGACTGCTGACAGTCATTTCAGGATTTCCATGAAACCTACTAGGACATGATTACCGCCTATTATCCTCAGCTCAATGGTTAGAGCGAGAGAACAATTCCAACATTTTAAGATATGCTCAAGTCAGTATGACTTTTTAGAAATGGTTAGGCAAAACATTCTCCATCGACAAGTTTCTTTACAACAATAGTTAGTTCATGAACATATTGACTACACCATTTGAGGCACTGTAAGGTTGAGGTATCAATCACTTATTCAAGGATTAAAATCAGGAAAGTCCAACTCACTAGTCAATGAGTTATTTATGAAACAAACAAAGAAATCATACAAATCAAGAATCAGTTACAAGTAACAACATATAGCTAGATAAGCTACATCGTTATGCGATGCAAATTTTGGAAATATGTCCCATAAGCCGCAAGCCATTAGAATTTCAAGTTGGCAACAGAATCTATGTTCGAAATCTTGCCTTGGAAAGGCGTGGTGCGATTCAGAAAAACATTGAACGAACCGATACGACTCATATATCCTCACCTTTCACCGATGACACTGTAGAACCCAACACAAACTGAATTCAGGGACTGAATTCCTTTTTGGATGGGCGAATGTGACAACCCGTACTTTCAGGTCATTTCTCAAAACAATTCATGCTTCACTATTTCAACATTTATCGTAAACTAGGTTTACGTGTTCCAAATTCGCGTAACCTTTATGGTTTAGCGGCGAATTCATGATCATATCATCACGAACATTTCATTTGGACTAAGTTTAGTCTACATTTCATTAGCATCATTTGCATCATGTTAGTTCATTCATGACATTGCATTTTGCATTAAACGCGTAAATTTTATATTAAATAAACGTTATCGCGTGAGTTATTATTTTGAACATTTAATCCGTTATTTCAAAAATGATCCTGACATATTTTTATACTTACATTTAGTTTATAAAAACTATATTTTGAGTTTACCTAGTGTTCTAAATTTATTTTGTATATAAATCGTTATATTTATATTATTACGACGTTTTTCTTAAAAACTACACGATAATTATTATATCACTCAAATTTTACAAGGAATGTATTTTTACAATTTTTATAACTACAATATACTTGACTTTGATCTATTAAAACTTATTTTTAGTCCATACTACTCTAATTTCACAATTGTATACAAGTTACAACACATTTGTACTTACCTATTTTTACTTATACTTTTAACAACTTTACACAATATATAAAAGAAAAAAAAAATATATATATATATATTTTGAGAAACATTATCCCCCAAAATCCGGTCATGAGGGGGGTGATGCATTTAAGAGTGGTACAAAATTTTCAATTGTATAGATATATACACTATCTTAACTTCATTCACTCCTTGATTCATTTCATTTACTCATAGTTGGTAAAGGTGTTTTTTCTCTTGTTTCTCTCCTCCAAACCGGCCTTCACAAGGTGTTATAAGGGATCATCAAGTTTTTCCAAAGCTCAAGTTTACACAATCTAGATCACACTCTTATTAAGGTTTTGAAATAAAAACCTAGGGTGTTTAGGTTAAACCTTTGTTCTTTGCACCTCATCATAGCAGCTTGTAAGCATATTTCTATCATTTTACATCTTTCCTTTTCATTTCATAAGTATTTTATCATTTTCATAGCAAGCATGCAAGACTTGTGTTAGTTATACCATTTTTACAATGATTTTAAGAGTTTGATATATATATAATCATCCTATAATTATTCCCTTGGTATATATTGGTCTTGATGATGTTTAGGAACCCATGACACCCTAAGAAGGTGTATGGTAGGATTAGATTAGCTTTGGAGTTGATTTAAAGGGATTGGAATAGGTTTAGTACGAGAAAAACTATTTTCGACAAGTATATAAAAGTGTTCTGTCCTTATTTTGTTTTTCTGGAAAATCCGACAGTAGGCTCGAATTTTTGGCCTTGATATTTAGAAAATATACTTTAAAACGAATCCGTGGCCGCTTGAACGGATTAAAACGGAGTTATAACGAAGAAGTTATGAATTTTTCAAGTTTGACGACGATATACACATTTTCAGAAAATTTCAGCATGTTTTTATTTTGTACGAGTCAAAAACGAGTCCTAAGCTTTACAAATTATTTCGACTTATCAAAAATATAATAGTATACTTTGATACGAAGCTAAGGACGTATTATACGTAGAAAACGGATTTGAAACGACTAAGATATGCACGTTTTCATAAAATTGCCGTAACTATTATTTTCAGAAAAACTATATTATTTTTACGAGACAAGTGTTACGGTAACTAAAACGACCATGTTGAAGGCTGTTTTTAACGATGATGTAGAACTTTTTGTAATGAAATGTCTTCTAATAAAATCGAGATCACCAAGCATATTTTTCAAAACGACCAACTGTTTGTATAGCGGAATTGTAATAAATTATTTACGGATGCTTAAAATTGGCCGAAACTCATTTTTAAACAACATTTTGGACAAAATCACCATCTTTAACCCTTATTATCTTTATGTTCGAGACCTTTATGTCGAAAACTCCTGAACTGAAACTTCTAGATTTTGATACAAACTTTCTAAAACTGTCGAGTTCGTTTCCTAATGATCGACGCACACCATTTTACGACTAGTTTTTCGTAGCCATTTTTGTCAATTTCACGAAATTTCCGACGACATTATTTTACGACGAAAAGTGAAAATTTCACCATAAATCATTACGAAACCATTGTAGGATGACATTTTGACGTAAATACTTGTAAAGTGATTTAAGAATGGTCAAGACGTCAAAAGAGTATTTTTCGACGATAAGTATTATTTTTCAAAAACTCGCAAATGGTATAAATAACATACGAAATGCATGCATAACATTACATTGCAACTCATTACATATCATATCATTCGTAATAGGTCCAGATTAAAGTATCCCGATACATCTCAGTGTACTCACTCTTGTCATCATACCAGTTTATCAAGTGAGTTTTCATAGCCCCGTCGTATACGCTTTTAATTATTTTCAAACTTACGGGGGAGAATACATTGCACAACATTTTATTACGATACCAAGTATGTTAAATTCATTTACATTGCTTAAGTTACCGCATTGCCAATTGAAAGTCCCCTTTACCTGAACATGAACCGTTAATCTTTGAAGCGAGGGTGAGTGGATAGATCTATCGAGGGTGACGCCTCCATCCGGGTTGGTGAATCCCAACTAGTAATACGGATGCATTTCATTTAATAACATTATTGAGTTGTCTGGCAAACACTCTTTTGGGGCCTACATTATGAACAGTCTAGTTTCGGTGTCATGGGCTTAAAGCAATTGTAACATTTTTATGTGACTTGATTGTCATACCAGTAACATTTTTATGTGACATGATTGTCATACCAGTAACATTTTTATGTGACATGATTGTCATACCTGATCTATACTTGCGTAGTCGCATAAAACATTTACCAAACCTATGATTTCTCACCAACATTATTGTTGACCGTTTTAGCAATGTATTTTCAGGTAACTAAGGCATACTCATCATGGCATGGTTAAGGAACCTTTTGAGTCACGGCGTCGACTTATATCATTGTACATTATGGCACTTTCTTTCAAAAACATCGTTTGGACTTGTAATATATTTATATTTCCGCAAACTTTATAAACTTTTGGGACCTATGTTGTAACTCTGAACGCTTTTATTAAATATCCAACGATGTGTTTTTTAAACGACACTTTAGGTCGTTCAATGTAACTGTGATTGTGGTGCTATGACAGTCTATCCCCAGGAATTCCATTCCGCTGTAAAACAGGTAAATTGGGGGTGTGACATAGTGCGGGTTCTAGAGCGAGTCTCTCAGAAGCCATCTGTGAAAGTTCATCAAATTTCACATTCATTGTCTCCATGATCCTCCTAGTTCTTCTGTTATACATCCTGAAGGCCCTCGAGTTATCTGAATATCCAATGAAGATTCCAATATCACCTTTAGCTTTCAGTTTCCCTAGATCTTCTCTGTCGTTTGTCGGATAGCACAAAGCGCCAAACACGTGAAAGTAAGAGATATCAGGTTTTCTGTCGTTCACAAGTTCATACGGGGTTTTATTGAATCTAGGATGGATTAGGGATCGGTTCTGAGTGAAACAAGCAGTGGCAACAGCATCAGCCCATAGAAATAACGGTGTACTAGAATAAATTAGCATTGTACGAGCAGCTTCCACAAGAGTTCTATTTCTTCTTTCAACTACCCCATTCTGCTGTGGAGTTCTAACAACTGATGTCTGATGTGTAATTCCAACATCTTCAAAATAAGCTCTTAACTCCTGATTTGTGAATTCTGTGCCGTTGTCTGTTCTTACAACTCTTACTGGAGCTTGAAGAAGTACTTGAATACGTTTCAGGAAGGTGATGATGATGCCTGGTGCTTCGTCTTTTGATCTCAAAAACTTAACCCATGTATATCTTGAATAATCATCGACGATAACAAGAATATACTTTTTCCCATTAATGCTTTCAACTCTCATTGGGCCACATAAGTCCATGTGCAACATATGCAACCTTGCTTCCGAACTAGGTACGGATTTGGGTTTATATGATGCTCTTTTTCTTTTTCCTTGTTCGCATGATGGACATAAGTGATCCTTGGTGTATTTGAACTTTGGAAGTCCGTTGACGATGTTGTCTTTGGCAAGATTGTTGATGGTGTCAAAATTGAGATGGGATAACCGTCTGTGCCACAACCAGGACTGAGTTCCAGATGCTCGTGTCATAAGACATATTGGTGATGAAGAGGCCATTTTGTTGATGTCGATAGCATACAAGTTTGTATCACGATTCCCAGTTAAGAGATCAGTGCCATCCAAGTTTCTAACGAAGCAAGCATTTTTCCTAAAAGCAACCTCTAAATCTGCATCACAGAACTGCCCGACTGAAAACAAATTGTGTCCCAACCCTTCGACATAGTAAACCCGAGTGATCAAATAATTTCCAAAAGGTAGATCTCCATAACCCATGATAGCTGCTACATGATCATTTCCGAAACGTACGGTTCCTATGAATTCCCAGACGAAATTGATCAGCAGCTTCAGATTCCCGGTCATGTGCTTGGAGCAACCCGAGTCGACGATCCAAAGACATATTTCGATAACCTGCGAATAACAGAAGAAGAAGATTTTGGAAACCGTTTCGATTTTGGTTCCTTTGGGTTAGAGGTAAAATCCTGATCACACTCATATAAGTCATCTATTGGTAAGATAGGTTCATCACTCATTCTACCATTCTGGAGTGTGAAAGTTCTACCTGTAGGTTTCCAAATGTCATCCCTAAAGTAAACATTATGCTCCCTATCAGTAGTGTAAAGCCTAAGTCTCGCGACTAGTCTTCCTATTCGTTTAGCATAAGTTCTTTTGGGAACATTCTTCTTAACAGGTTTAACAATCTCATTCTTAGAAACACAATCATCATGAACATTAGTTAAAGATTTCTTGCAAGTTAAACAAACAGATTCAACGGATTCATTAAACTTAGCAGATTTCATAGGTTCATTACATTCAGATGAAATGTCTTTCTTATTACAAAGCGGTAAATTCCTAGGGTGTTCTTCTACTTTCTTCTCTTTATTCAAGCTTCTACTCTTAGAGGCAAGTGAGACTCTAATGTTCCTTGTATTTCTCTTAGGCTTTAGTCTGCTGCTCCTAGAGGTGCTTCCTAGTCCTGTAAAAGGTAAGGCACACTCATTAGGATTCAAAATCTTATCTAGAGAAGTGGTTTCAGCTTTCCTAGTCTCTTTAGAGTGCATTTCTAAACTTATGTCGTTTGTTCCATATGTTTTAGATGTGGAGGCAGACGCATTAGTGGTACTCATCTTAAAAAGGCCAGGAGCTAAAACTTTTGGTTTCTCAATAACCGCTTTTCCTTTATCAACATTTTGTTTAGGCAAGGCAGGTGGAGTGACTGATTTTGATGAAACATTTTTCTCATTGACTTTTGGAGGAGGCATAGAAACAGACATTTTTGGTTTGGAAACCGGTTTGGGAACATTTGCTTTCTCCGCAGTCAATGGTTTTTTAATCACAGTATCCACTGCCTTTCCTTTTTGAAATTCCAGCTGAGCCCTCAAAAGATCATTTTTTGCTTTCATGTCTTTGTAGGCACGCTCATACGACAGTTTGTCATACTTGCATTCCTCAGATTTTCGATCAAGTTGTTTAAAATATGAGACATTTTCTTTTTCAAGTTTCTCAAGTGCTTTTTCATATTTTGAAACAATTTTGGAGGTCTCAGACTGGAGTCTTTCATGATCTTCAACAGAATATGTTTGCAAAATGATGGACATAATATCAGTAGTCAGAACATCTTCGAAGAGAGAGTCGTTTAAATTTTCCAAAACTTTGACTTGTTCAACACAATCATTAGCTTGCTTTACCAGGGATTTATGGTCCTTGACAAAGTCAGCTGTTTCTTTCAAAAACGCTTGTTCAAAATGAATTACCCTTGCACTGATGGCATTCAGCTGAGGGGCAATTTGAGTTTCAAAAAACTTTCTTTGTTCGATGTCAAAACTAGAGAACCAGTTGTTAGGTGTAATAGTGGTTTTAGTTTTAACAGTGTCTTGAAGATCCACAATTCTAGTTTTCACATTTTCTAAAATACTTCTCGCATCACTTGTGTTAAAAGGATTGTTTGAAGACATTTTTTCAATGTTCGAAAGAGAATTTGAGACAACAACTGATTTTGAAACAGGTGTTGACTCTTTGTTTGAAACACTTTGTGTGATGAAAAACTTTGACTTTTCTTTTTGATTAACAAAAGTAATTCCGTTAATTTTGTTCCATTTGTTATAATCAATAGGTTTGATTTCCGGATTCTTTTGTTTCATTTTTGATCTACTCTCCTCAGATAGTTCTAACGTTTCAAGAGAATCACGAACAATAATGGGTTTATGCAAAACATTTCCATTGTGTAACACATTCTGAGATTTCTGAGCTTTCTTGAGGAACGAAGAAGGGTCGTTACCAAGTGCCATTCTATTAGTAGTATGAAAACGCGGATTTACTTGATTAGAAAGCATCTTGATTGTTTGAGCAGAATGACCCGTTTTAAGAAGCAAATTTTCCAAAGTTTGGATTTTCTCATTTTTATCAAGAATTTCATCAAGAAGAGAATCTTCTCGTTTTGAAAAATCAGTAATCAACTGCTTCTTCTCTTTTTCAAGATTAGAAAACATTTCTTTTTGTTTAGAAAGTTGGTTATTTAAATCAGAAATTTCCTTGTTTAAAGATTTAATTTTTAAGTTCAAGTTCACATCAAGTGTGTTATACTTGATTTGCAAAAGTTGTTCTTTAGAAACCAAATTTCGATAACCAATTTCTAATTCTGATTCTTTGTTTTTCTGAAATTCAAAGGCTTTTGCGTTCTCCTTGTAACTCTCAAGCTCAGTGGTCAATTTAGCATTCGCGGCCTTAACTTCGCGATTGACCTTTTTAACTTTCTCAATTTCAATGCCACATTTATTGATTAATGATTCAAAATAAGCACGTGTTTCCTCATCAGTCTCAGTATTTTGTGCCACACAGTCTCCACTAGGATCCACATCTGGAGTCTTAGAGTTAGTATTGCTACAACTCAGATTGTCCAGGTATGTATCATAAGTAGGTGATGATGTCACAGAATGCTGTTCGTCATGAGTAAACATATCAAATATGACATTGTTATAACATGGATCAATGATTGGTACCTCAGATACTGCGTTGGCGTCATAGACAGGAGGTGCGTCAGAATCAGTGTCGTACTTAGTCTCCTGAAGATTTGCCATGAAGATGCAGTTTGCATTGAGTTCCTCGAGGTCTTCCAAATCATCCATAATAGCCATAAAGTCATGTTCCTCAGCACTCAATTGAAGTCCAGATTGTTCCTTTTGTACCAACATGATAGCTTTCTGAAGATACGCAAGATCCTTCTTTTTCGGCTTAGTAGGACAATTCCGTGCCATGTGACCCAATCCTTGACAGTTATAACACGTAACCTGATTACCCTGATTCACATTTCTATAATTCCCAACGACTAGAGCTGCAACATTCCCATTCTGATTACCCACTGCTCTATTCCCAACATTCTGACCCATCTGATTACCCTGATTCGGAACCGCCTGATTACCCATTCGAAATCCAGTAGCATATCCCTGCTGATTCCCAATAACTCCAACCATTTGTCTTTGATTACCCATGTTCACACCCGGCTGTGCAATTTGCCTGTTGCGAGTCTTTGATGAAATCCTTTGGTTGTTGTTAGTTGGTGTGGAATAGCGACCTCTGAATGCTTTACCCAATAAAGAGAATACTTGAGACAAAGCTTCTTCTGGTTCCATTTCAAGATCAGTGATTCCTTGTTCCTGGTAATGTTGTTGTTCAGGTGGATAGTTTTGTTGTGGAGGGATGTATTGCTGCAAGTTGTTGTTGGTGGAAGATGATGAAGGTTGTTGTTGTGTAATCACTGGAGTTTGAGTCTTTGCAATGAGTGCCAATGGATCATGATTCTTTGCTAATCTTTCTTGCCTGACTTCATTCACTTCATTTTGGTTTTGTTTCAGAAAATCGTTGAGTTGATCAAAGTTCACTTGATGTAAGTCTTTTGTTTGGTTGACAATAGTGACATATCGTCCCCATTCTTCTGGTAGATTGTTCAAGAAATTTATGTTGCTCACGATAGTTCTGGGTGTCAACTTGTTTCTGGTCAGCCCATTCATTAAAGTGCAGAACCTTCCATAGTAGGATTCAATGGATTCTCCTGGAGTAGATGTAAACTTCTCCCAAGCAGTTAGCAGCTTGTTCTCTGTATCTTGTTGACCAATTTCAGTTCCATGACAAAGCCGTCTAACACGTTCCCACATATCGAAAGTAGTTTCACAACTGTCTACAGCAGCAAAGATGTCTCTTGGTAAACCTAGTTGGACAATATGAATTGCCATGTCATCTGCTTCGACTTGCTTCTGATCCTCTTCAGAGTATTCGGTGTCTTTTTGAAGACAAAAAAATGGTGGGACGGGAGGTGTTGCATCAGCATTTCCATGGTCTTGGACTTGTCGAGGTATGAAGGGTCCATCCTGAATGGATTTGATAATCAATTTTCCATTAGGTTTTGTCTTGATGTAACGAAGCATTCGACTTGTCCATTGAAGATAACCACCTTTTTCCAACATAGGAGGACGGTTTTCGGCACCGGCTACATGAATGTCTTGTTGAGTTGCCATTGATGAAGGTATGATATGATAAAGTTGATTTAGGATCGATGCAACGATAAAGGAGTTGTGTTGGATGAAGATTAAGCGCGGTTGTTGTAGTGAAAATTTGGTCTAGAAACTTAAAAACCTAAATAACTTCTGTTCGGAGCGTTTTTAGGACTTGAAGGGTGACCAGAATGAACTTTCGTTCTTTGGTAGTCTATTCTCCTCGTTCTCACGGTCGTTTTGATGGGTAAATCGCTGAAAACGGAGTTACGGTTCAAAAGTTATAGCCGTTTGAAGTTTTGCTCAAAATCTTACTCGTAAAACTGTTCTTATGCGTAGAAGTGAGTGCTTATGCGTAGGATCTTATGCGTAGGAGTCCTTATGCGTAAAGAGCTTAGGCATAGGATTCTTATGCGTAAACCTAAGGTTAAACGTAAGTCTTATGCGTAAACGTTAAGCGTAGAAGTAGAGTACCTTACGCGTAAGAGTTAACTTATGCGTAGAGTGCTTACTCGTAAGCTTTCTGCTTATGCGTAAGAGTTGGTTTAAAACCAAAAATCCTTTACACTGTCACAGCGTAAAAGATATTAGAAAGTCGACGTGTTCCACACACTTATCCAAGTGAGGGAAGCACTGAGTCACCTTTGTTGCACGAAGATTCGTTACCAAAAAGTTATGCGTAGAAAACTAGGGTTTTGACTTTCTTACGCGTAAGATTAGGGTTTTGACTTACGCGTAAACAATTTCCAATGATTCAACCGATTTCTTTTGCACAAACAGCCTTAAAAACACTCCAATAACATAAATCTTTTGACTATAATCACCCAAAGTGATTATATCTCTTACGCGTAGAAATGAACAACGCAAAAGATACAAGTTTAAAAACGATGTAAAACGTGTAAAGCTTCAAACTTTTTCCCAAAACAAGACTCCTTAACACTATAATAACCTCAAACCATAAGAATCTTGAAGATTAAAGTGCAAAAAGTAAAGTTTTAAGCGTGAAAACCTTTCGTTACCGAGAGCTTTACGCGTAACAACACAATACAAAAAAAACTTCAACCAACCACTCCTAAACCATTGTTAGGCGATTGATACCAATTGTAGGACCTTACTTTTATCAACCTTATCACAAACCCAACACGTATACAAGTATAACCACGTGAAACCAAACACAAACGTAGAAAGATAAAGAAGTAAAGATGAGAAAGATGGTGACTTGAATGATATGAAACCGTGTATGTGAGAGGATAAAGATAAACACAATATGTTGTATATTCCAAAGAAAACACACACACACACACTTTCAAGCACACCCCTCAAATGACATACTTGAGGGGTATTTATAGTACAAGACAAAGGATGCCCTAAGGCTTGGCCATGGGCCGAATATGGGCTTGGACATGGATTGGGTTACAAGAACTTATTCAAGGCTAGCTTAACATAACTATTAGTCATTTAGCTTAGCCCAATCCACGAGCCCGTTGACTATTCTATCACGATATCTAACACGCGTTACAAAGTTCCTAAATGTGAATGACCATCACTTCTAATAAAAACTATTAATGCTAACAGGGACTAATCCTCACCATCCAAATCATTTGATATAATGGACAAGATCATACATTAAAAAAACATCAACTTCCACCCCTTCTACCCCTCTCATTTTTAATTAAAACTCAATTTCACCATCTTTTTAAAAAATTACATATTTCAAAAAACGTAAATCGTTAACCGACATAAACTACACCACCGTGACAAACATTTAATTATCTTTCAATGTAGAGGTACTTTCTTATACTTTCGACAAACTTTTTGTTTTGGTTGTTTTTTCTCGGCGCATTATTTTGCTTGATATTTCACTTATGGTATAACACTAATATGTAAGTTCGAACACTCAACATGTTGTTTTAAAATTACCATAAGTATTTGTGTAAAACTCTAAATGATTCACCGATTTTTGCGTTTAAAAATTTAAATTTTTAGCTTTCTAACCATATATCACCTTTGAACTTTCAAATAATTTCAGTTTGTTCATAGAAATTGGAAAAATATATGAATTTTTTATATTCAAACACGCTTGAAATTTCACATGTGATATAACACTAATATAGATTCTAAGACAGAAGATATTTACATAGATGCAAAAAATGATAAATCTTTTGAAGTTGTATTCAAATACTTATGTTCATTTTACGACAACATGTCTGGTATTCGAACTACATATTGGTGTTATCTCCCAAGTGATATATCGAACAAGTTTGAACAATTTTTTTTTCCAACAACTTCTAAGAATTAACCTTATTGATTTAAAGGTTTAAATATTATGTGTGATATATGGTTAAAAAGTTAGAATGTGTATTTTTCAATACACAAAATGGTGAATATTTGGAGTTCTATACTCATACCTATGCTCATTTTACGACATTATATTGAGCGTTTGAACTTACAGATTAGTGTTATATCACATGTGATACGTTAAACGAGTTTGACTTAAAATAAAAACCTTCTATTTCCTCCAACTTATATGAATAAACTGTATTGATTTGGATGTTCACGAATTATGTTTGATATATGGTTATAAAGCTAAAGATGCGTATTTTTTAGTGCCAAAAGATTAATAATTTTATGTTTTACACAAATATTTATGCTCTTTTCACGACATCATGTTGAGTGTTCAAACTTAAAGATTAATGTTATATCACATGTAATAAATCAAGCTATAAAAAAAATTATTCTACTTTCTTCAATTAATCTTTAATTGTAATTATTTGGAGGTTCAAAAACTATGTGTGATATATGGTTGAAAACCTAAGGATGCGTATTTTTCAATGCCAAAAATTACGAGTCATTTAGAGTTCTACACAAATATTTATACCCGTTTTACAAATCATGTTGAATGTTCGAATTTACACATTAGTGTTTTATCACAAGTGATATATCAAGCAAAATACTGAACCGAGAAAAAACAAAAAATACAAAAAATAAATTATGTCAAAACAATATGAAAGTGCTCATCTATTGAAAAATAATTAAATGCTCATCACGATGGTGTAATTTATTAAGGTTAACAGTTTATGGTTCTTGAGATATGCCAATTTTAAAAAAAGATAGTGAAATTGAGTTTTAACTAAAAAAGAGCGGGGCAGAAGGGGTGGAAGTGATTTTTTTTTTTTAATGTATGATCATGTCCATTAGATCAAATGATTTAGATAATGAGGATTAGTCCATCTGTATGCAACAAAATAAGTGTCAATAAATGAACTTTCTCTATATTTTTTATAGGCTGTGATATATAATAATATAATTGTGTCAATCTATTGAAAGATAATTAAATGCTCATAATGATGGTGTAATTTTTATAGGTTAATGGTTTACGGTTTTTGAGATACGTAATTTTTTAAAAACGAGAGTTGAAAGTGATTTTTAATAAAAGAAAACGGGGTGAAGTGGTGGAAGTCAATGTTTTTTAATATTTGATCTGATCCCTTTGATCAAATGTTTTAGATAGTTGGAGTGATTCCTTAGAATTCAAAAAGATAAGCGAATCCAAAATAGCTCAACTCGAAAGATATATCCTTCGCTAACTAGTGTACCTTGAGGAACATGATAACCATGTTGTCTTAATAGTCTAAAACCAAGGGCTTTAAAGTTCATATCCATCTTACTCCATTTGTCTTTATTATCATAGTAATCACGATAAATCATCTCCAAGACATTGCTTATTTCATCCTCAAAATGATACCATATTCCAAGTCTCTGCAAATCGTCAACCAACTCAAGGGCACTCGATGGATTTCCCACAACGTGTATCATGGTCTTCACTATTTTTTTCAAAGAATCTACTCTTGACACATAGTTTCTTCCCTGCATAGGTTAAATTCTTAAATATACATCATATATATTATACCTACAGGTTATATACTGGAACACGTAGATTGATAATTAATGGTACATACTGTATATTTACTGGATAATGATTGAATGTGATCAAATGACCATAATGATGGATCATAGTTTGCTGAACGTCTACCAAGAGGTTCAACCGTAGTGACCCTCTCTGAGATGACGGCTTGTGTTAAATGTTTTGGTTTGAAAATGTGATGACGTGCTGTACATCTAGTAAAATAATTATTGTGAAGAAGATATGAACCGGAAGAGCACATTAAAGCCCTGGGGAAAGAGATATGTTATAAGATATAACTTGGTGAATTTGTATTCTATAAGGTGCTGTCATCATGCATATATATATATATATATATATATATATATATATATATATATAGGAGAGCGTTCTTGTGGTAACCATCCTTAACATAGAAACAATAAGAACTAATCTGGATCGTTGGATGTATCATTTTAGATGAGATCTAATTATAATTAAATGGGTATCAATAATGGCAGTATTGTAATTTAACTCAACATGAGTGTCATTTTCTTAACCACTAATAAAGATATTTATGCACATTCGCTTCATGATTTGATTTGATTATTCTTTTCTTTTTAATTATTTTTTGCAGTATTTCGTTTTTCTTTTAGTCTAGCTACTGATACAACGTTAAATGATACACACTATTATAAAACTCTATAATATATACTTTTCATGATACACACTTATAAAACATCATTTTTACATGTTTATAACATTGCATGAACTGATGCATAAATATAAACTTGTCATTTTTTTTTCTTAAATGTGAGATAAAACTGATCAAATAAACAATGTATAAAACTTGAATACTATTTTTATAATATTTGATTATTGTCTTGCGTACTAGTTGTATTTTATATCAACATTTCACAATTTGACTGTTTGCACACAACCACGGGACAAGTTTCAACTTTCCTACATAGATATTTTTTATACACATTATTTTGATGTTACTACATGACAGACCATACATTGCTTAGATATATGATAGTTTACGAGTTACAAATAAAGATGCTTTTACATAAGTCAAACACTACAAGAATCACAAGAATAAAAATTAGTGATACAAATATGTTATTTTTCTCAACAAAACTGATACATAATCAATAAATAACTCGTAGACATCAATTATTTTTTCATTACAAATCTGATACATCAAGTTTTGTGAGACATGAATATGATTTTTTTTAAAGCTTGATACACCATCCACAAAAATAAATTAATAAACCAAACTTCGAATTTTGAACGAAAAAATAAACATTTCTAAAATCCATGTTGAATTGGAAGACTCGTCAGGTATCACCTTAAATACATGTTGGGGACATGTAGCACCATGAAGAACTAGATCTCATTACTGTTGGAGATGGTTTTGACGACAAAAAAATCGATATCTTCAAATGAACCACTATCAAAGTTAAGACCATATGATAAATACACAAAAAAAATATGATAAATATGACAAACCAGTTGGTGTTTACTCGGATTTGATGTGGCGGCGGGAAGGGTTACGTAACTAAAATCAAACCCGAAGGATATCGTCCGACCATGATGCAAAGTGGCCTCGAGTGAGATGCATCACGTGGGAACTCATTAATTTGTTACACATGACCTCTTTTTTTCCAAATCATTAAAAAAAAAAAAAAAAAAAAAAAAAAAAAAAAAAAAAGCCTCGAATTATAAATATACAAGGACCGGTCGACAAAAAGCGTCCATAAAGAATAGACCCACTGTTGAAAAATTCAAACAAACCTCAAAAAATACAAATCTAGAAACAAATCTGGTACACAGATTGGATACATATCATAAACCTCAAAATATATAGATCTAGAAACAACAAAACTCCATAAAGAATAAACCCCCTATTTAAAAAATCAAACTGAACCCGATTTGAAAATTGCACGAAACCCTAACCTTGCCGGAAAATTGTACAAACATGTATCATTCGTTGTATAAATCACGACGGACATCTCGCTTTTGGCGGTTAAAGAAGGACCTAATCATATCAACGACGGTGTGCAGACAAGATGTTGAATAATAACAAGGGTGGAGACAATTTTTTTTATTAATTACTCCGTAATAATGAAAGAGAAGTGGGGGTTATGAATTCATAATGAATTAACTTTTATGCAGGTAAAGGGACGGTTTTGTGAAGATATGGATTTGACCAAATCCTACACCAATTGTTCATTTACTATGATACCCCTAAGCATATATAAAATACTTATTATTTTCTTTTAATTGAATATGCCACATGTCCTAGTTATATTGGTTCCTATTGTTTTTATTTTAAAGATGGTCATCACATGAACGTAAATCTATATATATATATATATATATATATATATATATATATATATATATAGACTTAGGATCAAATAAGAAGAAAAATTAAAATGAGAAGGATAAGAAGAAACCACAACCACACATTTCAGATGCACCTACAAATATAGATGCATCTCCCCTTAAAAATCTCACTCTAATTTGAAATGTGTGGCTAGAAATTCTTCTTATTCTTCTCATTTTAATTGTTCTTCTTACTAGATCCCTTCCCTATATATATATATATATATATATATATATATATATATATATATATATATATATATATATATATATATATATATATATATATAGGGAAGAGATCCGGTAAGAAGAAAAACTAAAATAAGAAGAATAAGAAGAATTTCTAGCCACACATTTCAAATAAGGGAGAGATTTTCAAGGGGAGATGCATCTATTTTAATAGGTGCATCTGAAATGTGTGGTTGTGGTTTCTTCTTATCCTTCTCATTTTAATTTTTCTTCTTATTTGATCCTAACTCTATATATATATATATATATATATATATATATATATATATATATATATATATATATATATATATATATATATATATATATATAGGGTAGGGTTAAAATGAAAAGTTTCTTATAATGAAAAGAATGAGAAGGCATGTGGAGGTGACATGTGTCACCTTTGCCACATCACCATGCCATGTCATGTGACATGTGTCACCCCCACCCCCACCCCCACCCCCACCCCACCCACCTACCCCGCCCCGCCCCCCCCCCCCCCCCCCCCCCCCCCCGCGCAAAAAAAATTTTTTTTTCCCGCCAAAAAAAATTTTTTTTTGGGCAAAAAAAATTTTTTTTTTTCCCGCAAAAAATTTCCCGCCAAAATTTATTACTGCATCACAGTTATAAAAATACTGCATCACAATTATAATTGTGATGCAGTAATTTATAACCTTAATGCACTAAAATAATGATTATGATGCAGTAAATTTATAACCGTGATGCAGTAACTTATAACCTTAATGCACTAATAAGTTTTGATGCATCTTTATTATAAGTTAATAGTTCAGTGCATCAACTATGATGCACTAAAATCAAGGTTATAACCTTAAATGCACTAAAATCATGATTGTGATGCAATAACTTTATAACTGTGGTGCAGTAATTTATAACCTTAGGGGGGTGGCAACACTTTGATTCCATACCTCACCATACCTCACAACCCACCAATAATTTCATTCCACCTAATCACATACCTCACCATAGTTTTTTAGTGGCAATGGTCATTCCATACCTCACTTTTTTTTTTCTTTTTTAAATTCATAATTAAATCAAACAATTAAATAAAAACATAATATTTCATTAATAATAAAAAACAAATTACATAATACTTAAAAAAATTGCATAATACTAAAAAAAATACGCATCTAAATATCCGTCGGCCATCCATATTGCTCCGCATACTCACGTTTTTTGGTAATCGTGATCTCTCGCATTCTCGGATCAATTATGTGATCGTGAGGTTGGTTATAGAACCTCAGTGCCCGATGATAAGCCTTTTCTTCAATATTACGGATTTGGGCCGACAACAATTTTTCGGCCAAGCCATCCTTTTAAGACCTTTGCTCCGCTATCGATTCCAATATTTGTATTTTCCTTAATTTTGAAAATGAAACACACGCTCCTCTTGAATTCCTCCATGCCGCTACGGCAAAAGATGCCGCAAACCATACCGAATTCATGATGCCGCTAGGGTGGCAATGGGATGCCGCATGATGCCTAGCCAAACCGCAAGCCATACCGAGGGTGTTGCCACCCCCTTAATGCACTAAAATCATAATTGTGACGCAGTAGCTTATAACCTTAATGCACTAATAAGCCTTGATGCATCTTTATTATAAGTTACTGCATCATAGTTAATAGTTAAGTGCATCAACTATGATGCACTAAAATCAATGTTATAACATTAATGCACTAAAATCATGATTGTGATGCAGTAACTTTATAACTGTGATGTAGTAACTTTATAACTGTGATGCAGTAATTTATAACCTTAATGCACTAAAATTATGATTTGTGATGCAGTAACTTTATAACTATGATGCAGTAAAAAAATTTGGCGGGAAATTTTTTGGCGGGAAAAAAAAAAATTTTTTGCCCCAAAAAAAAAATTTTTTTTTTGCGGGAAAAAAAATTTTTTTCGGGGGGGGGGGGGGGTGGGGGTGGGGGGGCGGGGGGGGGTGGGTGGGTGGGGGTGGGGTATGGTGATGTGGCATGATGATGTGGCAAAGGTGACACATGTCACCTCCACATGCCTTCTCATTCTTTTCATTCTAAGAAACTTTTCATAATAACCCAAACCTATATATATATATATATATATATATATATATATATATATATATATATATATATATATATATATATATATATATATATATATAATAGTCGGATACCCACACATAACGATTATTTAGTTAGTATATTATAAATAATTAAATATAGTGAATGAGTTGGGAACCAGCTCTCCTGCAATTCTTTATTCGCTTAGTGAATTAGTTTTACAATACTCCAAATGTATATGTGTTCGTTGTATGTGTTTGTTTAGATTTTTCGTAGCTTTCTCGAAACACCATATTAACATCATCATTCCCGCATGTACGAAGACCCTCACACTCTTTTACCCATCAAACACTCCCTCTAAAAGTATATATTTTTGGCGAATCAAGTTTGTATTCATTTAAATTAAGGTTAAAGTTGTAAAAAATTTGAATAAGAAATAAAAATAAACCCACAAAAATTGTAAAAAAAACTAAACTTTCATTAAGATATATAAAATAGATATTAAATTAAAGAGCACAAAATTTAAGAAAATATGGTTAAATTAAATTATAAAAAATATAAATAGATAGAGAAGTATAGATAATGGGTGATGTGAGCAATTATTAATGCATTGATTCATAGACATAAAATACAAAACATATAGATAGAGAATTGTTAAGGCAATGACATAAAATAAACGTGTTTTTGTTATGAGAGGTGATTTGCACGTTCATTATTTTGATTGGGACATTCATTGTATAAGAATACAAAACATATTGTAAATAATGTATAATTATAAAATCTTTAGTATGCAAATCAATTCGCTTTTATCGTTCATCTTAATGGTAACTAGAGTTGAGATCAATATATATTTCATACTTACCATATATCAAATAAATCAATTTTAGATATTCATTTTTTATCAAAATTAATAAAAAAATCATTTTTCATCTTATTTTTTAAAACAACATATCTTGCAAACGGTAACTCTTCAAACTATAAAAAATGCACCACGAGAATTAAATTATTTTTCTATAGATATGTACTTCTTTATATTTTTGACAAACTTTTGTTTTTCAACAATTCTGCCCAGAAAAATCACATATAATTTGTAAAATCATATATGATTTCAAAAATCACATATGATTTCAAAAATCACATGTGGTTCGATTTTTAGAAATCACATATGATTTTTTCAAGTTGACATTCCATCCATTTTGGCCATAAGCATTTTTCCCACGTGTATTTATAAAATACAAAACAAATCAGTGCTTGTAACCAAAATAAAAAACTCAACAAACACAAAGTTTAAAGCTACTTAAATGTAACAATAATACAATAATCATTATATGTAACAAAAACTCAAAAAACTACAAAGATCTAAAAATAGGAAACCAATGTGTAAAGACCATGTTTCGTAAGATGCAACTTAAGATCTAAAAAGATTATATCTTTATAAAGAAAGAGATATAAAAGTTTTTGTCCGAAGATGGTCCTAAAATGAGTCGTTTAGCGATTTCGAAATGTGCGTGGTGTGGTAATTTAAGGTGATCCGACGTCGTGTAAGTTATTGGTGGCCGGTTGTTGTAGTGTAACTGAGAAAGATAGACTAGTTTGTGTTAGTCATTCTTAAACTTATTATGCGGTAATATGGTACCAAAAATTAAAAGAAACATTTGTGTTTGTTGTGGTTAAGACATTTGCATTCATCTTGCTCATTGAAAGTGAGATGTTTGCAATCTTTGTTTGATAATCCAAAGGTATAATTATTTTCTTGCAAATATAATAAAACGAAATGGTGCTTCACTCTTGTAAAATACAAGACTTTTTAGGATTTGGCTAGATTTTTTAGGTTACAAATTCATTTGTTACTTCTCTTATAAATAAGTGTCAAGTATATAATATGAAGTTATATTTGTATACTTTTACATATATACAGTAGAGTCAAGAATGAATCAAA
Organism: Chrysanthemum seticuspe; assembly: GCA_019973895.1. NCBI lineage: Eukaryota > Viridiplantae > Streptophyta > Magnoliopsida > Asterales > Asteraceae > Chrysanthemum > Chrysanthemum seticuspe. The sequence continues at coordinate 282,595,163 of BPTQ01000007.1, forward strand.
ATATTTTTATTTTATCAAATGGTATCAAACTGTATTTCATGGGATGTTAATTCAATTAAAGCATTTTATGAAAAGAGACGTGTAGTGAAATCATAAAAGTTTATAAGAAATTGATTATTAATATTAGATTTAAGATCAGTTGAGAACAAAAGATCTTTTATATATAAAATGATCAATCTTCACCATTTATCTTTCTTCAATTCATATTTGATTTAATGGATGAGATTAATCATAACAATTTTAAAAACCCAATTTTATCATTTTTTTTTCTTCAAATATTACTACCTCCGTCCCATAATAATTGTTCACTTTGACATTTTTAAGTCTTTTTTACTCAACTTTGACTATAAATATTTTTATTTGTGTAATATAATATTTGATGAAAAATATATGAATATATTGGGTTTTAAATGTATTTTCATTTGGTATAATTTTCATCAAGTATTATATAACACAAATAAAAATATTAATAGTCAAAGTTAAACACTAAAGACTAAAAAAGGTCAAAGTTGACAATAATTATGGGACGGAGGGAGTAATATTTTTCAAACCGTTAATTGTTAAGCCAAAAAAAAGTATACTATTACGACAAGAATTTAATTATCTTTCTATAGATAGGCACTTTGATATACTTTCGACAAATTTTTTTCGTGCTTTTCACCTTTTTTTTTATATTTTTTTGGTTGAAGAAAAAAATTGGTTCATTTAGAAAGAAAAAAAATTGGTTCATGACTATTACGCTGAAGGCCTTGGTCACAATTTGTTCTCCATAAGACAATTTTGTAATGAGGATTTCAAAGTTGCCTTGAGAGCCAAAACCTGTTTTGTACATGATTTGAATGGTGTCGATCTTTTAGCTGGAAATCGTCAAACAAACCTATACACCATTTCACTTTCAGATATGGTTGCAACTTCACCAATTTGTCTTCTATCCAGAGCAACTTCAAATCATGGTTATGGCACCGCCGTTTGTCCCATTTAAGCTTCGGTACTATCATTGAACTTGCCAAACAAAAACTTGTCGACGGACTTCCAGGATTCAAATACGATAAAGATCATTTGTGTCCAGCTTGTGAGCAAGGGAAAAGCCATAGGGCATTCTTCAAATCCAAAGCAGTTTCCAGTACGAATGCAAGGTTACAATTAGTTCACATGGATTTGTACGGACTAATGAGGGTGCAAAGCATTAATGGAAAGAATTATATCTTGGTAATTGTGGACGACTACTCCAGATTCACTTGGGTCAACTTTCTTTGCTCAAAGGATGAAGCTCTAAGAATGATCATCACATTCTTTACCCGTATTCAAGTGCAACTACATGTAATAGTCAGAACGTTTCGCAAAGATAACAAAACATAATTCAAAGAATCGCATACTTTGAGAAGGTTGGCATCACGCATCAAACTTTAATAGCTAGAACTCTAGAATATAATGGTGTAGTTGGAAGACGAAACCGAACTCTCGTGGAAGCTACAAGAACGATGTTGATTTACTCAAAATTACCAAATTACCTTTGGACTGAAGCCATTAACACTGCATGTTTTACACAAAAATTGGCCTTTGATTCACCCTCGTTACAACAAAACTCCATATGAGCTGATTCATAAACAAAAGCCTAATATTGAACACTTTCATATGTTTGGTGCACTATGTTACCCAACTAATGATCGTGATGATCTTGGAAAAATTAAGTCAAAATATGATATTGGAACATTTATCGGATATTTAGAACAATCGAAAGGTTGTTGGATCTACAACCATAGAACAAGGCAAATAATGGTGACTATTCACGTTCAATTTGACGAACTTACGGAGATGGCTTCTGAGCAAAACAACTTAGAACCTGCATAACAACACATAAACTTTCAAGATCCATCAGCTACATCACAAGCACCACCAACAAGACAAGATTTGGAGATGTTGTTTGGTCCGATGTTTGATGAATACTTCGAAGGAAATGCTCAAGGTGTTGCAACTGCTTCCGCTGTACCCGTACCTAACAACATTAAAACCTTGCTATACATGATGTTACAACAACAACCGTTGTTAAAGGTGCACCTCCACTTGAAGTTACAACAACAAACGAACAAAAAAATCCTATCTTCAACAATAATGCTGGTGGAACACAACAAAATGAAGAAGTAGATGCAAACTATGACATAAATGCATTCTTTATTTTGTTTGTACCTCCTATGAACAAAAAAATTTCCGAGTCTTCCTCAAGCAACCTTGATCCGTTAAATATGCACACGTTCTATCAAACTCACCCTTCAACACATCAATGGACAAAAGATCATCCTTCATAAAAAGTTATTGGAGATCCTTCAAAGCCAGCTATGACAAGAAGACAACACACCACAGATAGCGAAATGTGCATTTATGCATTAACTGTTTGTCTAGAAGAACCAAAGAATATCAAAGATGCAATGAGTGAAGATGCCTAGATAAAATCAATGAAAGAAGAACTAACTCAATCCGAGTTACTTGAAGTTTGGGAATTGGTTGAAAAACCTGATGGCATCATGGTTATCGGTTTAAAGTGGATTTGGAGAAATAAACTCAATACCGATGAAATGGTCATTCGCAGCAAATAACGTCTAATGGCTAAGGGATACCATCAAGAGGAAAGAATCGACTTTGAAGAGTTATTTGCACCAGTGGCCAGACTTGAATCAGTCCGGATGTTTTTGGCTTACGCAGTACACAAAGGCTTCACAATGTATCAAACGGATGTGAAGACCGTTTTTCTCAACGGTGAATTACGTGAAGAAGTGTACGTGAGTCAACCTCCTGGAGTTGAAGACCCTGAGAAACCAAATCATGTCTACAGACTGAAGAAAGCTCTTTATGGTTTAAAGCAAGCCACACGGGCATGGTATGACAAGTTATCATCTTTCCTAACTACTAATTAGGACTGAGCAAATCCACTCGAAAACCAACCCGAACCAACACACCGACCGAAATCGGAATGAACAAAACCGAACCGACCTTATTCGGTTCGGTTTTGTATATTTGTTTTGGTTTCGGTTCGATTCGGTTTTTGTCGGTTCGAAACACGAAAATCGACCTGAACCGAGTTATTCGGTTCGGTTTCAGTTTTGATATCTATTTCTCAGTTTAGTTTTCAGTTTGAGTTTTTTCCTTTTTTGATTTTTCGGTCGTGTCGGGTCGGGTTTGACCCGATGCTCACCCCTATTACTAATCACTTTGTAAACGGTACCATTGATCCAAAACTGTTTATAAGAAAAGAAAAAGAGGCTAACATTTTAATTGTTCAAATTTATTTCGATGATATAATTTTCGGATCTAAAAATCCAAAATTTTCAAATGCTTTTGCAAAATTAATGAAAACGAACTTTCAAATTTCAATGATGGGTGAACTAAAGTTCTTTATAGGACTTCAAGTTCACCAATCACCTCGAGAATTTTTTTTACTAATCAGTCAAAATATGCCCTTGATGTCCTTAAAAACTTTAGAATCGAAGGATTTGACACTTTTGGTACTTCAATGAGTGCTTCATCACCAAAACCGGATGTTGATCCACATGGGATACCCGTAGGCACCAAAAAGTATCGAAGTATAATCGGGTCCCTTATGTATCTGTGGAAAACTAGAAGGGAGGGGGGTTGAATAGTTTTGCCGATTTTAAGTTAGTTTAAAAAACTTTAGATTCGTTAATATGTGAGATCTTATGGATGTAGAGAAAGTATAAATCTAATGATAAAGCAAGTAAATAAAGTAAAGCAAAGGGATAGAAATGACACAACTGATATATAGTGGTTCGGCTACAAGGACACCTTCCTTTCCCTACTCCACTCCCCTTGTCACCTACTCGAGAGTTCAAGCACTATGTCAACAAACTCCTTCACTTGGCGGAGAAGCCTTCACAACGTTGCTTATACCTTTTTCCGGTACAAAGCTAGATACCGAGTCCGTAACACGGTGGACCAAACCAGCACGACTACTACACAAACACAACAAATATGTGAAATATCAAATACAAGATCTTCGCTACAGAAATCTTGCGGAGTGACAAATCAATCAAGGACCCCTTGCTTGGATGACTTGTAGAATGCTCGTGATCTCGCCTTAAAGAAGGACCTATATGAGAATCACAATAGAAAGAAAGAAGAACAACTCTCTAGATCAAGTGATCTATATGTTAGAAGATAATGAGAGTGTTTGAGAGATTTAGTAAGAAGAGGTGTGAGTTAGAATGAAGAAATGGCTCTCTATTTATAGGAAATTTCTTCCACTGTTCCCCGGATCCCACGGATCCCTCCCACTTGGGATCCGTGTAGTGTAATCCTAGGGATCCGTGGGACGCTCCTCTTTGCCCATGGGTTTTTTGGTTATGGGTCATGGGTTATGGGTTGGTCCATGGGTTTTCCTTAGATTCAATGTATCTAAAGTATACATTGTATCTAACCATCTTGGGTATGGGTTATTGTTAGGATTTAGTAAATCCAGTTATTAAAGTGTCGGTCACCTCAAGTATATGTAATCGTTAGAAAGCTCGTAGTCGTAGTTATTTAATGTTAAGTAGTATTTAGTTAAGTAACACCATGGAGGACGGACGGGTCTTTACCTACTATATGCCTGATCCACAGCCCGTAGGTGGCGTTTTATGTAAGACTATAAATACCCTCTACCTCCCAAGGTAGAGGGTTGGAGCTCATAATAACATTTTTAACTTTCTCTCACTAAGTTCCCAAACCTCTAACTATTTCTCTCTATAAAACCTAATATTATACGCCTATGTGTGATCATGGTTTGATGTATTTGTGAAATCCAATATGTTACAAATGGTATCAAGAGCCATGGTTTGATCATCTCTTTTACATATCCTTGGATTTCTAGTGGTTTTACATGGTTTTTGGGTTTGAAAAAGTTTAGTGGTTTTTGCATCATTTGGATCATTTCTTGTGTTAAAGTTTGAATTTTTTGTGTACTTTTGTGTTTAGAATCATTGTAAGTGCTTGGGTTTTGATTTGGAAAGCTTAAATCACCGTGGTTGGGCTTGTTTTGGATTGAAAAGTATTGTTCTTAAAGTTTTCTACCTAGCGACTTGGCTCTCGGAGTTATTTTCTTGGTAGCGATTTACTTTGTTAATTTCCAGCGACTTGTAGTTAGAGGAGTAGCGACTTGAGCCTAGTGACTTGTCTATTGAGACAAGCCGACAAACAGTACAACGTAGTGGAGGTTCCACTTCGGCTAGCGACTTGGTTGGCGTAGCGACTTGTCTCTATTATTTCTAGCGACTTGTCCTTATTGTTCTAAGCGAGTTGCTCATTAGCGACTTGTCTACTTAGCGATTTGGTGCTTTAGCGACTTGTGTTCAGAGACTTGGGTCTTAGCAACTTGTGGTTAGCGACTTGATTCACAGTGACTTGAGGTTTAGCTAGTTGCTACTTAGCGACTTGTACTTAGCGACTTGATTCACAGCGACTTAAGGTTTAGCGAGTTGCTACTTAGCGACTTGGTGACTAAGCGACTTGGTTCAAGGGTTATAGCGACTTGGTTGATATTTGTTTCTAATACGGTTTTCTCTTGATTTAGTAAAATCCCGTGAAATAATCTATTTCCCGGTTTAATCATAAAGTTATAAAATCCCGTGAAATCTGTAAACATGTCTACCAACGTGCCTACAATCATCTCTATTGTAGCTGAGGACGTTCAAGCAGCTGGTTCAGACACTCGTCCACCCATGCTTGACAGAACTGACTATGACTCATGGGCTCAACGAATTAGGTTGTATTGTCTGGGAAAGGAAAATGGAGTCAACATTCTCAAGTCAATTGATGAAGGACCTTATCAAGTTGAGACAACTAGAGACATACTCGATACTGCTGCAGATGGAACAATGATCTTTGGATTGGACAGACCAAAGACGTATGATGAGCTCAGTGATAAGGAGAAAAAAAGATTTGATGCTGATATCAGGGCTTCAAACATTATACTTCAAGGTCTTCCAAAAGATATCTACAAACTTATCAGTCACAACATTGAAGCCAAGGCGGTTTGGGATAATGTCAAGATGCTTCTCTCGGGGTCTGAATTAACTAAGGAAGACAGAGACTCACAATTGTATGATGAATTTGAGCACTTTAAGATGAAACCGGAAGAAAGTTTCTATGAATATTACGTGAGATTTCACAAGCTTGTGAATGATATGAGGAATATCAAAATGACCATGCCAAATATTCAGCATAACTCAAAGTTTGTGAACAACATGAATCTCGAATGGCACAAATTTGTCACCTATGTGAAGCTAACCAAAGGATTAAAGAACACCAACTATGAGCAACTGTAAGCCTTCCTTCTTCAGAATGAGAGACATGCTATGTTTGAACGAAGGATTCTTGAACAGTTCAAATCTAAACAGGGAGAATCAAGTTCGTCAAATGATTCAACAGCCTTCTACACCAATATTGGAATTACCACCAAAGCTTCTCAAGTCATACCAACGGGAAATGGTAACTACAAACTCATTCCAGATCCATCATACAAGCCTCCTGATTCAAACACATTCATGGAAAACTTCATCAATCAACTATCTCTCATGGTCAGTCAAAATCTGAATTCCCTCCCACACACCAACAATAACCTCAGAACAACATCCAACCCACAGAATCAAGCTACCGCCAGAGATGGGAAGGTTATGGTGCAACCAGTTCAAGAAAGGCAGTATGAACAAGGAAGAGGTGGAGTTGGTGGAGGGTATGTGGCTAATCAGAATCATGGAAGAAATGTAAATCAAGGACAAGCAAAGCCAATCAAATGTTACAACTGTGGTGGTGAGGGACACATTGCAAGGAACTGTACATCTCCAAAACGTCCACAGAATGCAGAATACTTCAGAGACAAGATGTTGCTTGTGCAAGCTCAGGATAATGGAGAAGCTTTGGATGAAGAGGAGTTGTTGTTTCTTGCAGAAGGGACTGCTAAGACATATGATGCTGATGTGGATGAGCAGCCAATTCAAGAAATAGGTCACAATCATCAAAATGCCTTTCAAGTCGCAGACTGTGATGCATTTGACTCGGATGTCGATGATGAACCTACTGCCCAGACAATCTTCATGGCTAACATCTCACCTATGGTCTCTCCAAAGGTCTCATCACCATAACAGGTTGGTCCATCCAAAGAATCAATCATTTCAGAGGTATTAAAACTATACGATGAGGTGGATGAGCATAAGATACATAACGAAGTACAAACTCTTGAAACTTATGAATCAGATATTGATAATGAGGGTAATAGTAATATTGTCCCATATGATCAATATGTGACACAAAGTGAAAGTGAGATTATGCCAAGTGATGTATCTTCTGCACTCAATGATGATTATGTTTTTGATGAATACACTGCTTATGCCCCTGATGATTCTGTTATCTCTAAACTGAACGCCTGTAAAGAACAAGTTGCTATTTATGAACAACGTGCTAAGTTTGAGTTAACTAGCCGTGAGCAGGAAATGGATGACCAAATGCGTACAATCATTAGAAAAAGTAATTTTAAAGAAGAAGTGTTAAAACAAGAGTTAAATTCCTTACAAGAAAAGCTTTCTAAAACTGTTAAGCAAAAGCAAGAACTTCAAGATAATGTTAAAGTGCTTAAACAAGAATTTAATGCTAAGGAATCAAAACTTTTGAATGATTTTTCCAATCTAAAAACTTTGAAAAACAAGCTTGAAAATAAGTTGTACGTACAAGGGAATACCAATCAGACTACTCACTTGATCACTAAGCATAGAGTCTTAAGCGATAAGCATGGTATTCCCCTCGTTGAGAAACCCAATCCTAAGTATGGTAAAATAGCTAGAGAAGCTCATAAGGTAATCTATGATGGTAATGAAATCCTTAAGCCTAGGCAGAAACCTGGTTGCGCTAAGTGCACTGAGGAAGATATGAAATGTGAAGAAGTCAATAGGGAGAAAATGGATAAGAAGCTAAAAGATCCTGAGTGTAAAAAGCAAAACATAACGTTCAAACCCCATGATTACACAAAAGAAAATTGGATCTCCCTGAACAGGTTTAAGCCTCAAACCCAATTAACCCCAGAACAAACTTTTTGGAGGAAAGATATGGACAAGCAAAAGGCAAGTGAACTTGTTGAAACAAACCCTCCCCTTAGGAAAGTGCCTACAACTATCCTCCAAATATACCAATGCATTTAGTTCCTAGAACTATTTCCACTAATAGCAAGACCTTAATCAGCCTGTATGTTTTTTATCAACTATTTGCTGATTTTGAGAAAACATGTAAGAAAAGGATCACACCCACTGGGATAACTGAAGGGGAAAGGGGTTTTGAGCAAACTAAAGAATGCTATTTAACTGAGGTCGTGCCTTTCTTTAAACAATTAAAAGGTCAATTTGAAAGTCTTCAAAAGGGGATAAACTCGGGTATTAAAGAAATGGAAAAGGAATTTGATGCAATGATTGTTGAAGTCAATGATTATGAACGGGAACTCAAATATAATGAAGTTGAAAGGAAGAACTTGCATATCTTAAATGAGAACTTGATTTCGAGTTGTGTTGCTCAAGATGTGTTTTATACTGTGACTAAGTATTCTATTACTGCATCTCAATTTCATGAATTATCTGTTGCTTTGAAAGTTTCCCATGATCGTGTCATTGAGCTTGAAAACAAAAACTCAGAACTAAATGAGAAAATTGATCAGGATGATCACGATAATTTGGTAAAACATCTTTCTAAGATAGAAGTTGAACATTTTGATATGCAACTAAAATATCAACATCTCAAAGAAAATGTCAAAACATCAAAACATCCTCAAATGTTCCAGAGTTTGATGCAGTTTTTCAAATAAACAAACGTGACGAACAGATTCAAGCTCATTGTAACACGATCAGAAAGTTGAAAGCCGAAATTTCACAATTAAAGGGTGAAAAGAACAATGTGACTGGCTCCCGAATGCCTCCTCCTTTAGATTCTCAGTGTTCTTAAACTTTTCATCTTCAAAACTTGGTTAATGTTTTACAAAAGGAAAATGAGAGTTTTCTAGAAGAAAATGAAAAAGTTAAACGACACTTTAAAGAATTATATGACTCAATGAAAGTCACTCGTGACAAGAATAACGAAAAAATAATGTCTTTACAAAAGGAAATTGAGAATCTGAGGAGTCAGGAAAAAGGGAAAATGCCACTTGTCTTCAATGAGAATGTTGCATCAAAGTCATCTGCAGACTCTAAATATACTGTGACTGTTAAATACATTCCTCCTCATCTTAGGAATAACGAACTTGTATTTCATAATCATCTTGCTCGCCTTAAGGATAGTCTTGAATGTCTCCGTGAGATTGTAGATGAGGACTTCATAAATAAGCCACTTGATAGTGAAATTAGGTTTGCTTGCATTCAGGCCAAACGATCTCAGGAGATGTTAGAATATTTAATAGCAACATGTCCTAAATCCTTAGGTGCGAAAGATAAAGTTGTGATGCCTTGTTCCATGCCTAGTGCTAAGTATACAAACCATTCTATGCCCAGCATTAAGAAAGTGAATTTTAATGTGCCTTCAAGTAGTTCAGATCCCTGCACTTCTAGTTCAGGAATGCAAAAGGTAGCCCAACCAACTAATGTTCACATAATTCCCTCTACAGGAGTAATAAGTGACATTAAAGCAAGCGGGTCAAAGCCTCCAGGCAATACAAAGCAAGATAGAACCTCGCAAGCTAAGAATGTGCATTGGAAGAGAGTAGAAGACCACCCTAGGAACACTAAGTTTGAGTTGAATAAAACGAATCGTGTTGATTCTAGTATTAGCTATAAGCAACGGTAATTAATTCGAATTCTGCTACTTTTGGCAAAACATGTAATGATGATTGCTTGGTTTCTGTTACTAATCATGAATGTGGTGTGAATGATTTGATTAATGATGTTAAATGCCCTGTTAAGATTGTTAATGCCATAAAACATGTTATGAAGGCTAGAAAGCAGTGGAGAAAGAAGGTTAGAAAACATTGGAAGCCCACAGAAAGGAAATTTAGTAACATAGGTTATCAGTGGATACCTACTGGCCGCAAGTTTAATCTTAATGAGTTGTGCCCTAAATTTTCCAAGTCAATGCCCATTAGAAAATGGATGCCTACTGGTAGAACTATTCCTTTAAGAAGTGAACATACTTTGAATAGGTCAAATACGGACACTAGCACTGCATCTATCCCTGATGATTCGATTGTTTCCACTTCCGATGTGGGTGTTCCAATCACTGTTACTAACCAAATGGAACCCATTCTTGCATGGGGATCCCAATTATCCAGTTATCCATTCTTGTCTGTGTTCAACTGCAGATCGTTCAAATCATTCTGTGGTACCTGGACTCAGGCTGTTCCAAGCATATGACTGGAGATCGCTCACGGCTCATGAACTTCGTGAGTAAATTCATCGGGACTGTTAGATTTGGGAACGACCATTTTGGTGCAATTATGGGTTATGGAGACTATGTTGTTGGTGAAAGTGTAATCTCTAGGGTATATTATGTTGAAGGTCTTGGTCATAACTTGTTCTCTGTTGGTCAATTCTGTGATTCCGATCTAGAAGTGGCTTTTAGAAAACATACTTGTTTCGTTAGAGAACTTGATGGTGTGGAATTGTTAAGAGGAACTCGTGGTTCAAATCTATACACCATCTCTATCGAAGACATGATGAAGTCTTCTCCAATCTGCTTGTTGTCAAAGGCTTCGAAAACAAAATCATGGTTATGGCATCGTCGTCTCAATCACTTGAACTTCGGCACCATTAATAACCTCTCCAGAAAGGATCTTGTAAGAGGCTTACCCAGATTAAAGTATGAAAAAGATCATCTTTGTTCAGCATGCCAATTGGGAAAAAGCAAGAAATATGCCCACAAACCCAAACCCACAAAATCAGTAATGGAAGTTCTTCATACCCTTCATATGGATTTATGTAGACCAATGAGAGTGCAAACGATAAATAGGAAGAAACATATTTTAGTCGTTGTAGATGACTACTCTCGATTTACTTGGGTAAAGTTTTTGAGGACAAAGGATGAAACTCCAGATGTCATCATTAAACTTATCAAGCAGCTTCAGGTTCGACTCAACAATACTGTTAGAATTGTTCGAACAGACAATGGCACAGAGTTTGTTAACAAAGACCTAAGTCAATTTTATGAAAGTGTTGGAATCAGTCATCAAAGAAGTGTTCCTCGAACTCCTCAACAGAATGGTGTAGTTGAAAGACGAAATCGAACTCTTGTGGAAGCCGCAAGAACAATGCTAATCTATTCAAAGGTTCCAATGTTTCTTTGGGCTAAAGCCATTGCCACTACTTGCTACACCCAAAATCGTTCCCTTATACACACCTTTCATGAAAAAACTCCATACGAACTTGTCCATAAACAAAAACCTAATCTCTCCTATCTTCGTGTGTTCGGTGCTTTGTGCTATCCAATGAATGACGGTCAAGATTTAGGTAAATTAAGAGCTAAGGCGGACATTGGAGTTTTTGTAGGGTATGCATCAAACAAGAAGGGTTACCGAATCTACAACAAAAGAACTCGAGAAATCATGGAAACTATGCACGTCACGTTCGATGAGCTGTCCGGGAAAATGGCTCCAGGACAATCAAGTCCTGGACCCGCATCACAATCTTCATTAAGTAGTCCTATTGGTTCGTCTCTTGTACTAAATCTCTCACCAGCAACTCCTTATGTACCTCCTTCAGAAGATGATTTGAAGAAATTGTTTGATCAAATGTTTGATGAACACTATGAGCCAATTGCTAATGATCTGTCAATTCCATCAACAGAGGCTGCTCCTATCCCTGTCAATGAAGTCAAAACTTTAGTTTCTATGTCATTAAGTCAAGAAGCGCCTGCTGCTGATCACTCTGTCTCATCAACAAATCATCAATCATCAAGTGTACACCAAGGAAATGTGTCTGGCACCTATGATGGAGATAATCCCTTTGCTACTCCTGAAGATGCCCCCTTTGAGAACATATTTGCTCCTAAACCATCATCAGATCCATCTTCATCAGGAGATAACGACTCTGCTACTTCAGTTCCTCAACAACAACCACATGAACACCTTAGAAAATGGACACATGATCATCCATTGGACAACATCATTGGAAACCTTTCTCGTCCAGTATCCAATCGTAAACAACTTGCAACTGATGCCTTATGTTGCTTCTTCAATTCCGTACTATCTAAGGTCGAACCTAAAGACGTTAAAACTGCCATGAATGAAGACAGCTGGTTCAATGCCATGCAAGAAGAAATTCATGAGTTTGATCGACTAGATGTATGGGAATTAGTACCTACTCCTGACTGTGCTATGATCATTGCTCTAAAGTGGATCTTCAAAGTAAAACTTGATGAGCATGGTGATGTATTAAAGAACAAGGCTCAATTGGTTGCAAAAGGATACCGTCAAAAGGAGGGTATTGACTTTGAATAATCATTTGCTCCAGTTGCTCGTATCGAGGCAATCAGAATCTTCTTGGCTAATGCTGCAAGTAAGAACATGATAGTCTATCAGATGGATGTAAAGACGGCTTTTCTTAATGGAGATCTTAAAGAAGTCGTATACGTCAGCCAACCTGAAGGTTTTGTGAATTCAGAGCATCCTACTCATGTCTATCGCTTGAAGAAGGCTCTTTACGGTCTGAAGCAAGCTCCAAGGGCATTGTATGATACACTATCAAAGTTTCTTCTATCTACTGGATTCAGAAAAGGAGCAGTTGATCCAACATTGTTCACCAGAATGTCAGCAAAAACATTTAATTCACGTTCAAATTTATGTTGATGATATTATTTTTGCCTCGACTGACCCCAATGAATGTGACCGTTTTTCTAATGAGATGGGTTCCAAATTTCAAATGTCTATGATGGGACAAATTTCATTTTTCTTGGGATTACAAATTTCACAAAGTCCCGGAGGCATTTTTATAAATCAATCTAAATATGCAAATGAAATTTTAAAGAAATTTGGATTTGATACTTGTGACACCGTTGACACTCCCATGGTAGAACCTACCAAACTAGATGAGGACCACTCAGGGATCATGATAGACCAAACGAAATATCAAAGTATGATTAGATCCCTGATGTACCTCACAGCCAGTAGACCAGATATTCTGTTCGCTGTATGCATGTGTGCTAGATACCAGGCTAAGCCTACCAAAAAGCACCTTGAAGCGGTTAAACAGGTCTTTCGGTATCTCCAAGCAACCATCAATATGGGACTTTGGAACCCGAAGGACACCGGTATGTCACTAATAGCCTATGCAGATGCTGATCATGCAGGATGTCAAGATACACGTCGAAGCACGTCAGGAGGTGCTCAGTTTTTGGGTGATAAGCTTGTGAGCTGGTCTTCTAAGAAACAAATGAGTACTTCTATATCCTCTACAGAGGCTGAATACATAGCCATGTCATCTTGTTGTGCTCAAATCCTATGGATGAGATCCCAATTATCTGACTATGGCTTTGAATTCAACAAAATCCCTCTGTATTGTGATAACAAAAGTGCCATTGCTCTCTCATGCAACAACGTACAACACTCAGAAGCAAAGCACATCGATATTAGACATTATTTCATCAGGGAGCAAGTGGAAAACGGTGTGGTGGAACTTTATTTTGTGAGAACTGAATACCAGTTAGCAGACATCTTCACCAAAGCTCTTCCTATAGAATGTTTTGAGTTTATCCTCCCATGACTTTGTCTAAAGAGTCTACAACCGGAAACACTTAAACGTCTTCAAGAGGAAGAAGATGAGTAAAAGGTTTTTCTTCATCCATCTCTTGTAAATAGTTATACAAAAAAGCAAATAGAAAAATATAAAATTTTCGAAATCCATAAAAATTAGAAAATCTTGAAAAATACCAAAAATATTGTTATTTTGTCATGTTTTCCTTATTCGATATCATCTACGGACTTTGTGTTGACACTCAAAGAATGTCACGGGTTTTTAGATGTTCCTCGAATGTACATAATTTGTTTAAAAAAAAATTGAGAGAAAGTGACACAAAGGCTTATAGTCATTTCAGTTTATAACCCGTTTTTAAAGAAAGAACAGAGCCATGCTTTATCTTATTTTTCAAATCTCATGCTCTGATTCTAAAGACAAATATTTGTTATCTTTTTGAAAACTAATAAAAGTAACTCGGTCTCAATTTTTGAAAATCATCTGGACTTGACATTTGTCAAAATATCTATCTCTCAATCAATCACTTATGTCATTGATTGAGGGGGAGAATGATTTCATCTAAATCAAAAGGTTATTTGTCATACAATTGGTTCGGACCAAGGTTTATGTCATGTTTTCAAAAGATACTCAAGCATGTTTTTTGGAGTGTAAAGTCTCAGATTTGATCTTTAGCGGTTAGATGTTTTCATATGCAAGTCACAATTCTCCTCAAAAAGCTTTCAAAATCAATTTAAATCTACAAGAGATCACAAATCTCAAATGATTTGAAAATTGTGATCGGGGGAGAATTTGTGATTTAAATTGGATTTAAACTGATAATTCGATAAATGGTTTTATAGTGATCTACAAGCTCTCCTCCCCACATGTGCCAAACAATTTCAAATTTTCCATGCACATGTTGAGGGGGGCATCTATTTCAAACCAAAAAGGATTGAAACGTGATTGATTTGTTTCAATGTGCAGGTTTCCCCTAATATGTGCAAAACACTTTCAAATTTCTATGCACATATTGAGGGGGAGAAACTTTTTGAAAACCACATCCTTCCCAAAATTATCCTTAACAAAATATGAAAAATACTAATTTTGATCAGGAAAGTGATGTTGATATCTTTTAGAAAATGGTAATCAAAGAAGTGAATCCTTCCTCTTGCCTCCGTGTGCCAAAACGATTTCAAATACATGATGCACAAGTTGAGGGGGAGCTCTTTTTCTAAAAATATCAAAAACAATTCAGGTACAAAATGCTTAGATAATATATCACAAGTATCTGAAATGATTTTCAAATGGTTTTCAATTGGTTCTAATGGCCGATGAACAATACCAAATAGACCGACCAAATTTACTTTATGTATGGTGATATAAGGATGGTTAGGTTAGGTATTCGTTCTCACGATCCCGCCAGAGCCGGAGGGATCTACCCAGGGATAATCCACTAGATAGTGTAGAGTCCTTAGGTTTGATGAAAAAAGGAGAAAAGTGAGATATGGGAAGAGTGCGGACTGAGAAAGAGCTAGAACTGGAATAAACCCAACAAGTTCTAGTTATGAAGTCTCGGTAAGTACTGAAGGGGTTGAAGAATGAAAAAGAACTAAATGAAAAAGGGTGAAAAGAAATAGCCCTCCAATAATTCAACCTTAGGGCAGAAACCGGGTTCAATTCATATGCTACTGGTGGTTACTAAGGTAATACCGGTATTGAAGACAAGATGTCATGGACCCAGTGATGCACTGCACTACAACTTCCCAAGCTACTCAAGTTTCTCTTAAAAGGGACTTGTTTCATTCTCACGGGGAACCTACATAATCTATCGACTTTCTCTTAGAGATTGTTGATATTGAAGAAGGAGGCCCTCTCCCTAGTCTCTGGCATAGGAACCTAATGTGCACAATTGAGTCTAAGAGCCACGAGATCATCAAATAAATCTCTTTAGGACACTGTCAATGAAGACTCTCTGTTTCACACAATGTGGAAAGAGAGATTAAAACTTAAGAGTCCTACGCATTATCCTTGTGGTATTGCCAGAACATCTGAGTGATATGCAAACATATTCACGATGAAGATGGAAAGCCGTCTAGAGCCAACATCAAAAAAGCTCTTGGTAGGTGGCATATGAGATCTATCCAATGGATCAACCATGTGACAACTGAACAAAAACAATGGGGCGATTCAAACTTATGAACCAATCCTGGTTCAGGTTATGGATTGACGGAGACCTTTGAAAAACCGGTCATTGTGCTTAAAAATTCTTTTCTCTTGCACATCAACTGTGTATTAATATTTCAAAAATAAAAAAGGTGTTTATGATTGATAATTGATTTTCCTTAAAACCTTTGTTGTATTGCAAAAACAATTTATTAAGCCATACTCGATTGTTTTTCAAATCTCCTTTCATCAATCAGTGAATCTCAAAATTCGTTGGTTCACTCACTCCGTGTTGTCTTCTTTGAGACGTTCCGGTTTGAAAACAGCTAGAACATCTGCGAAACCCTATCAAGGAGATTCTTCAGAATTATACCTGATCACATGCAGTACTTGTACTGATCAACGGGGAACCGTGGGCCATGTACCTCAATTCAACTAAAGTGATCAAAGACACTTTCGTGTGTTTTATTGCTAACTGTTGTTTGCAGGTACATTTGGACGGTTGTAGCTGATCAGAATTGAGGAGTCAATCCAAAGCCGCATGCTCACAGCATCCACACTTAATTAAAGAAATCATGACTGGTGCATATCTACAGAACCTGGCTCTGATATTTTCATACTATACTTCTGCTACGCTGCTGCAAATATCATGAATCAACTAAAGCTTCCGCTACTCTGATGAAAAGATTTCATGATCCAGAATGTGAGCATGTCGGTCCAAAAGTCACAACTTCACATAATGTCAACACCACAATGGAAGAGTCAGAGATTTATGGTAACTGATGATCTCAAAGCTGGCTCAAAACTAACTATCATGTGGATCAGTTAAAGACCTCCACTTGGATTAACCAAACATGCAATAATGAAGAATCAAAGACTACGGGCTACAGAGCAAAGAACATTAACAAGAATCCAAGAACAATCTTAATGTAATATCAGTTTGTATTCAATGTAATTTGAGGTGACCTCCCTTAGGGGGAGATTGTTAGGATTTAGTAAATCCAGTTATTAAAGTGTCGGTTACCTCAAGTATATGTAATCGTTAGAAAGCTCGTAGTCGTAGTTATTTAATGTTAAGTAGTATTTAGTTAAGTAACACCGTGGAGGACGGACGGGTCTTTACCCACTGTATGCCTGATCTACAGCCCGTAGGTGGCGTTTTATGTAAGACTATAAATACCCTCTACCTCCCAAGGTAGAGGGTTGGAGCTCATAATAAAATTTTCACTTTCTCTTACTAAGTTCCCAAACCTCTAACTATTTCTCTCTCTAAAACCTAATATTATACGCCTATGTGTGATCATGGTTTGATGTATTTGTGAAATCTAATATGTTACAGTTATGATCCATGGGTTATGGTCTATGGGTTGTGGTTTTTACCCATCCTAATAAACTATTACAACAAATGATTAATTACAACATTTTTGTATTAAATGGCTATATGTAAATGCTTTACAAAAATAACATTTATCCTTATAATTGTACTTAAGATAACATTATATTTGTTATCAACAAAACACAAAGAGATCGCAAAATATTAATAAACGTTTTTACGGTTTATTTGTATTAACAATCTCCCCCTTTTTGTTGATGACAAAACATAATGTTATGATGAGTAAAACTTAAGAATAGATGTATTTTTTGAAAGCCCCTAAGTTTTACTTCTTCTCTCCCTTTTTGTCGAAACAAAAAGTTAACCCTTCGAAGAAATAAAAGTGTGGAAAAATTAGTCCACTTATTGCTTACTCCCCCTTGACGGTAGCTCCCCCTTGTTTGGGGCGTCAAGTGAAAAAAAATAAATTCTACAAAGAGAAAGGTTAGTAACATGCTTATGGAATCTTGTGATTGACGAGAATCAAGATTGGGAGCCAAGGTATGTAAACAAGGCCTTGTAATAAAACAACAAAGTGTAGTGGTATTTATGCCACCTACAAGCATATAAAAATAAGAACAAGACTTGTTCTTGAAAATGACTCAAAAAGAAAAAGTACTAAAAATAGAAAATAGTAATAATGATTCCTTCCATGCTTGCATAAGGTTATGGATGGAGGTTTTGATGAGTAATGATATTGATGCGATCAAGGATGATGTTGAGTACGAATCGCATTTTTTCCCTAACTTCTAGTGCAATTTCCCTAGTGGATTGGCAATGTTCACAATGTAAGTGATGTGGGTAATGAGTACGAAAATCTTCGGGTTGTTTTGATTGGTGAGTTGCGGAAGTTGTGGTGGAAAAATAGGAAAATACGGATCAAAGTCCAGAATGATTGGAGGTGGTGGTGGAAAAGAACCTAGATGTTCTTGTAGTTTAATGGGAGCTAAAGGTGGTGATGTTTCAAGATCATTGAATATTGTGTTTGGAGAAGTTGGAGGTGTCAAAAAGGCTATTTCTTTTTGATTTGGTTGTTGAGATCTTGTTGGATTCGTAAAGAGATCCAAAAGAGTGATCTTAGGTGGTGAGTGATTTGGTGATGAAGTTGGTGTACTCGTTGGTGATGAAGGAGGTGCTATAATGGAAGCATCTTGTGGTGAGTTAGTTGATGGGGATGAGCCATATGATGATGGTTTTCCTAAGCAACAAGATCGAATGTTAATCCGTGCGGATATCCTAGAGTTTGATTTTGGTATTTTGGAAGGTGGAAGTACAAAGGTTTGGGTTTCATGAATATGATTGTTTGTACTAGGTGATTCATCTAAGGAATTTGTGAATGACATGGTGTAGTTTGTTTGAGAAGATGAGATGGATTATGCACGCATTTTGGGAGGTCTATATATAAAAAAACAAAGCATTGCAATGAATGCTTGACCCAAAATGTGGATTAAAATCTAATGATTAGATATAAATTTAAGGCATGTGATCATGAGTACACAAGCATTAAAGAGCATACTCCAAAAAAAAATGAAACAAATGTGGATTTTTCATCCAAAGTGAGAAAACTAGAAGGTAAAACAGCTTCTGTCTCACGGATCCCACGGATCCTTCCCTTGAGGGATCCGTCCAGCATAAAGGCTGGGATCCGTGGGTCTGGTGATCTAGGCAGCACAAAATTTTCCTTTTGGAAACATTTTTTGCCTAGTGTGTGCCTATATGCAAACTATTTGGAGTTGTGTTTATCTCGACTCCTAAGAAGAAAAGAAAAATAAACTAGAAATGAAAAAGCATACTATTATGTGAGATAACCCGAAAAACACATACTTAGTACTTTGAGTACGTAATTCAGTGTTGCCAATGCTCCTAATTCATTGTGGCTTAAATGAATGTACCCGAAAACACATATTAGTTATGTGTCCCCTTTAGCATTCAAAAGACATGAGATGCAATGAAAACGAGTTTTTACGTTGTATTAATAATGAAAAAGCGATTTGTACTATGTTAGGATTTAGTACATCCAGAATATAAAGAGTCGGTCACCTCTAGTATATGTAATCGTTAGAAAGCTCGTTGTCGTAGATTATTATAAGTTAAGTAGTATTTAGTTTAAGTAACACCGTGGAGGACGGACGGGTCTTTACCCACTGTATGCCTGATCCACAGCCCGATAGGTGGCGTTTTATGTAAAGACTATAAATACTCTCTACCTTCCAAGGTAGAGAGTTGGAGCTCATAATAAGACTTTTCTTTCTCTCACTAAAGTTCCCTAAACCTCTAACTTTCTCTCTCTAGAATCATAGTGTATGCCTATTTGATCTTATGGTTTAGAGTGTTTGTGAAATCCAATATGTTACAAATGGTATCAAGAGCCATGGTTTAATCATCTCTTACATATCTTTGGATTTCTAGTGACTTTTAGGTGGTTTTAGAGTTTGAAATAGTTTAGTGGTTTTTGCATCATTTGGATCATTTCTAGTGTTAAAGTTTGAATCTTGGGTGTAGTTTTGTGTTTAGAATCATTGTATGTGCTTGGGTTTTGATTTGGTAAGCTTGAATCATCATGGTTGGGTTGTTTTTGGATTGAAAAGTGGTGTTTATGTGATTTTCTTGCTAGCGACTTAAGCCACGGATAAGTTATCTTGGTAGCGACTTGCTTTGTAATTTGGTAGCGAGTTGTAGTTGAAGGTCTTAGCGAGTTGAGCTAGCGACTTGTCTATTGAGACAAGCCGACAAATAGTACACTTAGTGGATTCTCCACTACGGGTAGCTACTTGATGAAAGTTAGCGACTTGTACTTAAGTTTGTTAGCGACTTGGTGTTAGCGATTTGGTGCTTAGCGAGTTGCTCTTTAGCGACTTGACAACTTTGCGACTTGGTGCTTAGCGACTTGCTGTCAAAATTTTACTAGCGACTTGGTGCTTAGCGAGTTGTTATTTAGCGACTTGATTGTGTCTTAGCAACTTGGTATTATAGCGACTTGGTGCTTAGCGACTTGGTCCAGGTTTTCTTAGCTACTTGGTTGACTCTGTCTGTAATACGGTTTTCTCTTGATTTAGTAAAATCTCGTGAAAGAATCTATTTCACGGTTTAATCATAGAGTTATAAAATCCTGTTTAATCTGTCAACATGTCTACCAACGTTCCTACAATCATCTCCACTGTTGCCGAGGATGTTCAAGCAGCTGGTTCAGATACTCGTCCACCCATGCTTGACAGAGCTGACTACGACTCTTGAGCTCAACGAATCAGATTGTACTGTCTTGGAAAGGAAAATGGAGTCAACATTCTCAAATCCATTGATGAAGGACCGTATCGGGTTGAGACTACTAGAGACTTAATTGATACAGCTGAAGATGGAACAATGATCTATGGAATAGACAGACCAAAGACATATGATGAGCTCGATGATATGGAGAAAAAGAGATTCGATGCTGATATCAGGGCTTCTAACATCGTACTTCAAGGTCTTCCAAAAGATATCTACAAGCTGATCAATCACAACACCGAAGCCTAGGAAGTGTGGGATAATGTCAAGATGCTTCTCTCAAGTTCTGAATTAACTATGGAAGACAGAGAATCACAACTCTATGATGAATTTGAACACTTCAAGATGAAACCAGATGAGAGTGTCTATGAGTATTACGTGAGATTCCACAAGCTTGTTAATGATATGAGGAACATCAGAATGACTATGCCAAACATTTAGCTGAACTCAAAGTTTTTGAAAAACATGAATCCCGAATGGCATAAGTTTGTTACCTCTGTGAAGCTAACCAAAGGATTGAAGAATACAAACTATGAGCAACTCTATGCCTTCCTTCTTCAGAATGAGAGACATGCTATGTTTGAAAAAAGGATTCTTAATCAGTTCAAAACCAACCAAGGAGAGACAAGCTCATCGAATGATTCAACTGCCTTCTACTCAAACATTGGAATCACAACCAAAGCCTCACAAGTCATACCCATGGGTAATGGTAATCACAAACTCATTCCCGATCCAATGTTCAAACAAGCTGATGCTGATGCACACGTGGGAAACTTCATTAATCAACTGGCTCTCATGATCAGTCAAAACATGAACTCTCTCCCACACACCAACAACAACCTCAGAACAGCATCTAATCTACACAATCGGGAAACTGTCAGAGATGGAAAGGTTATGGTGCAGCCAGTTCAAGAAAGGCAGTACGAACAAGGAAGAGGTGGAGCTGGTAGAGGTTATGCTGCAAATCAGAATAGGGGAAGGAATGGAAACTAGGGTCAAGCAAAGCCAATCAAATGTTACAACTGTGGAGGTGAGGGACACATTGCAAGGAACTGCACATCGCCAAAACGCCCTCAGAATGCCGAGTACTTCAGGGATAAGATGTTGCTTGTGCAAGCTCAGGATAATGGTGCAGCTTTGGATGAAGAGGAGTTGTTGTTCTTAGCTGAGGGAAATGCTAAGACATATGATGCAGATGTGGATGAGCAACCAATTTAGGAGATAGGCCATAATCATCAGAATGCCTTTCAAGTAGCTGATTGTGATGCATACGACTCTGATGTTGATGAAGAACCCACTGCACAAACCATTTTCATGGCTAGCATTTCTCCAATGGTCTCTCCTAAAGTCTCTTCATCACCACAAGCTGGTCCATACAAAGACAAAATCATTTCTGAGGTATTAAAATTATACGATGAAGTTGATGAGCAAAAGATACATAACGAAGTACAATCAACTGTAATTATTGAGTCAGATATTGAAAATATGGGTAATATCAATGTTGTCCCATATGATCAATATGTGAAACAAAGTGAAAGTGAGATTGTACCAAGTGATGTATCTTATGCAGTCAATGATGACTATGTTTTTGACGAATACACTGCACGTGCCCCTGATGATTCTGTTACTTCTGAACTTAATGCTTATAAAGAACGTGTTGCTATTTATGAACAACGTGCTAAGTTTGAATTAACCTCCCGTGAGCAGGAAATGGATGACCAAATGCGTACAACTATTAGAAAAAGTAGGTTTAGAGAAGAAGTATTGAAACAAGAGTTAAACTCCTTACAAGCTAAGCTTTCTAAAACTGCTAAGCAAAAACAAGAACTTCAAGAAAATGTTAAAATGCTTAAGCAAGAATTCAGTGTTAAGGAATCAAAACTTTTGAATGATTTTTCTAATCTAAAAACCTTGAAGAACAAGCTTGAAAATAAGTTGTACGTACAAGGAAATACCATTCAGACTGCTCACTTAATCACTAAGCATAAAGTCTTAAGCGATAAGCATAGCATTCCCCTTGTTGAGGAACCAAATCCAGAGGTCATTAAGAAGGCTAGAAATGCTCATAAGGTTCTTTATGATGGCAATGAAATCTTTAAGCCTAGACAGATACCTAGTTGCGTTGAGTGCATTGAGGAAGATAAGAAATCAGATGAAGTCACTAGGGAAAAGATGAACAAGAAACTAGATGATCCTAAGTGCAAAGAGAAGAAAATAAATATCACACCCCATGATTACAAGAAGGATAATTGGATTTCCTTGAACATGTTTAAGCCTCAGACGTTGTTAACACTCGAACAAGTGTTCTGGAAAAAGGATTTAGATAAGCAAAAAGCAGAGAATCTTGTTGTAACTAACCCCCCTTTAGGAAAATGCCTTCAGCGACTGTGTATCCTCCCAATACACCAATGCATTTAGTTCCTAGGACTATTGCCACTAAAAGCAAGACCTTAATCAGTCAATATGTTATTTTTCAACTATTTGTTGATTTTGAGAAAACTTGTAAGAAAAGGATCACACCCACTGGTATAACTGAAGGGGAAAGGGGTTTTGAGCAAACAAAAGAATGTTATTTAACTGAAGTCATGCCTTTCTTTAAACAACTAAAAGATCATTTTGAAAGTCTTAAAAAGGGAATGAATTTAGACATTAAAGAAATGGAAATGGAATTTGATGCAATGATAGTTGAGGTTAGTGACTATGAGCGAGCACTAAAATATAATGAGATTGAGAGGAAGAACTTGCATACATTGAATGAGACTCTTATTACTGAATGTGTTGCTCAAGATGTGTTTTTCACTGCTACAAATTGTTCCATTAATGCTTCTCAATTTCATGAATTATCTGTTGCCCTGAAAGTCTCCCATAATCGTGTCATTAAGCTTGAAAAGACTAATTCTAAACTAAATGAGAAAATTGAACTGGATGATCACGACAATTTGGTTAAACATTTTTCTAAACTAGAGGTTGAGCATTTTAATTTACAACTAAAATATCAACATCTTAAAGAAAATGTCAAAACTTCAAATATCAAGACATCCTCAGATGCTCCAAAGTTTGATGCAGTTTTTCAAATTAACAAATGTGATGAACATATTCAAGCTCATTGTAACACGATCAGAAAGTTGAAAGCCCAAATCTCTCAATTAAAGGGTCAAAAGAACAATGTGACTGGTTCCCAACTGCCTCCTCCTTTAGATTCTCAGAATTCTCAAACGTTTCATCTTCAAAACTTAGTAAATGCATTACAAAAGGAAAACGAAAGTTTTCTAGTAGAAAATGAAAAGATTAAACGTCATTTCAATGAGTTATTTGAATCAATAAAGGTCACTCGTAACAAAAATAACGAACAAATAGCTTCATTGCAAAAGGAAATTGAGAATCTGAAGAGCCAGGTAAAAGGAAAAATGCCAATGACCAATGGGGAGAATGGTGTATCAAAGGTTCACTCTTGTAATAAATATGTTTTGTCTGTGAAATATGTTCCCCCTCATCTTAGGAATAACAAACTTGTAATTCAAACATATTTCTCATACCTTAAGGATTGTCTAGAATGTCTCCGTGAGATTGTTGAAGAGGATAAGTTAGAGAAACCACTTGATAATGCAATTGGGCATGCATGCTTATATGCCGAACGATCTCAAGAACTTCTAGAATGCTTAATCACAACATGCCCTAAGTCCTTACGTGAGAGAGTTAATCCTTTGATTCCTTGTTCTATGCCTAGTGCCAAGCATGAAATCCATTCAATGCCCAATGTTATGAATGTGAACCTTAGTGTGCCTTCAAGTAGTTCAGATTCCAGATCTGTTAGTTCTAAGAAAGCGAACTCTAGTGTGCCTTTTAGGAGTACAAATCCCAGCACTTCTTGTGTTAAGAAAGTGAACCTTAGTGTGCCTGCATGTAGTTCAGATCCTAGCACATCTAAATAGGAGATGCAAAGAGTAGCAAAACCAACTAATGTTCCCATTCCCTCTACAGGAGTAATCAGTGACATTAAAGCAAGCAGTCAAAGTCTCAAGACATTACAAGGAATGATAGGACCTCGCAAGCTAAGAATGTGCATTGGAAGAGAGTAGAAGACCAACCTAGGAACTTTAAGTTTGAGCCGAATAAAACGAATCGTGTTGATTCTAGTATTTGCCATAGGCGTACTGTAATTAATTCGAATTCTAATACTATTTGAAAACTTTGTAATGATGTCTGCTTGAATTCTGTTACTAATCATGAATGTGGTGTGAATGTTTTGTCTAAAGCTTTCAAATCTCCAGTTAACATTGTTAAAGCAAAATATCATGCTAAGAAGGCAAAAAGGCAAAGGCTAAAGAAAGTTAGAAAACAGTGGAAGCCCACAGGAAGAACATTTAGTAAGATAGGTTATAAATGGATACCTGTTGGCCATAAGGTTAATCAGACAATGCCCACTAGAAAATGGATGCCTACTGGTAGAACTATTCCCTTAAGAAGTGAACATACTTTAAATAGGGCAAATACGGACACTAGTACTGCATCTATTCATAATAACTCCATTGATTCAATTTCTGATATGAATGTTTCTATTTCTGATGTGGGTGTTCCAATCACTGTTACTAACCAAATGGAACCCATTCTTGCATGGGGATCCCAAATATCCAGTTATCCATTCTTGTCTGTGTTCAACTACAGATCGTTCAAATCGTTCTGTGGTACCTGGACTCAGGCTGTTCCAAGCATATGACTGGAGACCGGTCGCGGCTCATGAACTTCGTGAGTAAATTCATCGGGACAGTTAGATTCGGGAACGACCATTTTGGAGCTATTATGGGTTATGGAGATTATGTGGTTGGTAAAAGTGTGATTTCCAGGGTATATTATGTGGAAGGTCTTGGTCACAATCTGTTCTCTGTTGGTCAATTCTGTGATTCCGATCTAGAAGTGGCTTTTAGAAAAGATACTTGCTTCGTTAGAGAACTTGATGGTATAGAACTATTAAGAGGTACTCGAGGTTCTAACCTATACACCATCTCTATCGATGACATGATGAAGTCCTCTCCAATCTGCTTGCTATCAAAGGCTTCTAAAACAAAGTCTTGGTTATGGCATCGTCGTCTCAATCACTTGAACTTCGGCACCATAAACAACCTTTCCAGAAAGGATCTTGTCAGAGGCTTACCCAAATTAAAATATGAAAATGATCATCTTTGTTCAGCTTGCCAATTGGGTAAAAGCACGAAATATGCCCACAAACCAAAACCCACAAATTCTGTAATGGAAGTTCTTCATACCCTTCATATGGATCTATGCGGACCGATGAGAGTGCAAACGATAAATGGGAAGAAATACATTCTAGTAGTTGTTGATGAATACTCTCGATTTACTTGGGTAAAGTTTTTGAGGACAAAGGATGAAACTCCAGATGTCATCATCAAACTAATCAAACAGCTTCAGGTTCGACTCAACAATACAGTCAGAATTGTTCGAACAGACAATGGCACAGAGTTTGTCAACAAAGACTTAATTCAGTTTTATGAAAGTGTTGGAATCAGTCATCAAAGAAGTGTTCCACGAACTCCTCAACAGAACGGTGTAGTTGAAAGACGAAATCGAACTCTTGTAGAAGCCGCAAGAACAATGCTTATTTATTCGAAGGTTCCAATGATTCTATGGGCTGAAGCCATTGCCACTGCATGCTATACCCAAAATCGTTCCCTTATACACACCTCTCATGGAAAAACTCCATATGAACTTGTTCATAAACGAAAACCTGATCTCTCCTACCTTCGTGTGTTTGGAGCTTTGTGCTATCCAACAAATGACAGTCAAGATTTAGGTAAATTAAGAGCAAAGGCAGATATTGGATTTTTTGTTGGTTATGCACCAAACAAGAAGGGTTACCGAATCTACAACAAGAGAACCCGAAGTATCATGGGAACAATTCACGTTACGTTCGATGAGCTGACCGGTCAAATGGCTCCTGGACAACCCAGTTCTGGACCCGCACTTCAAAACAGTCCCATTGGTTCATCCCTTGTACCAAATTCCTCTCCAGCTATTCCATATGTACCTCCAACTGAAGATGATTTGAATAAATTGTTTGATCCGATATTTGATGAACTCTATGAGCCAAGTGCTAATGAATTGTCAATTCCCACAACAGAGGCTGCTCATATCCCTGAGAATGAAGTCAATCCTTCAGTCTCAATATCATTAAGTCAAGAAGCGCCTGCTGCTGATAACTCAGTCTCATCAACAAATCATCAATCTTCGATTATACATCATGGAACTGTTTCTGGCATCAATGATGAAGTTAATCCCTTTGCTACTCCTGAAGATGCTCCATTTGAAAACATATTTGCTCCTGAATCATCATCAAAACCATCTTCTTCAGGAGACATCGACTCTGCTACCTCAGTCCCTCAACAACTGCCACATGAACACCTTAGAAAATGGACTCACGATCATCCATTAGACAACATCATTGGAAATCCCTCTCGTCCAGTATCAACACGAACACAACTTGCAACCGATGCCTTATGGTGCTTCTTCAACTCCGTACTCTTTAAGATCGAACCAAAAGATGTTAAAACCGCCATGAATGAAGACAACTGGTTCAATGCCATGCAAGAAGAAATTCATGAGTTTGATCGACTTGATGTATGGGAATTAGTACCTGCTCCAGATTGTGCTATGATCATTGCTCTAAAATGGATCTTCAAAGTGAAACTTGATGAGCATGGTGATGTCTTAAAGAACAAGGCTCGATTGGTTGCTAAAGGATACCGTTAAGAGGAGGGTATTGACTTTGAAGAATCATTTGCTCCTGTTGCTCGTATCGAGGCAATCAGAATCTTTTTGGCTAATGCTGCTAGTAAGAACATGGTAGTCTATCAGATGGATGTTAAGACGGCATTTCTGAACGGAGATCTTAAAGAAGTCATCTACGTCAGCCAACCCGAAGGCTTTGTGAATCCATAGCATCCTACTCACGTTTATCGTTTGAAGAAGGCACTGTACGGTTTAAAGCAAGCTCCAAGGGCATGGTATGATACCCTATCAAAGTTTCTTCTATCTACCGGATTCAGCAAAGGAGCAGTTGATCCAACACTGTTCATCAGGAAGTCAGGCAAACATTTAATTCATGTTCAAATTTATGTTGATGATATCATCTTTGCCTCGACTGACCCCAATGAGTGTGACCGTTTTTCAAATGAAATGGGTTCTAAATTTCAAATGTCAATGATGGGACAAATGTCATTTTTCTTGGGATTACAAATTTCACAAAGTCCCAGAGGCATTTTCATAAATCAATCTAAATATGCAAATGAGATTTTAAAGAAATTTGGATTCGATTCTAGTGACCCAGTTGACACTCCCATGATTGAACGTACCAAACTAGATGAGGACCACTCAGGGATCATGGTAGACCAAACGAAATATCGTAGTATGATTGGATCCCTGATGTACCTCACAGCTAGTAGACCGGACATCTTGTTCGCTGTTTGCATGTGTGCTAGATACCAGGATAAGCCTACTAAAAAGCACCTTGAAGCGGTTAAACGGGTCTTTCGGTATCTCCAAGGAACCATCAATATGGGACTTTGGTACCCGAAAGAAACCGGTATGTCACTAACAGCCTATGCAGATGCTGATCATGCAGGATGCAAGATACTCGTTGAAGTTGTCACACCCCCAATTTACCTGTTTTGCAGCGGAATGGAATTCCTGGGGATTGACTGTCATAGCACCACATCACAGTTATATTGAACGACCTAAAGTGTCGTTTTAAAAACACATCGTTGGATATTTCATAAAAACATAATCAGAGTACAACATCGGTCCCAAAAGGTTTAACAAGTTTGCCAAAATACAATTATGTTACAAATCCAAACGATGTTTTGAAATAAAGAGCCATAATGTACATAATGTAAGTCGACGCCGCGACTCAAAATATAGGTCCCTAAACCATGTCATGATGCGAATGCCTCAGTTACCTGAAAATACATTGCTAAAAACGTCAACAATAATGTTGGTGAGAAATCATAGGTTTATGTAAATGTTTTATACGACTACACAAGTATAGAATGTGCATGACAATCCAGTCACGTAAAAATAATGTTACAATTGCTCTAAGCCCATGACACCGAAACTAGACAATTTATAATGTATGCCCCTGCAGAGTGTTTGCCAGACAACTCCGTAATGTTATAAAATGAAATGCATCCGTATGACTAGTTGGGATTCACCAACCCGGATGGAGGAGTCACCCTCGATAGATCTATCCACTCATCCTCGCTTCAAAATTAACGGTTCATGTTCAGGTAATGGGAATGGGGACTTTCAATTGGCAAATACGGTAACTTAAGCAATGTAATGAATTTAATGTACTTGGTATCGTAATAAAATGTTGTGCAATGTATTCTCCCCCGTAGGTTTGAAAATAATTAAAAGCATGCAACGGGGCTATGAAAACTCACTTGGATAAACTGGAATAACGGCAAAAGTGAGTACACCGAGGTTTATAAGGTTCACTCAAAAGTATCGGGGCAACGT